>VZRX01019780.1:0-47136 GCA_013398075.1 Notiomystis cincta
GCAAGGCAAGGCAAGGCAAGTCTGAATTTTAACTTCTATGGAGAAGCAGAATCCAGATTCCATGAGACAAAGCTTTTCTGACATCAAGCAAACATTAAAATTCAAAAATATTAAATCTCATCTGTTTTATATAAACTTTGATGTGAATGAAGTGGCAGATCTGTTTAGGAGAAGTGGGGCACTAGTCAGCATTTTGAGAATCTCTTTTGCATCATCTGAGTTCTGGAGACCACACAAGAATGTGCCAGAGGAGTGCAAGTGTTCATCCAAAATCTAGATGTACAAGCTGCTCCACAGTGCTTCCCATGACACATTTTTCCCAAAGATCCCAAGTAAATTGACTAATAAAACCTAAATCCCTTCCTCTTTTCCCTCTAATGCACTCAAATCTCCTTCAGCTAAAAAAAGTTAGAAAAAAAAGAAGGAAATTTTCTGGCATCTCCCTGACAATATTTCTTTCCTGCAAAGTCACTGTATGCTTCCTCATTTTGAGTTAAATTATGCCCAGAGTTGGCCTTATTTCCAAGGCATGAATAGCAGGGCAGGAAACCTCTTCTTACTCATTTGTGGAAGAGAAAGAAACCAGGAGGATACAAAAGTCCAGAGTGAAAAAGCAGAAACTGCTTTGCATTCTAAGGCAGATGCCAGGTTTCTTCTCACACTTTCAGCCAGATCCCAGCAAGTGCTGAGCACCCTCCATTCCCCCTGGGCACCCAGAATCATACCAAAGTCCTGATGCAACTCCTGCCAATGCCAACAATCTTCTTTTCATTGAGTTGAGGTCAGCCACCATTCACCATGGTTTGCCTTTTAATCTGCATCCATGGAACCCTCCCAGTGATAAAAGGGACTAGTAAATCTATACCTGCCACTGCCTGCCATTGTTCCTATAACATTTCCCCTCTCATTTTTCTTTTTAAACTTTCCTTCCTTTTCACTGATGATTTTGATACTCACTAAATTTCTTATCTTGTCTTTTCTGCACCATATTTTCTCCCCCAAGGCTCAAACTGCATTAATTTCTTTCTCATCAGCAGTAGGAAAAAAAAAGATGAAGCATGCCTCAGTGGGATGGAGCATCTGTTTGGTGTACCTCCTCTCCTCACACCACTTAGTCCAATGGGTTGATGGCCTGAGACTGGAAAAGAGGTTTTTCTCAGTCTCATGTTCTGACTGAGGACCACTCAATTCCTTTAAGATGCTGGCAAAGAGAAAATGACCCAACAGTTCAAAAGCTGAGCATCATTTGGCTTCTGACCCCAGTTCTTCACTGCCCAGCACTGGGTGGAAGTTGTCAGCCACCTAAGAGCCCTACAAAAAGGAGCTGGATTCAAGCCTGCCCTTGAGTTCTCCTTCATCAATTCATGAACCAAGAATCTGGGCTGGAGCCACTTGGCACTGACCTGTACTTGTACAGTGTCCCTGACCATCCTTAGAAGAGCTGCCCAAGTAGAGGCTTAGCTACACAATCAAACCTCAGCATTTTGCCCAGGTACCACACTTCAGCTGATCTGTGACATTTGGTTATGCATCTTGTCCTTGCATCACCTCAAAGCAAGGTAAAATAGAATTTCCAAAAATCCCCTCCCTTGTATAAATTATTTGAAATCTCCTCCTTTGTCAATTCACATGAATTAGCAAATTAGCAAAATCATCTTTCTTTGGGAGGTAAAATATTATATAGTTGAAGCTTTTCCTATCCTTGGAAAGCAATGTGAGTTAGGAAGAACGTCCTGACAGTGGATCTGTTCCTTGCTGTCTCACAAACTGATAGATGTGCCATAACTGGTACAATCAGTGCAGTTCAGGGGTCTGGTAGGGACTGCTTACTTCCTATAGCCTGTTCTATGAGAGTTTAGTTCAGCCACAGAAGCACCAGTGGTGACTCAGAAAGAGGCACAGGTTTCTGACTCATGCTTCTTCCATGAGATTTGGGATTAAAGTTTCCATTTCTGAGCCTCTGCTGTTCTAAAGGTGTCACCACAGGGAATGTACTGGATAAAACAGTGAGGCTGTGATGTGATGCAGGACTGTCAGTGGACAGCTAACCAGCTAATCCAGTAGCTCCTTCTTTCTTTGAGCTGTGTTGGATCCACACCAAATGCCCAGTGAAGGAAGGCAATCAGCATGGACATTAGCAATGCTGAGCTGTTGATTTACACCAGATGCACCTCCTGGCCCCTGACTGCAGCGTGTTTCCTATCAGGACTGACTTTATCCCAGCATAATTGTGTTGTTGGCTTGATGAAAGCAGTTTACAGTGGAGTAGTGCAAGCACACAGTGTTTACTTCTCAGCAGTCAGCCTGGCCTGTGACCCATCAAGAAATGGGACAAAACTGCTTGGATTATTGCATGTCTCACAGAGCCTTCATGTGACTATGACATGGGACCCAGGCTGTCCTGTTTACAGTGGCTCCACCAGCATTCCCTTTCCAGCCAAGGAGCTGAGCTACCCAGTCACCTTCCCAAGATCTTTTTATATATACACTGGGTCTTAATTTCTCTGGAATTCAGGAAGTGCAGCAATATGGCAGGGTGGGCAGGAATGGAATGAGTCCCACAAGGGAGATGTGTACAGCTAGGAAATTATTTTTTCCCTATTTTGGAAATTCTTAAGGGTCTATGCTGAAGAGCTTCAACATTCAAGGGGAAAAATATTTTTAAACATCCTGGTACAGTTAGAAGCACTTGGAGAGGGAAGGGAGAAAGTTCAGCTGCGAATAACATTTATAATATTGTACCAGCTGCTTGCAAAAAATTCAAGGAGCAGATTTTGTACTGGAGCAAGAGTATTTGTTATTTCTCTTCCCTCTAGCAGAAGTAAGGTACAACTTCCCTGGCAGAAATGCTGCATCAGAGCAGAATAGGTCAGTAGACTTGGTATTACAAATGAGCTGATACAGAAGTATTTCACAGAAAATGCTTTAATTAAAGCACAAAGAACAACTGATATAAAGGAGTTGATTTAGAGCCTAAGTTCTTTCTCTGTCTCAGCCACAGAAACCCTGTACAATCTTAGGGAAATCAACTCAAATTTCTTTCCATCAGCTCCTCCTTAGAAAAAAAGCTGAGAAAATGACCCTTCTTTACGCCCCACCTTTGTGCTGTCCCTACAACAAGGACACAGCCTGACAACAGACTGCTAAGCATCCTCTAAACCTGCAAATCCCACCTCTGCCATCACAGGAAGCCTGGTCCTGGGAGTTTCCCTTCTCAGAGACTGTAGCTGCTTGTGCAGTGCCTGTAACAAGGGGGTCCCAACCTCACTGAGGATCTCAAGGGGCCTAAGCAGAGAGATAGCCTTACCATTTCACAGGATGTCCCCTCTGAGGGTTGACAGTTAGAGGTTTCTTTGTTCACCACTGCCAGGAAGAAGAAGATGTACAGTTTCATGGCTCTGCAAATAAAAGTGATTACAGTTAGATTTCATATGGGACACAGTGGTCAACACATGCAAAAGTTGGCACCAGGTCATCATCTAAAACGGAGGAGGAGGACACAAACAGTGCAAGAAATTAAGCCCTCTCTGAGCATACAGCAGTAGTGACCCACCTGTGGGAGTTTGCATCCCTTTCAGCCTGGTGGAAAGAGATTTATATCAGGACTTGAAAGGAAGGTCCAAGGCTCAGTGTGATTTCAGCTGCCCTCTAAATGATATTCAAGACACTCAAGAAAGTCCAGATGTTGAAGCTGGGCAGGGTGTCTAGTGTCACGGAGAAAGAAAACTACTGAAGACTGAGTTATCTTCACACTCCCCATAGACACAGTGCAGTGCTTTCAACTGGGCTGAAGTTTTGGGATGCCATGTCCTGAGCAAAGCCAATGGGTGCCACTCAGAAATAAACAGAAGTGGGAACAGTTTTCATTTCCATCCACAACATTTTCTACTCCTCCTATCCCAGAGTGTCAAAGAGGATTTACATGTATATCCTTGCTGAGTTAATGCAAACATCTTAAGGAGTATACCGAGATTTTTCATTTTATGCATTCCAGGTATGGACAGGCCTTTACATATATTTGACAGGAGATCATAGAACCATATGTTCCACAGAATCATAGAATATGTAAAGTTGGAAGGATCCCACAAAGATAATTGAGTCCAACCCCTGGTCCTGCACAGCACCATACCCAAGAGTCACACCCTGTCCCCAAGAGTTGTCCAAATGCTTCTTGAACTCTCTCAGGCTTGGGTTGGAAGGGACCCTTAAAATTTATGTGGTGCAACCCCCTGCCATGGACAAGGACAGATGCCTTACAAAGAGAAGGATATAAAATAAAGTGGATTTGTGTGAAACAGAATTCAGAAGAGTTTAACTGTTTGGAAAGCACTCCATAAAAGGGCACAGAACTGCAAAAGGAGCAAACAGCAGTGGAAGGCCTGTCACTGGACAATGGGGAAAAAATGGGACCAAAGCCAGAGGCAAGCATTCCTCCTTCAAACAGCTCTAAATGCAACTCCAATCCCATGCAAAAGCCATCAACATACTGTTGCTCCGTGGCTTCCACCCACAGAGCATTGAAAAGTTGGAAACAAAAGAGATGGGATCATTCTCAGTTGATGGAGATCCCTCTGCTTAGTCACTTTGATGGATGCAGCTGATGGCCCTTCACAGCACCGACAGTCACTGAACAGCAATAACAAGAAGTTCCTGATGGGAATCTGCCCATTTCTGCCCTTCCCAACCAGAGAACAGAGCTGTGTACTAGGAATAGAGAAACTGGGGAGGACTAGACCACAGCTACTGTGTGTACAGTTTGCATATTCCTTCCCCTTCACAAAAAAACCCCACAGGGATGGATGATGATCTGTGACCCCAAGGTGAAAGAACAAGTCTCAGTAGTGGGATCAGAAGTGTGTTCCAAACCAAACCAAGGATGTTAATTCTCTACCATTGAATCAAAGTTTGCAAAATATGCTAAAATCATCCGATGGAAGGAGGAATTGCCGATGTCCCCAGCTACAATGTTTCTGTTGACCCCCTCTGTTCTTCATTCCCCATGCTTGGAGCAGGTGTGACCTCCTCCAAGGAGGAGAAATCTATTTTTATCATTTGAGTATTAGTTTGCTGAGGCGGTGATAAAAGACAAACATGCCAACGATTACAAGGCTTTTCTCCAAGCCCTCAAAGGGAGATCCTTTCTGTTCAGACACAATGAATTAAGCTGAGGATATTACCCACAAAAGGGCACCACCCTGGGTAACAGCACATGGTCCATGCGCTCTGCAATATCTTCCCTTGTCACACTGTCAGTGCAAAAAAGGGTCTCTTTGCCTCTTAAAAAAAAAACCTGACACAATCCAGCGTCTTAATGTACTTTGAAACTTCCTAAATTTTAGGTTTATAAGGCAAGTAGGATATCGATGTTTTTGAACACAAAAAATTTGATGTAATGGTTTCCTGTGTAAGACAAGTCTGTAATAAGCAAGGGTGCTGTCCCTCAAGGTGTTTCTAAGGATACTGTCCCTCAAGGCTGTCACATCCTGAAGCTCATCATGGATGTGGTGGTCTCTTCCAGCATAAGACCACATAGACTGTCCTCACAGAACCATTCCGTTTGGAAAAGCCCTCCAAGACCATCAACTCCAACTGTTCTGCCAGCACTGCCAAGGCCACCACTATCACATGTCCCCAGGTGCCACATCCACACATCTGTTAAATCCCTGCAGGGATGGGGTCTCCACGCTGCCCTGGGCAGTCTGTGCCAGTGCTTAACAACCATTGTGGTCAAGAAATTTTTCCTAATATCCAAACTGAACTTCCCCTGGCACAACCTGAAGCTATTTCCTCTTGACCTGTCATGGTACAGCCCAACCTCCTTCCTCAGGGAGATTCCCTTCCTGGGGTAGTTTTCAGTTCAATTGTCCAGCTGAGGAGCTTTTCCTGCCTAGCTTTTCTCTGAACAATCTTTAGATCCTTTACAGCAATCTCTAGTGTGACACATCAGTGCATCCCCCTCCTTTTCTACCCCTGGGCAGGTCTCAGCATCCCCCCACCCTCTCCCAGTGCCAAGCTCACCGTTACAGGACCCCCATTCCCTTGGTGTGAGAGAGGACGTCTGCTGACACTAAACCCTTCCTGCTGGCACTGATCTCTCTATCCACAGCTTAAAAAAACAATTTGGGAGCAGCAGCAGCAGTAGCAACAACTAAACTTAAAAAAATCTTTTATTGCTTTGAGGCTTTCCCAGAGTTGAACCAGCTTCATGATCAGTGCCAGTTTGTTCCCACTGGAAGCTGTGATAGAAATCCCAGCAGGATTAAGCTCTGAACCATATTTAAAGCCACAGCTTTCCATCACAGCACTTCAAAATCACCCAGTGCCAACCCCAGCTGAAAAATACAAGTGATTTAAATCAACATCATCCCCAAAGAGTATTAGTAAACTGGTCAAATAATTCTAGAAAAAATATACCCTAACCATGTCAGCATGTCCACTTAACAAATAGGAAAGGCAGAGAAGGCAGAGGAGGCCAGTAATTTGCCCCAAGACACATTTCAAATCATGGATTAATAACAATTTATTCCCAGTTTCCAGTTCAGAACAATGTTTGCCTCCATCTCTATCACAATATTAATCCTGAAACCACTTCATAGACGTTGTTTGCAGCTAATAAAAGCAGCACTTTCCAGATTTCCCCCAAACGCAATTTTTGTTACTGCTTAGACAATTAACGGAGATGCTCTCCCGTGCCAAGGAAAGTTAAATACAAGAGAACACAGAGAACACAAATCACATTCCCCAGGGTCTGATCCTTTTCCACACAAGACTCCTTCCTGTTAAGTTAGACCCTTCAGAGGGAAAAAAGAGTGGCTGTATCACATTTACCTTGTTTCAAGGGTTTCTTGCATCCCCAAACTCCGCTTATCATCTCTTTAAAAAGCATATCCAGCTCTTCAAAAGCGATTCAGTCCTGGTATCGATGCAATTATTCTGCAGCTTCATGATCACCCATTCAGGACACCTAGAGGCTCACTCATAACTTCAGAATGAAGGCATTTTCAGGGAAATAACCTTATTTGGGACAATGTCTGCTTTAAATTATGTTGCTTGTCTTCCTCTCCACTCCTCCCCGGGCTCTTGCTGGGTCCTAGCCACCGCTATGCTCTGGACGGAGTCAGCTACTGTGTGACATCCTGGAGCCCTTCCTTGGGACAGGCATTGAGAAACAGGGATTTCTGCCAGAGGAACTGTCAGGATCAGGCTGTGGGTTTGCTCAGGAGAATAAGTAACTTATTGGCAATGCCATTGTTTGGCTGTGTGTGGGGGGCATGACAGTGTGTTTATTTTGGGGTTTTGTGTCTGCAAGTTACATTCCTCGAGGGTTGCAGCCTCCTGCACCTAATCTCTCTCTACATCTTTAGGGAAACAGTGCTTGAGGATTAAATGTTTAAAATTCATGGCTGATAAATACAAACTCCAGAATCTGGAAACCTTTCTGGAAGAAATAACTTTTCTTTTTGCAGTCCTCCTACTAATGAGAGTGTGACTGCTGGCAGGACAGGGGTCCATTGTTGGCTACAACACACTTTATGGATTTTCGTGGCATGAGGCAGGAATTAGGGAAAAAGGCCTCAATAAAGGCATTTTCAGATGAGCTGAAAGTAGGTAGTGCTGAATATACTGGATCTGCTGGGAAGAATTCCCACTGCAAATGAGTACTTTTGTCATGCAGATGATGAGTTCAAATTGCCCAAGTTCAGCTTTTTATTTATTATTTTGTGCTGCCCTCTAGAGCTGGAGCAACTGGTTTCCTCATTTCCTTTTGCTAATTAAGTCCTGCTTCAGGAAAACTCCTCTCTACATAGACTTCCCTGCTGTTTTCTCCCAGAGACATAAGCCTGAACTGCCACAACACACTTTTCCCATGGTTGAGATAATATCCCAAAGAGCTGGGCTCTTAGTTTGCTTCATAATGCACCCTGAAATGAGAGGTGTATTTCAGAGAATTATAGAATCCCAAAATTGTTTGGATTGTAAAGGACCTTAAAGTTCATCTAGTTCCAGCCCCCCTGCCATGGGCAGGGACACCTTTCACTAGACCAGGTTGCTTGTCTAGCTGTAAAAATAGTATGCCAAAGTGACAGGGAGGGCATGATTAAGTGCAATGGATAGAAAAATACACATTAAGCTCTCAGGAGAATTGTCCACCAGTGAGATTATCACAACCTCAGACAAGTTTCCCTTGACTGGGCTCTCATCAGATTAGTTTAAATCACCTTCCCCCAAGCATGTCATGTCTTGAGCTTCACTTTGCAGTGCTGCTTTTCACTTCATCCCTTCGGCACACTCCCTGGAGCCAAGCTCTCCATCTGCAACCCCCTTGGGGAAACTCATTTTGAAACTGGGGACCATTGTTATATCCAGAGATTTAAATGGCTTTTGGATGCTTTGGGTTTAGAATTTGCCTTGTCAGCAGTGTGAAATACACTTGAAAAGCACAGACACCTTTGCAAGACAAACCTCAAATATTTGAGGTCTCCAAGAAAAAGAAATACATTATTTTAGTAGCATATTTTGATCTGACTTGGAGTACAAATATCATGCCTCTAATTAAGAGCAGCAAGTGGTCAGGATGATGGCAGCTTCCAATTTTTCTGCATCTGGATGTTCAGAGCACTTTAGGAAGTTTGGATTTACAGAGATAAAAATAGCAGAGATTTTGGTTGTGCTTTTTAAAAAGCCAGCTCTGTTCCTCAACCTGTTTCACTGAGTAACCAGGCAGCTGTGCCAGCTGAATGGTAAAGAAGAGCCTGGACAGAAACAAATGCCAAAGCAGGAGAGAAGGGCCTGCACTGATTCTACTGCTCAGGGCTTTGCTTCAATAAAACCACATTCTCAGAGGACACCAGCCACACTGGGAAAGATCAGTGCTGTCCTTGCCATCTTTGTCCTTTCCCAAAGGGGATCTGGCAGCAAACAGTTTCAAAGACTCCAAAGCATTTGGCTGATTTCCCAAATTTTGAATATTTTTGGCTTGGGCTACCCAGTAGTTTACACCTTAAAGTGATGTTGAAACATTAGCATGGTATGGGTTTGGTGAGACACTTCTGCAGGGCAAATGTTGCCTGCATCAGTCAGAGACTGTGCCATAGAATCATAGAATGGCCTGGTTTGAAAGGGACCTTGAGGATATTCC
Organism: Notiomystis cincta; assembly: GCA_013398075.1. Classification (NCBI taxonomy): domain Eukaryota; kingdom Metazoa; phylum Chordata; class Aves; order Passeriformes; family Notiomystidae; genus Notiomystis; species Notiomystis cincta. The sequence goes on from VZRX01019780.1 coordinate 9,140, forward strand.
AACTCCCTGTCATGGGCAGGGACACCTTCCACTGGACCAGGCTGCTCAGAGTCCCAGCCAGCCTCATCTCCATCACGCAGATTGGAGGATCAAGCTTTTTTGCCCACAAAATAGCAAGGGCTGTCCCATCCCAACAATGCCAAAGGGTTTGCACCTGCAACTCTGTGAAATTCTGATTTTCCACTGTCTCAGCAGTCACTTCCTACTCAGTTTCTGTCAATATCAGTTGAATTTCACCCTGTGTCACCCGAAGTGAGGGATACCTTATCAGACCTCTCCTCTCCTCCAAACCCTTTCCCCAGCCTGGCCCAAAGCAAGAAGAAAAAGCAAATCCTAGCTGCTAGTTCTTACCAGTCAGTCTATAAACTGCTGCAGGTTCCCAAAGGTTTCAGAGGAACAAGAAAATGTCTTGAGAATTTTGTGTCTCGACAGTCTCCAACTTTTTGGAGTCTGTCCATCCATAATGCTGCTGCTTTCTAAGGCACTGCTTTTGTCTGAGTCCTGTGTTGAGCTCTATGAATCAAACTCTCCAGAGCAGCAAATAAAACAAGTTCCTGCCTTAGAAAGTGTTTCTGAACTGTAAACACAGGAGTGGGACAAGTCTTGCTCCCTTTTGGCTGGAATAGCTCCCTGGTGATTGATCCCACGAGAGAGCTGGAGACAACATTAATATTAACCCTAGTAAAAAGAATAGCCAATGGCATCCTCAGCCACAGACTTTGAGAAGGAGGCACAGCTCCAGCTCCTGACTCTCTACATCATCTCCAGAAGCTGATTCTCCTGGTTTTTTTTTTACCTCCTGCAATCTGTGCTGTGCTTGGCATCTCACGGGCAGATGCAGCCCCCAGTCTTTCTGGTGTCCAGTCCATAGATCAAAATAGAGACTCCTCCATCTCTGGTAAATCCAACAAGGCTTTTCTCCCACCTTTTGAAGCTGCTGCCTTCCTTCCTTCCTTCTCTTTCTGTCCTCTCTCCATGTGCATCTTTATCAAGTATTCAGCCAACAGCACTTCCCCACCAAAAATTAACACTTCCAAATATTGAGGTTTTAGCCAGGTTCCCTACTTTATTCACCCTTTTCCCTCCTACCCTGTCCAGAAAGGAAATGTAAATGAACAAGAACTGAAGGAAACCCACAAGCCTGGAGAATTTGTGAGTGAGGGGATGGGCGAAGGGACAGAAGGAGATGGGAAAATGAAAACTCTTACATCAGCAAAAATGACATGTACTGGCATTTGCAGATTAAACTATCTAACCATGAAATACTCTCCCTGGAGAACAAAATTTAGATTCAGGAACCAAACCAGAATATTTTCTCACCAGTTTATAAAATATGCTTTTAATTCAGCAAGAGTATTTTTTATAGACAGTGGGGTCACTATTTGAGAAAGGCGTACTCGTTTTATAAGATCCACCAGGAGACAAAATGAGGTGAGGAAAATTATTTCTGATAGATTTGATTTACATAATACTGATATCCATCCTTGAATCCACCCATCACTGTATTAGTAAAAGGTCAAGCACTGATACAGTCACTACGATGTAACCATCTGCTTAAAAAAGAGATGAAAAGCTGTAAATTTTTGTTCTTGAAAACTAGATGAGTACAGCATTTTAGAGAAATAGGTTTATTTAAAAGTTTTAATTATTATATCTTAGTAAAAAAACCGAAATTATCACTGTTGTGCAAAGCCAAATTATTGGTACCATTTAAGGGAAGCATATTTGTCTTTTATCAAAAATACTTTTATCCAAATTACAACTGGACTTAGCCTTAGAAAATTTACTGCGACCTTTATATAAACTATGATTTTCTGAAACTTTATTGCTTCCAAATATTGCCTAAACATTCATTCTCATGATAGCAGTGCAGATGCAGCAAAGCCATCTCAGTAAATCATCATTCACCCAAGGTGACATTCAAGCTGTCAGGACCTGAAGTGCAGCAAAATAACCCTGCCATCTCACACCTCGTGCTCCAACAGGGAGAGCTCCATGACAGCAGTGATAGGAAGAAGAAGAGTTAAGCCAAACAGCATTTTGCCTATTTCACCCAGGGACTGTGTGATTTACCCAAGGCTATATTAGGATTCAGTGTTGGAAAGCTGGGTGAGTGGCATTTAATTGGTGTGCCATGCTGATCTCTTCAGCACTTCTGGTTCAGAAGGCTATAATGCAGTAATACCATAAATAGACTGAAGTCCTGTGAAGAAAGAAAAAAACCAATCATCTGCCCATCTTCTATTCCTGCAAACATGAGAATAATAACAAATATGGTGCACGACAACTGAACTGTTATAAACTAACCAGTGCCTCCTTAATGTAAATGACCTAACTCACGCAGTGCAAGTCCCTGATGGATTAAATATACAACTGGGTGGATAGAGCCATCTACACAGCGTGTTTAGCCAGTTCCTCAGCCTATTCATAAACACAGAATGTTTTATTTATACAGTACCTTCCTCATCTGTATTAGTTTTAAATGCAGCAGCTCAAAGTCACCAGAGCCCTCATCTCTCCCACAGCTGAAAGTGCAACTTTCCAGCAGGCTCCCGGGTTCACACATGTCTCCACATACCTGCTCTGCGGCTGGAGGAAGAGGTTTCGTCTCTGCTCGCAGCTTTCTTTTTCCCAGACTCTCCCAGCAGCCTTTCCAGCACAAGTCGAGGAAGAGTTTCCTTGGGGAAGTCGTACCTCTGTTGCATGCCAGCTGACTAAAACTCTGTGAGTGCTGAGAGAAGTTTGAAGTCACAAGGAAAAAAAAATACTCCCCATAGACTAGTCCTTAAATTCATTCCTTTGCAGTCATGAGCTCTTATGTATTCCCGGGCTCCCCAGAGCATGTGAACACATACCTCTGTACCAGTTTTAAAATATGTGTGTCCTCTGCACTTCTCTTTATTTTCTATTTTGTTCATTCAGCCTTGGCTTATTTCCTGCAGTTTCTCAGCTGGTAATTATGCTCCTCTCGTATTGCCACATGAAACAGTCTGTAAATACCACTAAAAATCCCCCCCATAGGTTTTGGGGACATGTGCTTGTCTCTGAAGTCATCTGTGCCTGTCCCACAGCTGTCAGCCTCGAGATTCTCAGAGGTTGGGGTAAATCAGGGGCACTAAGCTGGCTGCAAACCTTACATTTCAAGTCCATTCAGGATGGAGTGTGTAGGAAAATGTTATATGGGAGTAGGGCAAGCGCATCATGTTTGGTGTCCCAAAACGTCAGTTGTGTCTCCATGGCACAGCAGTGGGATAGCTGAACACAGCCTTGGGGGAAAGGATAAATTCAATTTAATGCATGAATGAGGTAATAATGTAAGTACCTTCTAAGAAGGGCTGTGGGGTGAATTTTGCTTTCTTTATTTTGGATGTGAAGCTCCCTTTTATTCCAGAAGTCATGCTTTCGTGTAAGTTGTTGGGGGACATGCACTTTGTCTGTGCTGTCTTCATCTGCTTACATGTGCTCTGATATCTGGGCAGGTGTTTACTGGCTCTGCAGGTTCGTTTGCAGCACTCTAAACCTCTGACAGGCTTTTGACAGCTCTTCAGTGGATGCCATAGGACCAGACTGAGTCTTGGCTTCACCAGCCAGGCTCAAACTTCCCCTGGGCCACCCAGCTGGGGAGCTCCCACAGGCACCAGGGATCAAAGAAAACATCCCAGGGGCCATTGCAAACCACTCACCTTCTCCCCTGTATGTACAAGGAGCATCACAACTGAGTGATCTCTCTCTGAGGAGAGGTCTGCCTTCAGCATCATGTGTTTTATCCCCTTTTCACTTAGATATGGAACAATGGCCAGGAATTTTCACCCCCAAAAAATTAGGTGCTGGCTCCCTTCTCCCAGACAGCATCAATTCTGTCTCACTTTCCTGGATCTGCTTATTGAAATTAGCTAAAAGCTAAGTCCTTTTATACCATGTGCCAAACAGCCTTGTGAATTCTGGTACATTTGCAGGTTCCAGCTTTTGCTTCTCTGCGACAGTTTCGTTCTCTGTATTACACCAGCTCCTCTAAGTCAGAGCTACTTCAGGCCTGCACCATCCTGGGAGATTCAGGAGGAAAAAAATCTACATCTACATAACAAATGTGGTTTGTTAAATATCTCAGTAAATACACTTTGGTCATGTTGTTGCAATAAGATTGTAATAAGACTAATAAATTTAATAGCAACCCGTACATAATGGTAACAAGGGAAACAATAATGATTTTATTACTGCCTTGGATATTGCCTATGTACAGGTGCAGCTGTATATGTATAGTAGTTGTTGTTGTTGTTGTTACTATTATTATGATGGGCTAAAACTCACCTTATAGCCCACAACTTATTTAGACAAACTGATGAAGGGAGTTCACCAAGGAACAAGCATATCCTCTCCTGTCACCACACCAGTACAACCTGATGGCCAACTTGATGTCACAGTAGCCAAGTCTAGAGGATGACTGTGGACCTGCTGCTTTAGAGACAGAGGTTCAATTGTATTTCCCAGGTGGTGCATGGCTAGCTAATAAGAAAGTAATCCATCACAGACAGGATAAGAAGTCTCCCAACATGAAATTTCGGACTATATGGAAGCAGCAGGAATAATTCCCACAGATCCTGCTGCTCTTAGACTCCATCTCTGGTGTGTGGGCAATGGAAACTTGGGTCAACCTATGATTTATTTCCAGTGACACCTGAGTGCAGATGGCTTTTCCAGTTACATCTCTCCCACTAAAGATATCTCTCCCACTAAAGATATCTCTCCCAGGGAGTGATCCCTGGCCTGATCCACACAAACCTTGCCCTTCTCTAGGACAAGCTGGACATGTCCAGGTGTGTAACACTCAGTCACCTCTGCATGGTGACCTCACTGCCCTGAGATCATTGCTTCACCACCTTTTAGAGTGCCCCAAGTAAGGTGGGGACAGCATGCAAAGCTGCTCTAGGACAGTGTAGGAGGACTGTGCAGAGCAGAAGCAGCTGACCTGATCCAGGCCCTGAAGAAAACCCAAGCAATACACCCAGCTTGGAGGGAACAATCTGCTTTGGTGGGGAAGGCTGCCCATGAGAGAGCTAATCCTCAGTGTGGTTGATGTGAGGAGCTGGGTTATCTGACAACATGGATGTACCCATGCATACTCCATGAAACAACCTGAGGACTCTAGGAGGGACACCATACTCTGCAGACTTGTAGGATCTTGCCTCCAAAACTGCTTAGAAGCACCAGCAATAATTTCTGCTGGTACCTGCCATGCACAAATCCTACATTCTTGTGTACTAGGGCAGTAGGATGTGGCAATTGCCACTTCAAAACAAAAAGCCCACAGGTCAGTGTTGGTCACACAAAGTCAATCCTCACCATCTCCTCCCCCTCCAATCCATGGGATTCCCACTCTTCCATACAAGAGGTGAACAGGCTTGGTTGGTGGGGTTTGCATGAAGACAAGCAGAAGTGCATGAACAGAGAGCAAAATTCCCAGCTGCTGAGATGCTCCAAGACACAACTGCCACTATAACTATAATTATCTTGAACTGATGTTAGCCCAGTTGCTTTCTAGAAATTACATTTAAAAGGAAAAAAAATAAGAAAAAGAAGTCAAAAGAAAGAAAACAAGAAGAAAAAAACTGGCAGTTTTTAATCACTTGCAAAAGATTAGAGGTTGACCATGTGCTCACCTCACACTTAAAATAGGTTCTATCATGTCAACAGGATGCCCAATTCTAATTATAAATTATATTTTCCAAGACTAAACAAAGTTTAATATTTATGCTCCATTTCCTCCTGCTCTGATTATAGCTTGTTCTTAAAAAAAAAAACAAACATGAGGAACAAGAGGTCCAAGAGCTTTGCTCTGGCCCCATTTTCTATTCTTGCTGGTGTTGAGGGAAGTTTGACACTGGGAATATGATGATGCGTCACATGCTGGGATTTTGGCTTGTCTTGGTGCTGATGCTGGTCGTGAGCAGAACAGGGAAGTTGTGCTAGTTGGCTGTGATACCTGTCCCATATCAGTCTCATCATGTGGTGCTTACAGCTCTCAGGTACTGTGTCTTCGGCTGAACTCAAAGAAGAAGCTGCTCTTTGCATCTCTCTGGACCAGGCTTGGCTCAGTTCCCTCTGGTCCCAGCCAAATCAGCTACCAGTGACCTAAGTAGCTGTGAATTTCATCCCAAAAGCAGGGTAAAAAACCCAGGTCCAGTTCTCCTGGGACACTTCACACTCACCCAGCCAGATATGACCAGCTATCCTCAGATGTGGGGGTTGCTGGGGCGTGCAGCTGTGAGGCAGTTAAGGGAAAAGGGAGAGGAAAAAATATGTGGGCAAAACTTCCAGACAAGTAAACTCATATCACAGGAGCTTCAGAGTCTCATAATTTTTGGAGGGTTGAAATGGGGCAAATGGAATTTGTGTTTCAATTGTGAGAGGCCAAAACTGTCTCCAGGGCCTTCTGGTTTTATTTTCCATCTCCTGTGGGCCTCAGACATACACCACTGCCAAGCAAGACTTTGAGGTATGGCTTGCAAGCAGAGTTGCCAGGTGAACATCTCAAGAAGAGGGAAATAAAGACAGAGAGCTCCTGCCTCACTTGCACTTGCCCTGCCAGCTCAGATGATTGGAGGCAGCCTGCATCCAACCCAGATTTCATTTCTGTCCATTACTATCTGCCCACCACATTTTCTGCCCACCACTATCTCCAGGGACATCTTCTAGCCTGTGTTTGAACATCCCAAAGCTTAATCAGCAGGTTTGGGAAACTGTGCTCCATGAGACAAATCTGGTTTATCTTGAAATGCACATCAAATGAGACCGATGTGGTTTCTATTGCAAATATTTCTCATAACTCTGCTCTACCACTGCAATAGCAGAAGGGTCTATGAATCAGGTGTTGCCAAAAAAGCAGCAGAATAGTTTTCTCTGTTGTCTGTGCTAACGGGGTTGAAGATCATGTTTCACTCTAAACCTCCTGATCCATTTAAAGTGTGAAATGTCATCCATTCTTCCTTGCCTTGGTTTCCTTTTAGGTGGGGGAATGAATGTCATTCATGTCTGGCATTTTCAGCCCCTACTATTGACTCAGACCTTATGAAAATCAGTTTAAACTATCAAACACCATTGAAATAATCAATTTTCCCTTTTTGTTGCCCCTTCTTTCCACCTCTTTACTTTGGCTAGGTGGTGTCTTACTGGAGGGAAGCTATAGTGAAAGGATTACTGTTATTCTCTGTACAAGGCCTTGAAGCTGGTGATGACACAGGTAATTTTTCAGATCATGCAGAAAAGGATTTCAGAACAGTTGGCTGAGAGTGTGATTTTGCTCCTTCTATGTCGGTTTTTTTAGGCAAGTGCTGAAAAGGAAAGAAATTTGCAATCATAATCCTAGGGAGAGAATAAATTGGTTAGAAATGCTCTATTTTTGTCATATTCCTTAACCCCTTTGATCCTTCCCATAACAAGCCCTTGTTCCATCACTATGTCATCATTTTTTTATAGCTCACAGGTGTGTTATTTTCAAAATGCCTCTGCTTCCCACAGAGTATGTTAGCTTTTCTTGAATAATATAACTTCCACCCCCAATGACATATTTTGGAATTTTTTTCCATGAAGGAAAATGACTGAAACCCTGACTTAAACCCTGAGCACGGTCCTTGCTGTGCTGACAATCTGTCATGAGAGTCCCTGTGTGCACTGTTTCAGGTAGAACATACTGCAGGAGGAGAAAAGTATCTGCACCATCTAACAAGCCCTTTGAAACAAAGAATGAAGCTGGGAGACACAGGGGAATGTTGGAGTTATTTCAATGGACTGAGAAAGCAGACACAGGGCAACAATCTGAAGGAAACAATCCTGCTCATCGATCTGATTTTTCCAAGCACTGAAACCTAATTTGCTGCTGAACGTCTTCTAGATTTCAGAGGTGGAATGCACTCAGCAAAAACTTGAGAGTCAGTACACTGGCTACTTTTCCACTAGGAAGTTTAGTGAACTGGAATGGTGAAATATGGGGAACACAGAAGCACAGATAATTATGTGCAAATATGTATCACCAGCTCCCTGACAGGTAGAAGTGATGGCAGCAGCTCTGAAGAGCTGAGTAAACTCCTGGTCTCCTTTTTCTCATAGAAAATTGTAACTCCAGAATGATGTCATAGGTGAAAAAGATGTTGTATCTCTGATCAAATGTAGACATGTACAAGGTTTGTATCTATGAAAGGACCCACTGATTCAGATATCCTCCACAGCTCATGGAGGGAAATAGAAGCCCTCCTTGCTTGTGATTCATCTCATTCTCCAGCAGATGAGTCATCCACAAGGAGCTCCAATTTTCTCCTGTGAACAAGGGAGTGGTGAATGAGTAACACAGACACAGTTTCAAAATTAAGGGAAATTAATCCCTCTCGTAGTCAGGAAACAGAGAATTTGGGGAAATTTTTTTGCTGGTTGTGGGTGTACCTCTTGCTGGTGTAAATCCCAGCTTTTCAGCCCAAGTTGGACATACCAATTCCTTCAGATAATTTCCAGGTTTCCTTGAGAGAAGCCAGTTGGGGATACTATCTCTGGATGTGTAACAAATACTATAAGTGATTCTGCCATTCTGTTGTTGCTTTGAGGGTCTGACATCCATCATCCCACTGAGCAAAGCCCAGAACGGGATTCCTCCATGAAGAGCCTCAGTACCCCTTATAAAGCATGTCCTCATATAAAAATGTAGAGATCTTTCTCAAGAAATTGGGATGCAGCTTCTGGATTTAGACTGTACACCCCTTTTCCTCCTCAGGTCAAAGGCACTGTGTTTTAGACAGTGATCCTTACAGATCTCATGACCCATTTAGAAGGTCTGTCTATGCCATATCATAAGCATCTCCTGGATGAAGGGGCGTGCTTCTTTGGATTTGCTCTCTGGCATCAACATTACTGTATTGGTGTCCTCTCCATATTATGAGTGAAAAGAAAAGAAGTTCTTCTTTGCTCATTAGACATTTTCAAAAGGTGCCTCTTGTTGATTGCACACTTTGCAACTTAATGGATGAAATCAGCTGCTCCCAGGACTCAGGACTATGAGAATGGACAAACCTATCCTTGCTAGGTTTAGATCTCAGCCATTTCAGCTCTCAGGTAAGACATTGTTGAAAAGGGACCAGTCCTTTAACATACATAAATGAAAAGCCACTTATGCCAAATGAAAAGTGGGTAGACATACAGCTCCTACTGACCTCTCCCTTTCTTCAGACACACACATGCCAACACCCATGCCATCCATGAAAGAGGTTTTAGCCACAGCACTGAGGAAGTTTCTCACCTTTCACTTGTGACATTTCTTGAGGTTAGCCCATGAAAAATCACTCTTAGCTCAGACCATTTAATCCTTGAAAAATGCAGTTAATTTCTTAAAAGATAAACAAAACAAAAAATAGCCATCAAACTGTGCCCATTGAGATTGTTGTAAGGGTTGAGATTCAGGATAAAACTTTTTAGAAGGGCCTGTTGCACTAAAACAAGGGGTAATGGTTTTAAATTAAAAGATGGATTATTTAGTTTAGATACTAAGAAAATGTTTTGTATGAGGGTGGTGAAATGCTGGTACAGGTTGCCCAGAGAAGCTGTGGTTGCCACATCCCTGGAAGTGTTCAAGGCCAGGCTGGACAGGGGTCTGAGGAACCTGGTCTAGTTGAAGGTGTCCCTGCTCATTTCAGGGGGAGTGAACTAGATGACTTTGGCTCCTTTCAAACAAAACTATTCTATGATTCTATAAAAAGAAAGTCATTGGAGATGATTAAAGAAAACAGTGGTGATATTTTCTAGCCACTGAATGATTTGTTCACTGGCATGTGAGGGGAACACACAGGACAACTGATTTTCATATTCTTTGCCTGCCCTCTTGTGGTGACTGGGTGCTGATTAACTGTATGCATGCATATCTATTTCTATAAACACACATGAATGTATATGTACATATATATATGTATGCAGTGACATATACAGCAGAAAACACTTTCATCAGGTTTGTACCTTGTGTTTGATGTTACAGAAGTGAGCAGCATTAATTGTTTCATTGGCTGTAGCGGGTCTTTTTAATGCTGAAGATTTTCCTGTGATTGGTTAAAATTTAGTTCAGATAAAATATTTCAGCATGAAAATAATAGGACTACAGTGAAATATTTTTTCCAGTTTGGAGAGACCAGGGAGGTTTCCATGCGTCCCTTTCCTCTCTATAAACTCTGCTGAAACTGGGTGAGCTTCACCAAATCAAGAGCAAAATATCTTTCTAGGACCAGTTCTTATTGCAAATACAGGGCAGCATAAAAACAACTGCCACATCATGGATGTGCCATTTCCTACACAATGCCAGCGTGCAGCAAAGGGGCACAGATGGTGAAAGTTTGGAGAAGATATATTCATTCACCTTTGGTGGGGTTTATTTTCAAGTCATTTTCGACTCATTTCCCCTTGTAGCTGCAAAGAACAGAGGGATTTGCCATGTAGCCTGTCACACCTCCTAGAAATGTGTCCAAGGTGTGAGATACTGAGGGTAAATGTGTTCAACACTGCATCTCCTATGACTTACATAAATATCAGAGGTATTGCCTAAACATGGTGTTCTAGCCTTTTCTCTTCAGATGACCTATTACAGTGAGAAGGACAGCAAAGGTGATATTCATATTGATGGACCTTGTCTATGTCCATAGGAAAGTGAAGAGTAACTTCTCATCATCACCTTAATTCTCTGCTCAGCAAATCTATTATCATCCTGATCACATACTTACTTGGGATTTTATTTTGAAGCCATGCACAGGGATCAGCACACTGTCTCTGGATTTGCATAGCCTTAGGCAACATGGAGATTATGTCCATAGTCTCAAGCTCCCCATGGACGCTGTCACAAAACAAAGCCTGCCAGAGTTGGAGAAGTGTTTGGACAACCCTCTCAGGCACATGGTGGTGTTCTTGGGGTGGTCCTGTGCAGGGCTAGGAGATGGACTTGGTGGATCTATGTGGGTCCCTTCCAACTGAGGATATTCAGTGATTCTAATCTATGATTCCATATTGTCCAAACCCACCCTTTATTGCACATCATCCAGTGACTGGGGCAGTACTTTTTTGCCTTTCTGTGGTGGCTCCATCTGAACAGGTTACCAGTTCCTGAGTGCTGGATTCACCTGTTAAATTGCTATCACCACTGGCTCCTAACCCAACAAGCGCCACCCTAAATAACCTTGGGGCATGTCTGGGGCCATGGATATTCCAAACATGTAATTTGGGTGTTTGGAAGGGGAAGACAGTTTATTAGCTGGCTCCAGTGCCAGGGAAAGGTATCAAGCAGATGTCATTTAATCACAAAGGCATCACCAATGTTTTCTGAGGAGCATCCATTCATGCTTTTCCTTTTCTGAGTCCACAGAAGCAACATGCAAGGCTTGTTCCTCTCATTGCTTAGGGCCTCCTGTTGTTCCAGATATGAGGAATGATCTGCTAGAGACCTCTCAGGATGTGAAACCTACTGTCCCATTACAGCTGGAGGACTTCCTGTCTGGAGGGATTCTTCACTCATTTTCTTTCCACCTGCCTATTCTCTGTTGGCTGGGCACATGTGGACAACAGTGCCTGGGCAGGCAACCAAGGCAGGTTCATCCTAACTAAAAGAAGACTTTTTTGTCTTCTAACCTCACCTGGTCAGGGCATTATTCTCATGTTTCCTGTCCCTCTCCACACACACAGACACCAGTGTGCACAGTCTGCAGCCATCATAATATCAGCCACGAGGACAAAGCTACAGCAGGAGGAGCAAAGAGGAGAAGGTTTTCAGGCTGATTCCTCCCCTCCATAGTGTGAGAAATGGAGTCCCTGGGGTCAGCCTACAAACAGGACCTGAGGCTTGAACCCACCATGAAGGGGTCATATTACCCTCTTGTCGTGGCTATGTTGCAGTCAATCAGAGCAACATCAATGACATCTCTCCATGAATAAATTCTGGCACCTTATTTGGATAACAACTCGCAGTTATTCCCCCCAGTGCTTTCTATGTGATGACAGTGTTCAGGGAGCCAGACCTACAGATTTGTCCAGGCAGACAATCACCTCTATGTAAGTAGGTTAAACAAAAGCTTTATTTTCATACAGCGTTCTCAGGATATGGCGCCAAGATTTCACAGATGGCTCAAAACAAGGATTGGCAAGGAATGTAGTTCTCCTGAGATGCTTCTTTTTGCAAACAGCCACAAGCCACAAAATGCATGTTCAGAGCCAAGCCTGAACCTCCTTTAAAATCAGAACTGTTTAGATTTATGGCTTTCAGGTTTGTTCTTCAAAGCAATAATATACCAAAGCAGAGTTCACATGCAAGATAGTATAGCTCTGTGGGGAAGGACCTCGAGGTCCTTAGCGGACAACATGCTGTCCCTGAGCCAGCATAGAGGCCAGTGGGTGCATTGGGATGTACTGGCTAGTGGGCCAATGGGGCAATCCCTGGAGGCAATAGGAAAAGAAAGCATTGTCAGCAGGTCAAGGGAGGTGATCCTGCCCCTCTGCTCAGCCCTGGTGAGGCACCTCTGGAGTGCTGTGTCCAGTTTTGGGCTCCTCTGGACAAGCGAGACATGGAGCTCCTGGAGCAGATCTAGTAGAGGCTGCAGAGATGATGACAGGACCAGAGCATCTCTCTTAAGAGGAAAGGCTGAGGGAGCTGGGGCCATTCAGTCTCACGAGGAGATGACTGAGAAGGAATCTCATCAATGTCTGCAGGGAGAGGTCAGAACATGGACCAGGGTCTGCTTGGTGGTGCCCAGAGGCCACAGGCAGAAACTGATGCCCAGGAAGTTCCACTTGAACATGAAGAAGAACTTCTTTCCTGTGCAGTGACCAAGCACTGGAAAAGATCATCCAGAGAGGATGTGCAGTCTCCCTCATTCAAGACATTCCAGAACTGTCTGGACACAACCCCATGCCATGTGCTCTGGGATGACCCTGCTTGAGGAGAGAGGTTGGACCAGATGACCCACTGTGGTGCCTTCCAATGTGGCCCATTCTGTGTATAAACAAATTCTGCAGCTGGGACGGGGTTGTGTGTATGGACTGGGGAATGAGAGGCTGGAGAGCAGCTGTAGAAAGGGACCTGGGGTTTCTGGCCCATGGCCAGGTGAACATGAGTCAGCAGTGCCCTGGCAGCCAGGAGGGACATCCATGTCCTGGGGGAGCATCAGGTACAGCATCACCAGGCAGGCAACAGAGGGGATTGTCCCGCTCTGCTCTGCACTGGGGCAGCCTCACCTCAGGTGCTGGGGCAGTTTTGGGCATCATGAAATAAAAACTATTTTACCATTAGCAAGCATCTGAAGGAGGGCAACAAGGATAGTGAAGGGCCTTAAGGCTCCATATGAGGAGCAGCTGAGGTCTCTTGGTCTGTTCAACCTGGAGGAGACTGAGGAGAGACCTCATTACAATCTTCAATATCCTCATGAAGGGCAGCAGAGGGACAAGTGCCAATCTCCTCCCTCTTGAGACCAGTGACAGGATGCAAAGGAGTGGCATGAAGCTGAGTCACAAGAGGTTTAGGTTGGATATTAGGAAAAGGTTTTTCACTCAGGGTGGTTGGGCACTGAACAGGCTCCCCAGGAAATGGTCATGGTCCAAAGCTGCCAGAGCTCAAGGGCTGTTTGGACAGCATTCTCAGGCACAAAATGGGGTTTTTGCGGTGTCCTGCACAGGGCCAGGAGTTGGACTTGAGTGAGTTCCTTCCAACTCAGAATATTCTGTGATTCTGTGATTTACAGCACCAGAATCAAGTGATCTGGTACTACAGCAGAAGAAATATTCAGTAAACCATGGTTATTAAAGATGTCAATTTCAGTACATGTGCAATCAGATATTATTCTGCAATGCTCAGACCTTGCTGTTGGTGAGTAAAGGCCTTGAGGCTGGAGTTTCAGCCATTCAGAGTCAGTCTGCTGCCTTCTCTTCCTGCCCACAATTTTCTGACCAGAGTGGAGAAAATTTAGTTGGTTTCCTGCAGCATTTCAAGATCTTAAAATGTTATTTCAGTTCAAGCTTTTAAACAAAAAAAATAAAGGAGGAAATCAGATGTGAAGGTTTGATCTAAGCAAACTGTCTCCAGGGTTGCTTTGGAATCAGTGACTGTGAGAGCCCAGAAGACAAGCAGCTGAGGCGTCTGGCAAAACAAACTTTGAAAACCAGACCATTTTCCACTTGAAAACTGCAGAAAATCTGCAGCTTGGCAAATTCAAACAATAGCAAAAAAAGCTTTAGCGCTTAATAAATATTGAAGACCAACTGGAATTTCAAGCATCATATTGTGGCTTTTATTTGGGCATCAGGACTATGTGGCATTGGGTTTTGGCCCTCTATCTGTTTTGACTGAATGAACTCATGGAAGCTCCTACTTCTCCCCTTGGACCATTCAAGGCACCTGCCATGACCAACTCACATTAGTTCACACATCCAATTTGTCCACCTTGAGTATCTCTTGCCAGGCCCTGAAGCCCCTCATTTGTCATGGGACCTGCCTAACCACTGGACTGAGCCCAATCTCCCAACTTCTCCCTGGGACTGACCTGGAAACAAGAGGTCTAAGGATGAGGAGAGGAAGTCTGCCTGGCTGATGCTATGGGTTGCAGTGGAGAAGGACACTCTATTTTGGCTCTGCTAAGGGTGCAACAGTAGATTTTCATGCTTCAGCTGCACTTCTTTAGCCTTGAAAAATGACCCATTCCATGAAGCCATCTGAAACCTTGTGTGTGGAGCTGGCTCCTGAATGCGACTGTCCCCACAGTTTCAGCACTGTGATTTAACCCAGCCCCTTGCCTCAGAACAGTCCTCAGCAAGCTCCTGCAAGATGCCCAAAACTTAGCCTGCCTCCAGCTTATCATCCTCTTCAGGAGCTGATGGAGACTTGGTCCTTGGTGGGAGCGTTGAGGCCCTTGGGCTGGGGATGTGGCACAAGCCCAAATAGCCAGAGTTCATACACCAATCATAGCAATTCAGTGATTGCTGTACACACACACCTCTAGGATCTCTTTTCTGTCTGTGTTTTAGCAATAGTTCTGTTTAGGCTCTGGATTTTCATCTGACAGGGACACCCAGACATGCCATTAACCAAAAACCACCTGAGTTCATCTGTGGCAGAAATGGTCTCAAACACAGAAGTATCCAATGAACAGTTATTCAATATGACCCTGAAGATGGGTTGATAAACTCTCTTTTTCTGGCTGGGTTTGTTCCTCTTCCTGTTTTCTCCAGCATATTCACAATCTCTCCCAGACACCCCACACTGAATACATGGCATACATCTACATTCTCCTTTATTCTACCTCTCATGTTGTGGCCTGTTTTCTCACCTCCCCTTTCATTCTCTATCTGGTCACATCTGCATTTTTATGAATATTAAAGCTAAAAAAAGAAATTACCAAACTCCTCTGCATTCCCTGCATCCTCCTCTGTCTGTTCTTGTTTCCTGCTGAGCAGTGAATGAAGCTCTTCTTCACCTACCTCCCTTCATTCTGCCTGTGGTTCCCCTGCACACAGCAGCCTCTGCTTCTCCATCAACATCTTGCTCCCCGGTGTTATCCCTCACGGTTCAGCCTCCTCATATTCTCTTCTCTCTGTAGCTCTGGTGGTCAAGGATTTGTGCAGCCTCTCCACTCCACTCCTGGCAAGCCCCCTGTTTCTCTGTGCTGCCAGCATTTCTCATTGTCCTGGTTTCAGCTGGGATAGAGTTCATTTTCTTCCAAGTACCTGGCAGTGTGCTGGGGTTTGGATTTAGTATGAGAATAATACTGAGAACACACTGACATTTTTGCTCAGTACTGCTTACTCTAAATCAAGGACTTTTCTATGTCCCATGCTGTGCCAATGAGGAGCTGCACAAAGAGCTGGGAGGGAACATGGCCAGGACAGCTGACCCAAACTGGCCAGAGTGATATTCCACAAGTCATGGATTGACACTGGCCAGATGCCAGGAGCTCACAAAAGCCACTCACTCAGTCCCCTGCTGCAGCTGAACAGAGAAGAGAAAAATTAATGAAGGGTCCGTAAGTTGAGACGAGGACTAAGAGAGATCATTCACTAAATACCATCAAGGGCAAAACAGGCTCAGCTTTGAGGTATAATGTGAATTTATTGCTAAAAAACTCAGAGCAGGATAATGAGAAGTAAAACAAGCCCTTAAAAACATCTTTCTGGCAACCTTCCCTCCTTCCCAACTCTAACTCCTACCCCAGCACCACAAGGAGACAGGGAATAGGGGTTATGGTCAGTTTATCACCTGTGGCTTTTCCCACTGCTCTGCTGCACCATGGGGTCCTTTCCACAGGAGACAGATCTCCATGAACTTCTCTGACATGGCTCCATCTCATGAGCAACAGCTCCCTGTGAACTACTGCAATGTGAGCCCATCCCCACAGGAAGCAGTCCTCCCAAAACTGCTGCCGCATGGTCACTCTTCCATGGGGTATAGTCCTTCAAGGACAGGCTGCTCTAGCATGGGAACACAGCTCCTTTCTCCACGAGTCTTCCACAGCATCACAGCCTCCTCTCAGGCATCCACATGCTCTGGTGTGGGTCTCCTCCCCAGGCTGCAGGTGGATCTCTGTATCCCTGTGGGTCTCCATGGGCTGCAAGGGGACAGCTGCTTCACCATAGGCTGCACCCACAGCTTGCAGAGGAATCTCAGCTTCTGTGCCTGGAGCAACCCCTCCTCCTCATCCTTCTCCACTGACCTTGGTGTCTGCACAGTTGTTTGTTTCACATGTTCTCACTCTGCTCTTATCTGACTGGAATTAAAACTGTGCCCCAATCTTTGTTTTGATTTCTTCTTAAATCTGCTATCAGAGAGGCATTACCATGATTTCTAATTGGCCCAGCCTTGGCCAGCAGCACACCCATCTTTGGTGCCATCAGAGATTGGCTCTACCAGACGTTGTGGAAGCTTCTAGCATCTTCTCACAGAAACCACCTCTGTGGACCCCCAGCTATCAAAAGCCAGGCTGTGCAAATCCAATACATCACACCACAGAACATCATGTCCAGTATATAAACAGGGGGCAGTCAGCCAGGAGAGGACGGTCACTGCTCAGGGACAGGCTGGGTGCTGGTCAGCAGGTGGTGAGTAATTGTCCATCATTTGCCTGTCTGGGGCTCTCATTATTATTTTTGTTGTTGTTGTTATCACTACTAGTAGCAGTAGTATATTTTGCTTTGTTTCAATTATTAAACTCTTCTTATGTTAACCCACAAAATGTTTCCTTTTTCTGATTCAACACCACATCCAACCTGAGAGGGAGAGGGAGAGAGTGTCTCTTGAATCCTCATGCTTCAGCTTCATTTCCACTGAAACTGGCATTGACTTTTCCATGGCAAACCCTTGCTTGAAGCTGAAAATGAGAGCTCTGTTTTAAATGTGGCATCTCTGTTTTCCACAAAAACAATCTTCATCCACACACTCTTTTGCTCAGCAAGATGCAGAGAACCTGGAAAGCCACATGCCTTCAGTTCCTCATCACATATCCAGAACAATGAGGTGGTGATGTCATCCTCAGGCTCTGGGAAAAATAGCAGAGGGTTTGAACAGTGAGATGGGAAGCCAGGGCACACATCCAGGCTGGGAAGCACCTGGGGGAAGGAACCAGCATCAGCTTTCATGGCTGTCATCTCCATTGCAGTCACAGAATCACAGAATCACCGAATGCACTAGGTTGGAAAAGACCTTTGAGATCATCAAGTCCAACCTATGACCTAACCTAACACCTCCTCATCAACTAAACCATGGCACTGAGTGCCATGTCTAGGCTTTTTTTAAACACATCCAGGCATGGTGACTCCACCACGTCCTGGGCAAGACAATTCCAGTGCTCAGTCACTCTTTCAGTGAAGAATTTTTTCCTGATGTCTAACCTAAACTTCCCCTGGTGCAGTTTAATATTGTGTCCTCTTGTTCTGTCAGTGGTTGCCAGGGAGAAGAGACTGACCCCCACCTGACTACAACCCCTGAGTCTCCTTTTTTCCAGACTAAACAACCCCAGCTCCCTCAGCTGTTCTTCACAGAGTTTGTGTTCCAGGCCCTTCACCAGCCTTGTTGTCCTCCTCTGGACACATTAGAACATCTCAACATCCTTCCTAAACTGAGGGGCCCAGAACTGAACACAGTCTTCAAGGTGTGGCCTCACCAGTGCTGAGTACAGGGGAAGAATCACTTCTCTGGTCCTGCTGGCCACACTATTCCTGATCCAGGTCAGGATGCCATTGGCCTTCTTGGGCACCTGGGCACACTGCTGGCATCAAGTCCTATGGTGCTACGGTGGCTGCCAAGCCCAACTTCCTGCTGACAGGTGAACTGGGGATCCTTTAAAAGTGGAGGGAAGTGGCTGGGGTGACCTGGGGGAATGTGGGTGATGAGAGGGGGTTTGAGAGGATCTTGGATGGCACAAGGGCATTTTGAGAGGACATTGAGTGGTTTTGGGGGAGTCTCCAAGACTTGGGGGGAGACGGACTGGGAGGGGCAGCGGGATTTGGAGGGGATGTGAGTGATCGGGTCTTGGGATGAACTTGGGGTGCACTGAGGGTTTTGTGGGACAGGAGTGGCCAGTGAGGATGAAGATGAGGCAGACCCTGCCATGGAAAGAGGCTTTACCTTTTGGAGGTGAGGGGTGCCTGGGCACACCTACTGGAGGGGAAGGGCTGACCCAAGTGGGTGTCTGTCTTGGGGTGATTCTGTGACAATCCTGTATTCCTCATCACCTGCTTGAAGATTTTTTTGTACCTTTAAACTGCAGCCGGGAGGACTCTTCAAAGGGGCTCACTTGACCTTCCAGCCAGAATGTTTACAGATTTTTACCCGGCTTGAGACTTTTTTTTCTCTACTAGTAGTGGAGGAGGGAGGGTTTGCTCTCAACTTCTCAGCTTTCAGCTGGAGAGGGACTGAGCTCTGCCTCAGAGGCTTCTATTCCTTTTTGGACTGTTTTTGGCTCGCTTCTCCATCCCAGACCAGCTCACCATCTCCAGGACACTCGGTGGGACTCTGCCCCAGACCCGGCGGGGCTCGGCTCTGCTCAGGCCTTGGGCCTGGCAGCTGAGTGAGAGAACTGTGGGAAACCCACCAGCCTCCACCTCTGGGATGGGAGGGGGGTTCAGTGTCCTTTTCTGCCCTGTGCCTGGGGGAGGGGGAACTCTCTTTGTTAAATAAATAGGGTTTTTTCACTTCCATTTGAGAAATTCTTTTCCTGAACCTGTGGGGGAGGGGCTATCGGGACCTGCTTGCCTGGCAGATGAGAGAGAGAGAGAGAGAGAGACGCCCTTTTTGGGTTGTTTCCTCCTGGATTTGTGTCCAAACCGGCACAGTGTCTCAAGGACCAATGGTAAGATCATCTCACAGGGGTTTGGGGGAGCACTTTGCACCTGGATTGTGTATTTTTCAAGGGAGATGCCAAGGGATGAGCCACGTGGCAAAGAGGAGCACAGGGGAGAGATGCAGTGCACCAGAGGAGGTGAGTCTGTGTGTGGGGTAGCAGGGAAGAAGCAGCTGGTCCCCCACTGCCCTTTGTGGCCCTTAGCCCACTCGACCTTCAGGTCCCCACTGCCTTCAACCTTCAGGTCCTGCATGTGCCCTGGAGCCTGGGGCCAAGGCTGGTCGAGGGAGCAGACCCTGGCATTGAGAGCAGATGGGGACCCAGGATCAACCCTGGTTGTCAAGGGGCAACTGGGGACTTGATGGTTGAGAGTGACTGAGGGACACAGGGGCTGAGGATGGCAGAGGCATGCTGGGGACCTGGAGGTTGAAGGCTATGGAGGGTAGCTGGAGACCGGAGGATAGTGGATGGCCGGGAGACCCAGGAGTGCAGTCTCGGTACCTGGGGTCAAGGGTGGTAGTGGGAGATCCCATGATCAGGGCAGCTGGGGGATCTGAGGGTCAAGCACAGTCAGGGACCTGGGGGTTGATGGTGGCAGAGGACAGACAACGACCTGCAAATCGAGGATGGCTGGGATATTTAGGAGTGGAGTGCAGTCGAGGTACCCAGGATGGAGGGTGGTGGTGAAGTGACTGGGGAGCTGAGGGTCCAGGGCAGTTGGGGGATGGCCAGGGACCTGGGAGTCAAGGGCAACTGAGGTACCCAGGGGTGGAGGATGGCAGGGGGTAGCTGGGGACCAGAGGGGCCAGAGTAGCCTGGGGACCCAGGAGTTGAGCGCAGTCTGGGTATCTTGGGGTTGAGGACAGCCAAGGGCAACTGGGGACTCCAGAGTTAAGGGCAGTTGGAGACCCCAGGGTACAGAGAGGACATGGAACCAAAGGTCAAAGGTGATGGAGGATGGCTGAGGACCTTGCGATCAAGGGCAGCTGGGGACCTGGGCTCAAGTGTGGCACAGAGAGTGGTCAGGGGCCCAGGGGGGGCAGGGCTTGAGGATGGCTGCCAGACCTGGAGATTGAGGGCAACCAAAAAAACCCTCATAGCCAACCTAGAGACCTGGGGATTGAGGGCATACCAGGGTCAATGCAATGGCAGAACTCGTGGGTCAAAGGTGGCTGAGGACTCTGGAACTGTGGGAGGCCAAGGGACCCTGGGGTCAAGGGCTGCTAGGGGACTCAGCGGTCAAAGGTGGTTGAGGAACCAGGGGTCAAGGGCAGCCAAAGGCCTCAGGGTCATGGGTGGCTGCAGAACCCAAAGACACCAAATGAAGAGCCACTTCGTCTTGTTTGTTTTGATGCACCCACTGGTGGCTTCATTGGATGTCCCTGGAATTACAGTGCAAAATTCGGGAATTTAGGTTGCCCAGAGAGGTAGTAGATACCCCATCCTCGAAAATATTCAAGGCCAGTTTGCACAGGACTTGTAGCACCTTGGTCTAGTGGAAGGTGTGCCTGCCTATGGAAAGTGCTCCCGCTCATGGCAGGGGTCTTGGAATGAGATGAGCTTTAAAAGCCCTTTCCAACCCAAACCATGATGTGATTCTCTGATTTATATTAGCTATTGTGAAGAAATTCTTCGCTGTGAGGGTGGTGAGGCACCAGCACAGGTTGCTCAGAGAAGCTGTGGCTGCCCCATCCCTGGAACTGTCGATGTACCACGGGGTGGCAGTGTTAGAGCACAGAAGGAGGAGACTTCTCCATGACAGTTGGGAGCCTGTGAAGTCCCGGAGCTGGAATGCCCGAAGACTTGAACATCCTGCAGCCCAGCAGCTCTCCAGAGAGTCCTGGGCCTCTAGTTGAATTTTATTTCTATGCATATCTTTGAGGAAAGTGAGGAAATTAAAAATAGTGACTTTAACTGAAAAATTTTAGCTAAGCGAAAGGAAAAACAAAACAGCAAGTTCTGGGTTCCCACTGCTCACAGATTTGCATGAGCTGGGATCGCCCAAACCTGTACCTTGAGTGGGTCCTATGGCTTTTTGCCAGCCTCAGTTTCCCCATCTGCCCAGTCTGGGCTCTTCAGATGAGTTGCCCCATGACTCAACCCACTGATACCCACATCTCAACCCACTCCCCAGAAAGCTCCCAGCCCTATAAATTAGGGGCTGCTTACCTGAACAGTGTCCTGGAGGCTGTGTGGAATGAGCTGCATGAGACTGACTGTGCATTTTGTAATCACCAAATCCTTCACCCCTTTGTAACAGGATGGCATATGCCTGGTGCACAGGAGAAACACAAGGACAATGGGGGAAGGAGGGTGTACCCCTGACCCTGTACCTCTCTCAGTTCTTGTTCTTGCAATTTGAGCTCTGGGGGTGATTTATACAAAAAATCACATGCTGTAGAGAAATGCATTTTTATGGCATCCAAATACAGATTAGATCCAGCCATGTCACTCACCATATTCATAGCATATCTATTTATTAATCTGCTCTTATTCCATTATTTTATTAAGAACTGATCGTGCATGCTTGATAAAACTGGGGAGCTGAAAAGTGATACCAAGTGTCTTATCTCCATAAAAAGAAATGAGCATTTTCCTACCCAGGACTTTTGCAATTCCAAATCAATGGGGTGTGGTAAGTAATTTTTTTAACTGGGGCAAGCTGGGATCATTATTCCTGAGGCATTTGTTTGGTCCTATATGGGATCATGCCCAGCTCTAGTAGGGAGCAGGGTGGAGGGGAAGAAGATAAGGTGAATGCAGAGCTGACATTTGAACTCCCCCCTACCACCACCCCCTCCTCCCAAGGCAGAAGAAGAGGTTGCTCTATAAAACCAATAAAGGAATCCATGAACAAGAGAACAGGGGTCTGAGCAACCTGGTGTAGTGGAAGATGTCCTTGCTCATGGCAGTGGGTTGGACTAGATGACATTTATCAGCCCCTTCTAACCCAGATCATTCTGTGACTATATGTTTTTGTGATTCTGTGATTCTATGAATAGTTAAAAACAGCTACGTAGACATGTTATTTTAATTCTAAGAAAAAATTAAATAAAGAGAGTAGAAGTTAATTCAGATAGCATCAATGTAAAAATGTTTGTACATAAATTAATGCTTCACTGGATCTTTTCTCTTTAACTCCAGCATCTATGTGAAAATGAAAGTATTTCTCAGCAAGTCATAATTAGGAGAATGAAAGCCTTTGCTGTACCCTGGGACATCCACAGAACACAGCGGTGTTCATGAGTTTACTTACAGCTGAACAAAAAAAATGGCTCCAGGATGATGCCCTGAATCTGCAAAGCAGCCTGAAGTGTAACCTTTCTCTATAGCCCAAGGCCCCTGGAGATCCTTCACATGGTAGAGCTGCAAAATAAAAGAGTTGAAAGGATTGAATCTCGTTAGAAGTCCCACTGCATGCTCTCTAGGAGCCTGGCCATCTGATGCTCAGGCTGCCTGAGGCTTCAGCATGCTTAAGCCCTAGCTGTGCAAGCCTTGATTGTGTTTGTCCCTGGATATTAAATATTATGAAAAACATTCCTAAAACTCCAAAGATCTCCAAGTCACTGAGAGACCAATTTGCACTGGTTTTACTGGTATTGTGACCCAAGTGTAAGAATTAGTATTTCAAAACAACCACGTTTGGAAATACAACTTCCCCCAAATGTTTACAGGGAAGATTTTTAATATGAGTGTCCAGGGACTCCACCATGAGGGGCACCGTGTCCGCTTGCATGCAATCAAAAATTCAAGTGGGAATACCTCTGACAATCATAGGATACAAAATCACAGAATTATTTGGGTTGGAAAAGCCCTCTGAGATCATCAAATCCAACTGTTCCCCCAGCACTCCTAAGCTGACTGCCCATGTTCCCAGATGCAATGTTCATGTGGCTTTTAAATCCCTCCAGGGATGGGGACTCCATCAGTCCACCAGTACTCTGGGTACCAGACTCTGCTGGGGCTGAACAACCCTTTCCAAGAATAAATTTTCTCTGATATCTAACCCAAGCCTTGGCACAACTTGAGGCTTTTTCCTCTTGTCCTGTTGCTTGTTACTTGGGAGAAAAGACTGATCCCCCCTTGGCTACAACATCAGAAGGACATGGACTTATTGGATCAGGTCTAGAGGAGGTCACAAAGATATTCTGAGGGCTGGAGCACCTCTGTTTCAGAGGTGGATGTTCAGCCTGGAGAAGAAAAGGCTTCAGGGAGATCTTAGAGCCCCTGCCAGTGCCTAAAGGAGCTCCAAAAGAGCTGGAGAGGGATTTTGGACAAAGGCCTGGACTGACAGGACAAGGGGTAATGGCTTCCCACTGTGAGAGGACAGGTTTATGTCAAAGATACCAGGTGGGAAGAAACGACCCATCTTCCTTCAGAGTTTCTCCATTGGCCTTGACACAACAGCCCACTTCCACCACATGGCAAATGCAGGGTAGTGGAAATTCCTCTTTTGCTGCTCCTGAGTATAAGGTTGTACCATCTCCATCTGCTGTGAGGGGGATTCAGAACTGCTGAGATGCTCCTTTGGGAAAATAACATGTGGCTTAAATAAATGTGTGGGCTCAAGCCAAGCAGAGAGCATCTCTGGGGAGCAGGGCAGCACTCTCAGATGTGCTCAGACACTGTGATCAGTATCGGTAGTAGCTGTGTCCATTGATTTATTGCAGGAGTTATGCACTTCCCACTAAGCACAACACTGAGGAAGGGGAAAACCATGTTAACTCCAAAGTACAAGTGAGTTATTGCTGCAACTATTCAGTTAATAGGAAAATATTTTTCAGACTAATTAAGTGTTTCATTTAGATTTATTTTTTCTATTGGGGTCCAGGATGGAAAAATATGACTGTAATCCATGTCACCAGGCTCCAAGGGATGAGAATTTGATCTAATATGTCTGAAAACAACTTCAAATCAATGCTAATTTTAAGGACTTTACATGCTGGGAATTTTATTTCGGTACAATGAACTATCTTATGGTTTTTAATAGCACAGAATTTTTTGTATAAATTACATCCTCAAAGCTTATCAGTTTGGAAAAAAAGTAACAAGAATGAGAAGTGCAGAAGGTTGGATTAGATGAGAGGTAGAGAATAAACAAAATATCAATTGCATTTAAATCCTGGGGTGGCAGAAAATCTATTTATTTGTAACATAAACGGAGCCCTCCTATATGGTTATGGAGATGAGTTTCTAGGTGAAAGGTAAAATTATCTAAAAATTACTAGAGATTTAATAAAGTTCAGAAATTGCATTAGATCAACCATTACTCTAAACTACTCGTGGCCATGCACAAAACATTTCCAAGTGAGCTTTATTTCCCCTCTCTTAAACTGGGATAAGGAAACCAAGGAAAGGCATAAAAACTTAATTAAGTCTAATTTCTCCTTCTTTTTTTAGCTTAAACTCAACAAATACAAAGGTGTTTTTTTCTTACAAACATTATCTTAGCTACGATTTGCACTGGTTTTGTGACCACCTGGCAGCTGAACAAGCCACATTCTTGGAGTTCAGTGCCCATTTCCAGACATTGGGGTTCCCTATTGCTGTGACAGTGCTGATCATCCTTCTGGCCTCGTCACACTGTTAGTTGTCCACATCCTCCTCTCAATACTACAGATCAACTCCAAAGGAGGAATGAAATCTTTATTTATTATCTCACTCCTCTGATTAATTAAGACATCATCACCTTAGGCATTCTGTGTGATTTCCCTGAACTAGGGTATACCCTGTTAATATATTTCAGCCCATTTCCATGATTCTTTTAGTCAACTTGCTATAATATTTATAATTTTCTAGTCTGTCCTCTATCCTTCAGTGACTAAATCATCAATGCACTAAATAAAGCCATGAATGCACTAAATAAAGCTGAACTAGAGCATTACCAGGTTTCTTTACACTTTCCTCTAACGTGAAGAATGCATTCTTTTATGACTCCATTTAAGACTTTCCAGGGTGACAGAAGTTATTTTTCCTACAAATGACAGAGGCAACCCTGGACTTCATTGTTCCCAGGTAAGGAAACTACAAGATCACTTCACAGGACTGCAGAATTGAGGAGAAAGTAAAAGATAATTAAAAAGGGAGCAGGCACAGCTGGATGAAACCATGTCTGTGTGCAATACAGTGCTATCAACCACTTCTTACATCCAACAGCCTGATTCACAGGCTCCTGCACTAGGTAAGCCAACATGAAACAACAGACAAGAAACCACCATGAACTGCCAATTGTCAACTCTATCAAACATCAGAATATTGTTCACCTACAGTTTACTCAGTTCCTTTTTCCTCCAGAGCAGGCCATTGGTCTAGTGCAAATCTCTGCCCTTTTGAGACTTGTTTGGCTTTTTCTGAGATTAGCAGACAGAAATTTATTTCTTTCCCACAGGATCTCTGTAACAGAACCTTTCAAAGCTCATTAAAGGTGTTGGGATGTGCAACAGAGATATGGAAGTAGCCTTGTGCTATCTCCTTGGTCATTCATTAATATTTTTAACTTGAGATGATGGTTCAGTCCAGATTCAACCCATTGCTTCAACAGTCCATGTAAGCCTAGAAGGGTCTCTGTTCCCATGCAGTGATATCACCCTCCTGTGATCAATCTCTTGCCTGCCCCCAGGCAATGGACCTCCAGCCAAGGGAGTTGGAGAAGAGAACAGCCAGATGTGCTGTCTATGACATGGACTCTCCTGCACTGTCCACTACTAAAATGTACACATAGATTTGAATTCATTGAAAAAAAGGGATGAGAAAGAATTGATTTAAACATAGTGGTTGATTTGGGTGGAAGATGTTGTTTTTAAAATGCCCATAGACTTTCATTGTTTCCTGTTGAGTCCCCAGTGTACAGAGCATCTTCCCTATCATAAGCATGTGAGCAGGAGCTGCCTAAGAGTCACCACAGGCAATGGCATGGCATCATCTTGGTTGTCTAAAAGTGGCCACCATGCTCAGGGGCAGATGCTCTTTCTTCCATACGAGGAGGCACCACGGGATCCAGTCAGGGAACCAAAGATGCCCATGCATTAGCTAGCACATGAAAACTCAGCACTGATCCCATTTGCAAGAGAGGAGACCTGCACAAATGTCAAAGGAGAGATTACCACCAGGGGCCTTGCTGACACTAACAAGCACAGCACACAGAGGTGCCTGAAGGGCTTTTATGGAACAAGGAGGTATCTAATGAGCTTTGAAGAATTCCAGGATTAGCCTGAGTTAGAGGTGTCATGTATCATAAATTGGTCCCAGCTTTTGCAGACTGTGACCTTTGTGTCTGGAAGAGCTGACATGTCCTTGCAGCACAACAATATACTTTGATCTAGTTCAATTGTTTTCAGTTTTCAGTTGAAATCCTTCTCCGAACAAACTGTTTAGCAATGAATATAAATACCAGTTTTACTCTCACTGTTATTCCCACTTTGGTGTAATTCATTTCCCACCACAAGACCTCTTTTTATTTTTTTGTCTGACACCAGATCCCTGTGGCCCATGTAAATTCACACATGATGATCCAACTCTTCCATATGTAATGAGTGTCCAGAGGCTCAGACTGTAAGACACACTTTCCAAACTTTTAACAATTCTCTGGATTTTTCTTCCAACCCTCTTTACGTTTTAACATCCTTTTTACAGGATAACCATAAAAACTCAATATAATAATCCTGTATTGGTTGTAGCATCATAAAACAAAGATTATCCTTACCCAGTACTTCCAGAATTCCCCTCATGATATATATACAGGATTGTTTGACTCTTCTCAACAAGTCATTTCTCAGAGATAAGTGTTCCTGAGGAAAAAGCCCTAAATATATGAATTTCAGCTACTATTTGCATTGCATGGATGTTTACAAGTGTTACAAGGATGGGAAACAGCCAGCACATCAAACAGGAACCTGTGCAAGGTCCAGCATTGTGGAGGTGCTCATCCCAGAGAGGTGTCCCCCAAGACATCAGGGCATAGATTTACAGCATTCAGGCTGGAAAACCCTCTGAGACCACTGAGTCCAGCCATTCCTCCAGCACTGCCAAGCCACCGCTAAACCATGTTCCCAAGTGTCACATCCACACATCTATTAAATCCCTTCAGTGATAGGAACTTCACCACTGTCCTGGGCAGCCTGTCCCAAGACCCAACAAGCCTTTCAGGGAAGAAATTTTCCCTAGTATCCAATCTTGCTTGCATGCCTTTTTCACCCACAGCTTGAAAACTCTTCCCAAAACTGTGGGATGGGATGCTGTAAAAGGATTAAAAACTCATTGTAATCCAGACAGAGAGAGAACATGGCCTGTGAGGAAATGGGGAGTGCTATGCTATTCCCATGCCTCATCACCAGGAAAGAAAAACTAAGCCAAGGAGAAAGGACACATTTGAGTTTTCCCCAGTGCCAGCAGGGAGGATGTTGCCAGCTGCAATAAAAATCCCATGGTGGTCCTGGGGGAAGGTCAGAACCACAAAGCACAATGGGGAATCAGCCACTGAAGCCACAGGAGTGAAATGCTAAGAAACCTTATCAGTACCACTCCTCCCCTTCCAATACCCATGGGCAAAATAGGGTGGGAGGAGAAAAAGAAAAAGGAAAAAAAAAAAAAGCAAACACAAAAAACCGAACATGGACACAGCACATCTTAGAAGGCTGCCCAGAGCAGCAGTGAAGTCCCTATTCCTGGAGGATTTTAAAAGCCATGTGGACGTGGCACTTGAGGACATGGGACAGTGGTGGGCTTGGCAGTACTGGGGGAATGGTTGGATTCAATGGTCTCTTAGAGGGCTTTTCCAACCTTAAGGATTCTGTGATTCTATGATTCTAAGTGAATAAACCTCCCCCAAACCACAGGTGTCCCCTCTGGGTGCCTCACAGGAACTGTCTACAGGAGCTACACTGGGAGGCATCATTCCCGTACATCTGTCTCTTGAAATTATTAATATAAAGCCATGGCTTGGACTTCTGCCCCCCTTGGCACATTGCAGTATCACTGGGACTTAGCCTCTAGAAGGAGGAGACCTTCCTGGGACTTCCTGAGAAGGAGAGCCTGAAGTGAAGAGCCCAAGTGCAGCCTCTCATTGCCAACATGACTATGTGGCAGATTGGTTACATCACACTCACACAAGTCCACCTAAGAAGGGGTTTCTGGTGCTCAGAGTTTTAGAAACAACCACTGGATGGCTGGAGACATACCCTGTGCCTGACACCACTGCCCAGAACACCACCCTGGGACTTGAAAAGCAAGATATGGCACCCCAGAAGGAACTGAGTCAGACAACAGGACTCATTTCAAAAACAGCCTTGTAGAGACCTGAGCCAGAGACCATGGGATTGAGTGGGGGTATCATATCCCCTGACAAGCCCCAGTCTCTGGGAAAACTGAATGGTACCATTAATGGACTGTTAAAAACCACACTGAAAGCAATGGGTAGTGGGACCTTCAAACACTGGGATCTATATTTAGAGAAGGTCATGTGGTTAGCTAACACCTGAGGCTCTGTCAACTGAGCTGGCCCTGCCAAATCAAAACCTACATGAACCATAGAAAGGGATAAAGTCCCTGGGGTGCACATGAGAAATGTGTTAGGGAAGACAATCTGGATTAATCCTGCCTCAAGTAAAGGCAAACCCATCCTTAGGATTGTTTTTGTTCAACAGCCTGGGTGTGCTTGGTGGGTAATGCAGGGAGATGGGGAAACACAATGTGTACCTGGAAGGGAATCTGATTTTTCACAACAGTCTGTAATGTTGAATTCTATAATACTGGTTGTTGAACAACACTGTATGTCACAACTGCCATGGCCAGTGAGGATGGATTGCTCCAGAAACACCAGCTGGGAGCTCCTGATGCAGCAACCAGCCAACAGCACACCAGCCCTCGTGCCCTGGAAGACATCTAGGAGGGATAGAACCCACAGTCATGGACTGAATGAACTCAGCAGACATCTGGGAGGGATGGCCACGACTACAGAAAATTATACCTGTGTTTGTATATATTTTTATATATATATATGTATATGTCTAGGTATATAGTTGAAAGGTGTAGGATCTGGGCTTGAGTAGATGGTACAGAATCAGGGGGAGATAATGTCCAGTTTTCTCACAGGTATGGAGAAGGGGCAAAGCCTAGAGCCATGTGGGCATAGGAAGGTTGCTATTCTATACCACTCAAATCATCAACAGAGTGCGGCTTCTGGGGGAAGGAAAAGGTGAACGCACGCCCGAAGTGGTGCTATTCTCTTCCTTTTCTTCTTTGGAGAAGTTGCCACAGCTGCCACTGTGGACTCTGCCCCTCTCCCACTGCTGCTTGTCCCTCCTTATCCCTCAGGAGAACACAGCTCCAAGCAGCAAACACAGCCAGGTCCAGCAGAGTGAATACGCTACAGGCACCAGTGCTGGAAGCAGCCACGAGGAACAGAGCAGCGGCAAACAGAGCTGAGCAGAGCTGAGCCAAGCTCAGCTGAATACTGCCAGACACAGCCAAGTCCAGCAGAGAAGCCAGAGCAGCACAGCCTGGACCAGATGGCTTGGCCAGGTTGTCCGTCACTGTTTGCCTTTGTCTCAGGCTTGGGGAAGGGGAAGGCCAACTGTGGAAACAACTGCCATCTTCACAGAATCAAAACACATTCTGAGTTGGAAGGAAGCCACAAGGATCATCGAGTTTGAATCCTGGCCTTGCACAGCACCATCCCCAAGAGTCAAACCCTGTGCCTGAGAGCATTGTCCAAACATATCATGAGCTCTGGCAGCCTTGGGGCTGTGAGCACTTCCCTGGGGAGCTGTTCCAGTGACCAATCACCCTCTGGGTGAAAAACCTTTTCCTAATACTGAACCTAATCTTCCCCTGGCACAACTGCAGACTGTTCCCTCAGGAGTGTCACTGGTCACCAGAGAGCAGAGATCAGTGTCTGCCCCTCCTCTTCTCCTCAGGAGGAAGCTGTAACTGCAATGAGGTCTCCCCTCAGTCTCCTCCAGCCTGAACAGGCCAAGTGACCACAGCCACTCCTCATACAGCTTCCCCTCAAGGCCCTTCACCGTCTTTGTAACCCTCATTTGGACTCTCTCTAATCATTAATGTCTTTCTTATATTGTGATGCCCAAAACTGCACACAATATTCTTGTCTTTGTCTCAGGAAAAACACATGTCCCTTCCAGGCTGTGGAAACACCCACCACCTTGTCTTTGTCTTGGTGGCCACATGGAGCGGAGTCAAGGCAGTGAACATCTTTGATGTGTAAAGCACCTTCTCTCTTGTATACTCATGTCATTAATATTGCTGTTACTGTTCATTTCTCATCCCATTGCTGTTTGCTTTCAGTAAATTGTTAACCCATAGTCTCTGCCTTTGCCCCTCTCTAACTGGAGGCGGGGTGGGGGAGAGGACAAACAGCTTATTTGGAATTTAATTCCCAGCTGGTTTTAAAACATCACATTATGTAAAAGAAGAAAATCCACCCAGAGGATTTTACATAGTTATGAAACAGTTTTCCCCTTTTACAGTGTGACCTGTTCCCTCACTTTGAGGAACTGAACTTTTTCACCTGGAAATACTGTTGGCTGTTCAAAAGGGAAACAAATACCTCAGTTGGCTCCTAACACCTGTGTCCAAGGGGAAGGCCAGAGCAGGGAGGGCTGAGAGGCCTGCAACCAATGCAGAATACCATCACAGAATATAACTCCCAAGATGGGATGTTAAATACTTTTCTACTTCCCTCATTCATCACATCTGACAATATAATAACTTTGCCTAACAGCTAGAAACCATTTCCAACTAATATTATTTGTTATCTGCAGCAACAGCATTATCCTAATATCCACAGGGTCACACAGCTGCCTTGTACAAGACATTGCATTCCCATAATGCATTTTCTGCTACACACCTTCATCTCAGTTATAAATGAAAAAAAAAAAAATAATTACATCAAGCAGAAGAAACTCTCAGTACTGGTTTTCCAGGCACAACTGAATCACAAGAGGCATTCTGCTGATGAATACAAACCCCCAAATACAATGCCCAACTATTATGTTAACCAGAACAACACTGCAAAATACCTTATTCTCTATCCAAGCAGCAAATTTTCTTACCAATTACTCTTTATTGCCCTTAAATTACTCCACCTCATCTTTGGGGATGTCAGCCCCCCTTCTGCAGCCCCTCCCCATTCCAGCAGCACAAGCTTCTTCAGTGAAGCCTACAAAAAGATGGAGAGAGACAATTTACAAGGGATTGGAGTGGCAGAACAAGGGGGAATGGCTTCACAGTGCCATAGGGTAGGGTTAGATAGGATATTGGGAAGGAATTCTGCCCTGTGAGGGTGGGGAAGCCCTGGCACAAGTTGCCCAGAGAAGCTGNACAACCAAGAAAACACCAAATACAAACAAAACTCACAAAAACTTGTGACTTCAACTCACAAGTCAGCTTCTGAGCAACAATCATCCCCCCAGCCATTTTTTAGCAAAAAAAGCAACTTAGGCAATCTACATGTCTGTTTAATTACCCATATTCACATCTTCACACAATCACAGAATATTCTGAGTTGGAAGTGACCCACAAGGATCAACTTCATAGTCCAACTCCTGGCCCTACACCATCCCCAGGAGTCAAACCCTGTGCCTGAGAGCATTGTCCAAACATATCATGAGCTCTGGCAGCCTTGGGGCTGTGAGCACTTCCCTGGGGAGCTGTTCCAGTGACCAATCACCCTCTGGGTGAAAAACCTTTTCCTAATACTGAACCTAATCTTCCCCTGGCACAACTGCAGACTGTTCCCTCAGGAGTGTCACTGGTCACCAGAGAGCAGAGATCAGTGTCTGCCCCTCCTCTTCTCCTCAGGAGGAAGCTGTAACTGCAATGAGGTCTCCCCTCAGTCTCCTCCAGCCTGAACAGGCCAAGTGACCACAGCCACTCCTCATACAGCTTCCCCTCAAGGCCCTTCACCGTCTTTGTAACCCTCATTTGGACTCTCTCTAATCATGAATGTCTTTCTTATATTGTGATGCCCAAAACTGCACACAATATTCTTGTCTTTGTCTCAGGAAAAACACATGTCCCTTCCAGGCTGTGGAAACACCCACCACCTTGTCTTTGTCTTGGTGGCCACATGGAGCGGAGTCAAGGCAGTGAACATCTTTGATGTGTAAAGCACCTTCTCTCTTGTATACTCATGTCATTAATATTGCTGTTACTGTTCATTTCTCATCCCATTGCTGTTTGCTTTCAGTAAATTGTTAACCCATAGTCTCTGCCTTTGCCCCTCTCTAACTGGAGGCGGGGTGGGGGAGAGGACAAACAGCTTATTTGGAATTTAATTCCCAGCTGGTTTTAAAACATCACATTATGTAAAAGAAGAAAATCCACCCAGAGGATTTTACATAGTTATGAAACAGTTTTCCCCTTTTACAGTGTGACCTGTTCCCTCACTTTGAGGAACTGAACTTTTTCACCTGGAAATACTGTTGGCTGTTCAAAAGGGAAACAAATACCTCAGTTGGCTCCTAACACCTGTGTCCAAGGGGAAGGCCAGAGCAGGGAGGGCTGAGAGGCCTGCAACCAATGCAGAATACCATCACAGAATATAACTCCCAAGATGGGATGTTAAATACTTTTCTACTTCCCTCATTCATCACATCTGACAATATAATAACTTTGCCTAACAGCTAGAAACCATTTCCAACTAATATTATTTGTTATCTGCAGCAACAGCATTATCCTAATATCTACAGGGTCACACAGCTGCCTTGTACAAGACATTGCATTCCCATAATGCATTTTCTGCTACACACCTTCATCTCAGTTATAAATGAAAAAAAAAAATAATTACATCAAGCAGAAGAAACTCTCAGTACTGGTTTTCCAGGCACAACTGAATCACAAGAGGCATTCTGCTGATGAATACAAACCCCCAAATACAATGCCCAACTATTATGTTAACCAGAACAACACTGCAAAATACCTTATTCTCTATCCAAGCAGCAAATTTTCTTACCAATTACTCTTTATTGCCCTTAAATTACTCCACCTCATCTTTGGGGATGTCAGCCCCCCTTCTGCAGCCCCTCCCCATTCCAGCAGCACAAGCTTCTTCAGTGAAGCCTACAAAAAGATGGAGAGAGACAATTTACAAGGGATTGGAGTGGCAGAACAAGGGGGAATGGCTTCACAGTGCCATAGGGTAGGGTTAGATAGGATATTGGGAAGGAATTCTGCCCTGTGAGGGTGGGGAAGCCCTGGCACAAGTTGCCCAGAGAAGCTGTGGCTGCCTCATCCCTGGAAGTGTTCCAGGCCAGGCTGGACAGGGCTTGGCACAACCTGGTGTAGTGGAAGGTCTTCCTGTCCATGGCAGGGGGACAGACTTCATGATCTTGAAGGTGCCTTACAACCCAAACTATTCTGTAATTCTGTAATTCTGTAATTCTGTAATTCTGTAATTCTGTAATTCTATTATTACCTTGTGGGAAAACCGTGGTTTGATTTTTTTTTTCCCTTCTCATTTCAAAATGAAAGAAAATCCAAAACTCAAATCAATGTATGTCTAGTTTTGCATCCATACAAAAATATTTGCACACCAAGGGGCTTACCAATGTTCACATTCATCTGAAGGTCTCCCCTTCCATCACAAGAGCCCTCTCCCCCTCAGCTTGTTGCTGTTTCTTCGTGCCTGAGACTCCCTTCCTGTGTCATAAACTTCCACGTCATGCAAATTATGTATACAAGGGTGCAAAGCAAAGGCCAGACTGTTTTGTGCCATTATAGCATGTTGGAGGTTAGGATTTTTCTGGTTTTTTTCCATCTGTTGCCTAAGAGATGATAACAATGGTACTTAAGAGAGACAAGAGATGTAGCCAAGAGGAGGGGAGGGGTGCAGCTGACTGCACTCTTGTAGTTGAGGGCCATTCTCTTGGGAAGGGCAGAGATACCTCAAGATTTTGGCTGGAGGATGAGGGACTGGGCTCGGGTCCTCTCTCTCTCTCTCGGGATTGGAGACACTGGAGACAGGTGGGGTTTGGTGCTGGACCATTGCTGCCCTGAGAATTCACTGCCACTGTGGAGATTTTGTCCTTTCACTGCTTCTCCTACCATGGGTAAGCCTTTGCTCATAAGACCAACTGTTGAACTGGGACCTTATTAACACCCAACCTCAGTGGAAAAGGACCCTCACCATCTGTTCAGGTGCCCCATGGGAAAACTCAGGACCCTTCCCCACTCCCCCCTCCAAGGGAGCCTCTCCCAGCTGCTTGTGGGAGCCCAGCTGCCACTGCCCAGGCCTGCTGTCTTCTGCCACTGCTTCAGGATTTTCATTACACTTTAACCTGATAACTCAGTGTCTGCCCAATCCCCTGCGGCTCCTGGTATAGCTTCAGAGTTTTTGCTACCCTTTGTTTGCCACCCCAGGGTCTGCTCATCTCTGCCCTTCCAGCCACCGCTCAGAGGTTCCTGCCACAGCCCATTTTGCCATCCAGAGTGGCACCAGGACCTCTGCCTCCCTGCCACGAGTTTGTAAAGGAAGCCCCTTTTCTCTCTCTCCTGCGGGCTGAGATGCCATTGCCGTGTGGCGAGGCAGCTGAGCTCGCCCCACAGCGCCCCCTGCAGCCGCGGAGGAACCATCGCACCTGCCCTGCCTGGCCNATTTCTTGTAAAAGCAGATAAGCTTTTTCCATGGCTCCTTTAGGCTCACAATTGAACACAAGAACTTCAAAACACATTTCTTTTGTTGGTTTTGGTTGGTTTTGCTAGGCACGAGTTGAAAGCTTGCCTCACCTACTACCACACACCATGGAGAATCCACCCACAGGTACCCTGATGCACCTCGTTCCCTCCAAAAAAGACACAATTCTCACTGAGGTCACTCAAAAGTCTCTGAAGAATGCCACAAGCAAGATCTCCCTCATTTGATGTCCCCCTTTCTCATCCCTCAGAGTCAACCTCTCCAGCTCACCTCCTCCATAAGCCAACAAGGAAAAAAAAGAGCCATCCACAAGCCTAAATTATCTTGCCTCTTGTATTTCTCCATGCAGAAGGGTCTGCACCTGGAAATGTTTGGAGTCACCAGGGTGAGTGGCCTGGACACTTCTCTCCTTAAAGCAGATCAGTTCTACTCAGCTCACACGGTGATGCTGCAGCATCCCAGCAGGAAAATATGAAGTCATGCAGTTTCCAGGGATATTTATAAATTTAAGAGCCATGGAAATATGGGTTGGAAATGTCATAACATCTGCAGTAGAGTGCTAGACATTTTGATTTATTTATTGGGATTTTTAAATTTAAAAAAAAGTAAAGCTGCAGGTTGTGAAGTGGGTGTACCTGCAGGCAGAGTCCTCATTACACAGCTTCTTCACTGGGATGTGCCATAGCAAAGCTCACAGAGTCTGGAGAAGGAACTTGTCATTCTCTTGGTGGTTTAACACCATTTTTCATCCATTTGCACCAACAGTGCACCACTTGGTGACACAGAGATTTGTCTCTATCCCTGTGCTATCTGTATAGATTCTTCTGGTTTTGACTGCCTCCCTCCATTCCCAGGGAGCGATGTTACCTTTGCTGTGCATTTATAAGAGTCTGAAAACTTTTGAGGAATGAGGGAAAGGCTTTTTTCTCATACAGAGAAAAAATCCCTTACAACTTGAACCCCAAAGAGCCCAGGAACAACTGGGAAGCCTCTCCCAAACGAGGCTTTACTTCAGCTTCCTGGCTTAGTGGCTTTCTTCCCCATTTCTTCCTCAGAAATCTGTGCAAAGCCTGGGGAGAGCTGGGCATCTTTCAGGGTCTTTCAGTGTCAGTCCTTCAGTTCAGACCTTCCAGGTCATGAAATCCTTGGTCTTCCCTGCATACCTCTGATCTGAAATGTCACCTCTCCCATATCCAGGGAAGGTGAGCTGACCCCACTGGGGGTGGCTGGTAACTAATGGGAGTTCTGGGGAGAGGGCCCAAGTGGTAAGTGGAGGTGGAATAGGACACGACAAGATGGGAGAGGATGGTAGCAGCTTGAAATGGGACAAGTTTTGAGCTCCATCTCATAGGCTTATAGGATGTCCCAGGTGGAAGAGATCTCAGGAGGTCTCAGGTTCAGCCTCCTCATCAGTCTGACCTGGTCAAACAAGATTACTCAGTGCTTTATCCATCTGGACCTTGAAACACCTCAGGACAATACCTCCTTGCAATGAGTTGAATCTTCCTTATTAGTGTGTCAGAAACAGATGTCCTGAGGACGTCATTCCTCTCATTTAGACAAATTTCTGAACACCTTTCAGTGCCCTGCCTTTCCCTTCCCTGCCGAAGCACCTGGGAGGCGCCAGTCTCTGGGACCAGGGCTGGGTGCCTCTGCTTTGAAGTACTGTGATCAATGAGCATGGGGGAAGGTTACATTGCTTTTCTCACTGACATCAGCAACTCCTGCTTCTACGTCCCGCTTTCCTCTTCCCTCATTGAAGAGCGGAAGAATTTCAAGTCTCCTTTCCACACATCACACTTCTCTGATGGAATTCTCTGCAAGTCTACCAGCAGACTGTGTTAGCTGCAGGATACTGGGATAGATATTGCACTGTCCTGCTCTGGGTCTGACTCCTTTGGGACTTCATTTAAGGTATCTTTGCATTTTGGCAATAAAGATCAACAGCTGCTCTCTCTGTCTCTGTTTAGTATTCACCTTAGAGTGAATCTAAATTCCATGGCAAATCTAAATTCTACTGCCACAGTTTGCTTAAATAACACACCAAAAAAAATGCTTTAGCAATGCCAAAATGCACACCTCTTCTGTTTCTTTTCTGTTGAGAAACTCAGTTTCCATCTTTTCAAAGACAATTAGTTTGCTCTGGCATCATTTGATATTGGATATGACTGATAGGGTTGTTTTCAGAAATATCTTGCTTTTAAAAAATAGTATATTTGCTTTGATTTATATGAATGTTTTTGAAGCTCGTGAGAACTTTTGTGATTGCTGTTCCTGCTTTCAGCAGAGCTGAGATAAAATGTTATTTTTGTATCTTTGAGTGTAGATTATTTATAGAGACAGCCTGGCCTATGCCAGTGCACTGTGACTGCATTAGGTGAACAAAATAAGGAGTGACAGAGATGCTGCCTCGTGATAACAGTACGAAGCATTCAGATGAAAAAACTACTTATCAGCACTCACGGTTTTATAAATTGCTACAGTTTCACTGGATTTACTGAGAACCTACCAGTGCAAGAGAATAATTTAGAACAACAACAACAGCAATAATAGTAATAATAGTAATAATAGTAGTAGTAGTAGTAGTAATAATAATAATAATAATAATAATAATAATAATAATAATAATTGTTCAACAGAGAGGTGACTCCCCATGCTTAAAATGACTTTTAGCAATAGCATCTTTTTAGCCATGCATAGGTCTGCAAAAGCATTTAGAAAGTTGTCTTTCTAAACCCTCCTCTTCTCTTCTACCACCAAAGCACCTAGGAAATATTCAAGGGGAATGCTAACATGTCTTCCTCATTTCCACCTCCCAGCTTGTGCCAAAGAAGCCACCCACGATTGTGTAGGGTCAGCTTCTTGTTCTCCTCATTGCTTGACGAGATCTGAAGATGACAAATGCCACCTGGACAGTCTTACTGTATACTCACCCTATTAGAGAGGGGACAATGCTGCCACTAAACAATACCATGCTGGCAGGAAAAGAGAGCATCCAGCTCCAGGGCCCTCAACAC
>VZRX01019782.1:0-21993 GCA_013398075.1 Notiomystis cincta
TAATAATTTTAGTGGAAACAGTCACAAGAGTAGTCATTCAGGTGTCATCTCTAAGAACTTATGGAATGGCATCATCTCTACCATCAAGAACACATAGCTGTAATGTCCACACGGCAGTGTATATTCTGAATATTCTTAAAAAAAAGAGATTTATAATGCAATTAACCCCCCAAAAAACTCTGCCAAAGACGACCAAAAAAACCCCAAAACAATAACAACACTGGAACTTTAGACAGGACTCCTCAAGCCAGAATGAGGAAAATCTGAAGGGGAATGTTTAGGCTAGTTCTGAGATAGTACACATGTCCCTCAGAATAATTCCCCACTCTCAAAAAAAAAAAAAAAAAAGTCTTATGGATAAAAGGGAACGGAAAGGAACATCACCATTAGTCTGTATTTCAGTGCTACATTATTCTTCACATTTTACACGGTTTGGATTTTACAACTCCTAAAATAGCTTTTCTGCAGTAAAGTTGCACCCTGTTTCCACAGAGCACAGCCAGACATTAGGGGTTCTAGGGAAGCATCAACAGCCTAAATCCACTGTCCTACAAACATACACATTTCCCATAAAGGCTGCACACACCAGTGCTGCATCCAAAGAGGTGTCTGCTTCCAGCAGCCGATTTCCATCTTTGCATCAGTTAAGATTCAAGCCTTCATAAAAACTTTGCCAGAGAAGTTTCCCCCCATGGTTACACCCCCGGAGTTTGATCCCCTCATGTGCTTTCCCAAATCTGCTTGTCAGCCTTGAGGATGCCACACTAATCTTCTCTGCATCATTCCAGTTTTAGTCCATGTGCCACTGAAAAAAAGGCCTTCCTTAATCCTAGCACCTGTGGTTTTAATCATCACAGGAAATCCTGTTTCCACTTAAGTCAGTAAGACTTAAATATCAGCAGAGGAAAATGATCAGATTCACTAACTAAAAATAAAAATAATTAAAATAAGACAGAGAAATACAAGGCCAGTGGTTTATAAACTAGAGGGCCTTGACATCTACTTACAGCAAGCATGACAAAGTAAAGACAGTAGGGTAAAAGTCATCCCTTTAATCTCAAGGTTTGAACTCGTGACCTGCATCTCCTTCTCAGTATTACAGCTGTTGCCTTCTATTTCTGAACTGCATGGTGATGATTTGGGTTATACCTCATTAAGTAACACACATATGATATCTGTAAATACTGGATTCCTAACAGAGCATCCACTGGAGTTTATTCAACAAATTAAAACCATGTAACTCAAACTAGAATGCACACCCAGATTGCGCTGCTGAAGTTTTAAGAAAATTACGTGTATAGCAAGATTAACTGGCAACAACTTCAAAAATGGGCCAGCCAGTAATGCCATATTTAAATCATATTCTGCAGCTACAAAAACCAAATAGCTCTAGATCTGGCATCCTGACTTCTTCACAAGCTGCCTGTGCAAGTCTGCACAGATGAAAAGTTCTAATAAGCTAACACAGCTTCAGAAATATTTTTCTCCTAATGGTTTTTAGGCAACACGTGTTCAAGAATAGCCTAGAAATCTTACAAAACCAAATCCACAACCAAACCAGACCTCATGCAGTACCAAGCTTTTGTGATTGCTGCAGAGGTCTTTGCCTCTCAGCCTTCCATATTTTAAAACCCACTTTCTATGCCCAGCTACTGAAATAAATGAATACAGTACTCCTGAATGGCTGATCAAACTACATCCTCCCAGCTTGGTGACTCCATCTAGAATTAGAACAGAAAAATAAATTTCTGTAGCAATTTTGATCCATATCCAGATTATTTCAGAGCTGGATCCTGAACAGGCCACCTCTGTGGAGTGGCAATGGTGTTCAATATCTGCTTCTCCTGAATTAAAGATCTTTTAGATGGGATTACAGTTAAAGTAACCTACTTCCCTGGTTTAGATGGGCTCTGTGGACCAGTCTATAAACTTCTCCATCATGGATATGACTGACAGCCTCCTCTCACAAATTCCAGCGTCATTTGTACATCCACTTTACCAACAGTTAAATCAGAGTGTAAAAATGCCTGCACATTAACTGTAAATGTGCATCAGACCCAGCAGTGTCTCACGTAAAGGACCTGAGTCCACAAATCCATTACTACAGTCTTATGAAATTTAAAGTAATTAATTCATCATGACTATCCAGCAATGTGCTTCAGCAGCAA
This sequence comes from Notiomystis cincta, assembly GCA_013398075.1. Taxonomy (NCBI): domain Eukaryota; kingdom Metazoa; phylum Chordata; class Aves; order Passeriformes; family Notiomystidae; genus Notiomystis; species Notiomystis cincta. Next base: position 2,169 of record VZRX01019782.1, read on the forward strand.
CAGAAGTGAATGAGAATCGAAGACAATGGCCTGTGTCTGGGAAGCACAATATTGACATAGGAAGACACACATTTCCCTTCTTACTTGAACTATCTTCTTCACATAAAATGTGTTCCACTTCTTTAATTCTAGGCAATGACACCAATACTTAAAATGCAAGAACACTCCAGCAATTTTTTAAAAAGAGGGAAAACAGCAGATGGAGAGAACAGCAGTGCCACTGGCAGTCCTGGTCTGACTTGCTGGTTGCAGGTCAGAAAGATGTTCAGCATCTTGCAAGGCCTGACCAGTCTTTTTTCTAACACAGTCCACAAGAATGTATATCAATATATCATCCTCCCAGGCTGGATTAGTTTGATCAATGTTCATACTGGAAGTATATTTATACTTGGGTGTAATACATTGTTTTGGTTGGGTCATGCATCCTTAAATTGAGGATCTTGTCTGAAGGTTCTGAAAAATCTTCAGTCTTTTTCTGTTAATCATGAAGAGACTCTCACTTCAGAATTCTATGAAGTCTTTTCTTAATTAACAGGTATTTCTTTCATAGGCATGTACCAGATTTCAGCAGGTACTGAAAAATACTCTAAAAAAACCACCACATGCAAAACCACTGTTGTTACCTTTTGTACAAAACTACACTATTGCAGCAGTATTGCAGTGCTGTGCAATATGAACCTCTTTGGAAGCTCCTTGGGGTTGTAAGTGAGGATGCAGAGTACCCCTGGTGGAAAGGCCAGCGCTGTGTGTTTGACTGCCCTTCACCTCTGAGCACTGGGAAGGTGCCATGGGCAGGGCTGCCAAAGGCTCTCTCACCAACAGCTCAGGTACTCAGCTCTCCAGTGACAGCTCTCATTCAGCTGCCTGACCTCAGGCACCCTTCCTGAAATGGACACAGGCCAGTTCTTGTCCCTGGACAGGGGGAACCCAAAATAAAAGGCTGCTTCACTGCCCACAGAACTTGCAATTTATGGATCATTTAAAAAACAAAGAAAGTCCTCTTGAGATAAAATGTACTCAATCTGAAAGTCAATGCAAAATCCACATAATCAGGAAAGCTTTTCACTATCTTGTTGCTTGAATTGAGCAACACTTGTAAACTTTTCTGCTCTGAACAAGATGAGAATGTCCTCCTTTATCAGGCTAGAAAAGCAAAGTGCAAAGCAACAGAGTGACTGAACAGCCACAGGCCTTAAGTCACAATCTCCATAATTATACTTGTAATGCACTTTAGAAAGGGCTCACAAATGAATCTTGATGTACTTCAGATTTTAAAACTATGGCAAACAATCCTCTGTTACCTTCTGCTTATGATCACACATGCCTACAACAGATGATTTATAGAACTATTAACATAACATCAGCAGGTTTTATATTTAACCATTTCTAAATGATGCATGAAGGTTCTGATAAGAAGTGTAACCAGTTTATCTTGTAAGTGAAATGTTTCTATTAATTATTCAGCTACTTCTGAGAACACTATGTCTGCAAGAAATCCTAGTGGTATGCAAACCTCAATGCAAGTCTGATCCTGGTTAGCAGTTCACAATTAACACCACCACATTTACTGAAAATAGAGTTAAGAAACACTAAGAAAATGTTGTAAAATGATGCTCCAAAAGTTCATGCACTGGCATGAGAGAATGGGCTATTGAACCAACTGAGGCACTGTGAAGAAATAATGCTTTTTATGAGTACTCCTAAAATAACCTTCCAAAGTGCCTCTTGGAAACTGCTTGTGCTCATGAGTTCACATCCAAAAGCTTGATGAAAGTGCCTTAATTCATTTAACAATTTCATATCCAACAGGTTAAACACATGGATTAAAAATAAGTTTTTCCAAGGGATGAAGCATTACAGAAACACAAGGATCTTTCATGTTGAAGATATTCAGTTTGATTGGAGTTTCATTTTTAACATGTCCCTTAAGAGAGAAAAGCAATTGAAAAGATACATTTGAAAACAAAATGCTTTCTCTAAGAAAAGTCTACAAGCCTGAAAAAGAATGATTACAAAAAAGCCCTTATCTGCTAGATCACTTACAGAGGTGAAACATTTGAGGTTTACACGCTGCAAGAGGTTAGAAGCCACTGCTTTAGAACAGCAGTAAATGAAATGTACAGACTTCCACCATCTGTTCACCAAGAACTTGTTCAGTCTCCAGTGTCTGAGGTCTTAGACTCCCGAGTTTAACATCTTCTGTAGCACAAGGACCCGATCTGTGTAACATGATCCTGAGTCTCCACTACTTCAAGCCTTCTCCTGGCCCTCTCACTCCTTACCTCAGCAAGTCTTGAAGAAATCATTGAGCAATTTGCAGGGATTGGAAGTGAACAACACTGATGACTGCTCTGTGTGTATATTAACTGTGCCAGGACTCATTTCATAAGAATGAGAAGTTTGTCATTTTCAGTTGTGCAGAGTGTTTTGTGCCAGATGACTTCTGCCTTCCTCCCCAGAGACCGCTACTGAGCCAGCTCTGAACAGATGCAGCTCTACAGACCACCTTCTTCTGGAAGCATCAGATAGTCAAAAAACTTTTATGGCCTCCAAACAATTAATTTCTGTCTTTAAAACAAATCAGACAAAAAAGCCCTATCTTCACTAGGAAGCAGCTTCCAGCTCTTTTGTTCTGCTCAGCTTGTGAACCCAGGAGAACCTGACTCACAGCTGCAGAAGTGGGAGCTCTTCCCTCCAGGTTTGAGCAGGGAAGATGCTGTGGTACAGTGGCATCAGGCACAACAAGGATATTCCATCACCACTCCCAGAGTGTTTCCCTAGCAGGAGGCTGAAGAAAAGCAGGGACAAGACAGTTATTTTTTTCCATAGGCCAACTCATGCTTTCCTTGCTGAAAAAAAGCACAATTAATGTGAAGAAAAATTAGACCAGGGGACAACAGACATGGGGAAGAGCTGACCCTGTGCCTTCTCTTATTAAACCAAACTCTTGCTTTGCGTGCAATCCATAGAATATTAAACTTTACATACTCTGGAATTGGCTTGAAGCCTAACAAAACTGGAACCACCCCATCCTTATTGGCTTTATATAGATAGGTACAGAAATATACAAAGTTGAGATGATTCATGCTCTCTGGAATGAAGGGCAGCAGCACAGCTTTGCTTGAGCAGAGATATTCATGGGAGCAGGAAAAACAGAGTGAGCACTCTGACTGCTGGGAAAAGCTGCTGAAGGTTGTTCTTGGTTGCTGCTGGAGAGGAAGAACATTGCTGAAAAAGGGGGTAGGGCAGCCCAGAGAAGAGGCTGGAAGGTGCCTGGGCCAAACAAGATCTTTTGAGCTGTTAGTCAGGAAAAAAGAAAACTTGTGAAATAAAGTAGCCTAAATCAAAATATGTAGTTCGCAATTTTAGTAATTCTCAGAACTTCTCAGCAGATGGCATAAAAAAAGGACAAGGCAAAGACAAGGCACAGTAGAAAATTTAAATAACTACTCAACATACATAAAGGCAAGAAATGCTCTCCACATATAAGCTATGTACTCTAAATGAAATGAAAACTCAAAAAACCTTTAGCAATATTGATAGATTCTACATTTTTCTTAAACACACAAGAGACACTTCAGTGCTTTAATCAAAACATTTCTCCAAAAATGCACAAATAAACCCCCAAGCATACTGAAATTTGGAAAGCATTCTGAAATTTTCAATAATCACCTCGGGATGTCACAGTTCCTGAGAAAAACTTAGATTATTTTCCAGAAGTTTGATTATGGAAAGAAACTGCTGATATGAAACCAGAGAACAACTATAGATTTAAGGGTGCTGATGTAATTTTTCCACAGAAAAGTGGCTGGAATCTGTAGAAAGAAAGCAGTGTCAGGTTAGAGTGTTACACTGCTTCATAGACTCAAACCCCACTGCAGCACGTCTCTGCACTGCTCTAATGAGATGGTAACTCTCCCTGCACAGCTGTACAGATGTTGAGCCTTCAGAAGCCTGCATAACCATATGTCAAACTTCTGTGGTTTTGCCACTTGGTATTTTGGGTGTACGCCTTCATTTGTGATAATAAATATCAGGCCACAAACTAATGTCTCCTCAGATATCTAATATGTTTAACACTCAAAACAGCTTGAAAATCTAAACATTTCTCCTGTTAGCTTTGAGTTCTCCTCAAAGAATTATGCTACAATATATACCAGATGAATAGGCTAGGGATAAGACAATGATTCCCAGTTGTTGGGATGGGTTTCTCTGCCATTTTGTACCCGTATTTTTTATCCTACAGTACATACAAAGTTCAAACAATGCCTTCATCAGGAAAATCTAAATCCTGCTGCATATTTCCAAGCTGAAGACCGAAAATTTCAAAGCTGCCCCTAATCATACCTTGCCTGTGAGTAGGTACAAAGAAAGGTTTGTATATAAGGCATCTGTTGAAATGGACAGAACAGCACTATGTATTTTAAGTATCAATTAATAGGCCCCGAGGCTTTTTCTTCACATAGCAAATGGGGAAATGTGATAGCAAAGTTAAACAAATGACACAGCATCAGACAGTCAGTCTGGAACAGCAAAGGCAGCAGAATTCAACCGCAGCCTCTCATTTAACACACCTTAATCACCACACAATTCCTTCTGTATGCATATCCTTACATAAAATATATTCTTACTATGTGTGTTAGCTTCTGCACCTCTGCTACCAGCAACTACTGAGGAGAAATTGCTGCAGCTTAAACAAAGCCAATTGTGTTATCCTGACAGATGACTTCAAATTTGTTACTTTATGGCGCACACCTAAGAGGAAGGGCTCTTGTTTGACCCTTTGCAGACCTGAGGAATTAGCATTAGAGCTGCCTAAACCCAAGGATGAACCTCAGAGCTCCAGCTCCTCACTGAAAAAGGCCAGACCATCAGAACTGCAGCTGAAGCAACACTAAACACCATTTTACGTGGTATTGCTAGAAGAGCTCTCCCTCACCAATGAAACCAACAGCAATGAGTGCCCTTTCCTCTCCTACCAGACTCTAAGCTCATACAATCTCAGACTTGCAATGGAAAAACCATACACATACATATATAAATATTAAACCCAATCAGTAGGGTCAAGTCTCTCTTTTTACAATTCTGTTTTCAGAGCTGTCTCCATTCAAACTAATGCTTCAAGACCAGAACTATCACATTAATGGTTACTTTCCTTTATTATCTACAGAACCTTTTCTGGCCAAAGTAGTAAAGACTCTATAGGAGTCCGATAACTTTACAAGGTGATGGCATTTCTGTGTTTATTGTAAGCCATTCTATTGCAAATTGCAACAACTTTTCAAAGTGCAGCAGTGATTTGGAAATGCAGGCACACTAATACATCAATTGCCATGACTAATGTATAAACTTTTAATGACCTTGGCAAAATCTATCTTTCATTGGGCAAGTGCCACTATTTTGACTGTACAAAATGTTTTGGAAATATGTTGAAAATTATACATGTTTTGGAAAATATTTCAGGATTTCAGTATAGCAAATGGAGCTATATTAAATAAAAGTTTGACATGGAGGAGAAAACAGTCCAAGGTTGTGTAAGTATTTTTTTTTTTTCTTTAAAAAGAGGTATCCTCCAAGTGTTGTACATTCACAGAATGCTGACTTTTTATCCAAACAAACTTAAGAAGATAAAACATTATCTTGAACGGTTTTCAGTTTCATTCAGTCACTGTCATCTTCTTGTTTCAGACCACCTCCTTCTTCAGTGTTGCCCTCTCCATCGCTTTCCTTGTCCCAGTCCTTCATAGATGCTCCCATCATGAAGTCATCACGCAGTATATTCCATTCTGGCCCCTCTTCAGACTTCACTTCACCCTGAATGTTTGAGGGGAAGAGAAGAAAGAACAGAGGAACACGAGATAAATGTGAAAGGCAGTAAAAGATGCAAGTTCTCCATGCAATCAAAATAAAACCTCCTACAATCAGCAGACTGAGGGACAGCTCTTTGTGCAAACGGTACACAAACAGCAGAACAACCAAAAATGACTTGATGCTAAAATGCAAACTTGTTTTAACCAACCAATAAAAGAAATATGGAAACAAAACAATTATTCCTTATGGATGAAACAGTCAACCCTGGGCATGGCTTCCTTTATTAAAATCTTTCTTGGCAATCAGAATGGATTCATGATATCATTTATTAACCCCCAGGTGCTGCTTCATTAGAACACTTCTTGGCACATTTCTGAAACACAAATATGGATTTAATAAAGGCTTAACCCCCTCTCCCCCCCCCCCAATTTAATATTTAACATATTCGGTGATACGTGAACCAAATCCCCTTTATGTGAATTATTACCTCACTACCTGGGCTTGTCATATGGTACAAAGCTGCCTCTAAAAGAAACAAAGTCGATCTGCTCTTAGCAAGCCAACAACACCTTACTCCAAATTTCCTACTTCTTGGAAGTGGATAAACTCGAGGCCCACTGCACGGACGGGTGAGTAATAGAGAAAGGGCCGGGAGTGAAGTTCCAGGTTAGCACTGGAAGCAGCGCTCGCTCGCCGTTCCGGAGGGGACGGGTCGCGTTTGGGCAGTGCAAGAGCCCCATCCTGTGGCAGCGCTTCCGAACGACAGCTCGAAGCTGCGCCCACGTCCTGACCGGAGGAGAACACCACCAGCAGCCCCACGACCGAGGGAGGATTTATTTCGGTGGTTTATGCCTCAGCAGCGAAGCGCCTCTGAGGAACGACACGGCTCAGTGTCCAGCAGGCAAGCAAAAAATTGTCCTACCAAAGTGGAATTAGGGGCACTGAAAACGCTCCTTTAGTTTTGCAGGGTCTTTGAAACAAAGCTAACACTGGCATCCCAGGTAGGTTTTCCCCACTCCCCTGCTCCAAAGAAGGGACCTCAGCATCTTCTGTGGACAAGATTTGCCTGCTGGATGCAAAGCCTGCAGTAAATGTATGATCACTGTAGACATCTGTCCATGCCTCTTCTCTGTCATGCATCTGGGAGTGTGATACCACTGCATATTTAAGCTGAAGCCTGTGGGAATCAATCTTTGGGACAGAGCTGCATACAGAATTTGATAGCAGGGGAAAAGAGAAATGAAGAATGCGGGTCCATTACTGTAAATAAAACACGTCCTATCACACCATCAGAAGTTATCTGAGTGCAAAACATCTGCCAAACAAGGTATGTGTTTTTAATAGGTAATCAAAGCAGAAATCCTACATGTGACTTCTCCTTCCATTCTTTATGAAACACTGCCCTCACAAAAACAGAAGAAGTCTTAACACTTTCCTTCCCAAAAGGAAATTTCCCGGGGCCCACTTCAAAAAAAGAGAAACTCCACAGCTGTTCCTCAAGATGTTTGCACTGGGTTTTGGTTTGGGGTTTGCTTTTGTGTCTTCACAGCTACTCTCATTAATGGCTACTCCCACCCAACAATTCCCCTTTTCCCCAGGGTAGTGCCTCCTCACCACTTTCCACTCTTGCAGCAATTCGCTTCAAGTGCTACACCCAGTAAACCTAAAATCATCTCAGACAGGGTGATTGATTACCTGGAATTAAAATGCTACAGATAAGGTAGATACCCGGGCAGACCTTAAAATATTCACCTTAGAATCATCTGTTCATTAGAATCATTATTGCGACAGTGCAAACACAGGTACTCTGTTCTGGGATGCAAGGAGAGAGTAACTTTTTTTTCCCTCCTTTTTAACTGTATTGCAGTTGTTCTGTATGTTTACCTTTGCAGAATAGAGAATAGTTTAAGAAAAAAAATCACAAAAATCATCAAGTTCTTTATTTTTTAAATCCCAGATCTTTGATAAATCACTATTTGAGCAGTGAAATTTAGGATAGTTGAATCTGAAATACCTAAATGGAAACATTCCATATTTCTTACAAAACAATCTACATTTTTTGTTTGCAATAATAAACCAAACAGAATTCCTTTTTTCCCCATGTGTGCAAAACAGGTTTGGTGTTTTTTTCTTATTTTGTTTTCTTTGGTTTTTTATACAGCACAGAAGGAGTAGATTATTATCAGCAATGACAGCGCAGGCTCAGAGTTTGAAAAGCCCAATCCTCAAATTCATCACAAGCTGCTATTCAGCAACCATTAGTCCTCCTTTCTGGCTATGTCAAGTGAACAACAGGACAAAAGCAGGACCTTAACAAAAGAGGGATGCTGATCCTCCATAGCATTACCCATTATGTAAGGCACCACAAAGGCCTGAATAGAGTTTTACAACAAGCCCAAAGGAGAAAGACAGAGGTAGCATGTTCATGCCTCAAAGATGAAGATTAAATGCTTGAAAGCAAATATTTAATCAATTTTAAGCATGCTTCCAAGTGAAGAAAATGCCTTCTTAGTATCTTCATTCCTAACTCATTTACTACTCGATTTTCCCCTCGGAATAAAAACTCTCCAAATCTACTGCATCACAAAACACTCCCAAAGTCTTAAGAAAATATGCAGTAAGACTATTTGTATAATTAACAATTAGTTCAACTGTAACATCACTTCCCAACTTGCTTTATGTAAGAATGTTAATACAGTTGGGTTTCCAATGCCATAATCTAGTTTCATCTAAATAAAACAAAACTGATTCTTGGCACATGGAGAATAAACCAGCTTTCAATCTGCTTTTGAACTCCTAGTCAGCTGTTCATGCACATCTCACTACAACCCTGAAGTCTCCTTTGAACATCCCCAAACAAAAACAAAGCTGGCTATATAAACAGCAGAGTGTAATGCTACATAGTGTGAATCCTTCAGTAAGGCAAGGAGTGAACAACTCTCTTGTGCGCTTTTTTCCTCTTCTCTTTTGTACAGACATTGGACTTGGGTTTTCTTTGCCAGAAGGTGTGGCAACCTATTTCAAAAGGTCTGAGAGGCAGCAATTAGTAAAATACCTCAGGAGTCACTGGTGTTTTACTAATTGCTGGTGATGGACTTGTTCTCATGAGCTGAAATAAGGCAGACCAAAGCCCGCACTGTGGCTATTCTAGTGCTGATACTTGCTCTGATGGACTCATAGTTCAGCTGAAAAGAGTTCATATAAATAAAACAAACACCACCTTGCCTGCTTGCTAAGCTATCATTAGCTTAGCATTAGCTGAAGTCTCACACAAGTAGGGCTCTGTAGTGGGGATGTACTCCCTGAACTAATTCTGCTTTGAAGACGTACTCTCTAAAATGGGCACCAGGAAAAGATGAATTGAAATTCTTGTCCAACTCCTAACAAAACCACCAAACAAAGCTCCAAACTAAGCTTAGTTCTGTCACTTAGAACAAGCAGCTGTCCTTTGCAGGATCCAGGCTGGAACTACCTCCTGGATGCTTTTAAAGGAAATGGTCTATGAAAGCCTCGTGGTAGCAGGAACAGCTATATAATCAAGTTAGAAATCTCCCTGGTTTTGTTCATTTCTTTTCCACCACAAAAAGAGCTACAAAATTTGCTCTTGGTAAATGACAAGACAGTATCTTCAACTGAGACCTGCCAAACTCAGCACTGGAGCTGTGGCAGACAGCACTGACACCGAGGTGTGGGATCAATCCTCTCTGCCCCCTTCTGAAGCAGGATACCTGCCAGAGCTTTTCACAACCTGAAACTCAAGCAGACCAAAGACCATAGTGCTTACTGGTAAGTAATGGCATTGAAAGATATGCCTTGAAATCAGGGCACACAGACAAAAGACAGCATTTCACTCCACCATCTCATGTCACTTGAGCACTCTCCAGCTTCTGCATCTGCAGAGCAGCAAACACGCCCACAGCACCGTGGAGATTCTCCGAGAGCTGTGTCTGGAAGACAGAACTCCAGGGTATTAACAAAAGAACATTTTTCAGACCTAGGGATTACAATCAGCACACTGGACCCCCACGCCTTTGCTCTGTGTAAAAGATGAAATGCCAGAGCTTGCAGGGGCATCTCTCTTTACCATCACCTACAATAAATGTTTATTTGTACCTGTCAGGGAAGGAATTTCTAACATAAATATCTCTCAAGCAACAACTTTAAGCACTGAGAAAACAATTCTAACGTGTCTAATTAATCTCAACTGCCTCCCCAGGTTCCTCTGTTTTGCTCAATACAAACGTTTAAGACCTTGAGACACAGCGAAGCTTTTGTCATGAAGAAGTTAAAAAGCGTAGCTGCCACAACACATTCTCACATACATCTGACAATCACCTTCCCTGTCAGCCTGCATCTTGCTCTGAATGACTGCTGCTATTCTGGTTCTCATCCCCAAACAAGTCAGTGTAAACTGAGCTCAAAAACTCCAAATAAACAGCACAGGCATACACTGAGGTGTGTTAAATCTCTATTTAAAATAATAACAATAATACAACCCCCACTTGGCTGAAGAGGGGGAGGGAATGAAAAACAAAGAACACCAGCATAATCATTTCTCCTAAGTTAATTTTCAGCAATATGTGAGCTCACAAGCTAAGAAATTTCTTCAGGCTGAGAAGAAATGAAAAAAACCCGCAGCCAAAGTATCTAAAGCAGAAATATAAGCAGAAAACAAGTATAATGATTTTTAACAGGAAAATGATACTTGAGTTTCATCATTAGTGCTGCTTGCAACCTTATCTGATTGGAATTGCAGCAAGATCTTGACTCTAAGAAAGGTCCCTGTGTAAGCCTGATCCCAAACAGCCAAATCCCCACAAATCTGCAAACTGAGAATACAACCTGCACCGCTCTTATCTTGAGCTTCTGAGCTGAATTCTCACAGCAACTCACTCTGGGAAGCGTTTTCAAGCCTGTGGAACATGTGAGCTGTGTGACACAAATCTATTCTGCTGCAGTATAATTCTGCACCTTCATTAATTCCTTAGGGTGAGAGTTATTCAATACCCATTTGCATTCTCTCTCTGAAGGAGAAATCACAGTGACTGAACCAAACTGCCCTGGTTTACTTGAGGTGATGCCACACAGGGGGGTAACAACAGTGGCACAGGGGATTTACTCAGATCACAAGGTCTCTCACACAGCCCAGAATCTGCTCTGCCACTTCTAGTAAATAAATCTAAGAATGAAGTTTATTTACAGTGTGTTTTGAGACCTGCTGTTCCTGTTCGAGCTTCTCTGGAAGTAACACACTGGAATTATTACTACGAGCACAACAAATACTGATTTTCCTTTCGAGCACAGCCAGAAGACCACCCAGAGCTTAACGACCTGCACGAGCAATCTCCCCATCCTCACATCCTCCTCTAGGGTTTACTACAACTGGGGATGTGTGAATGAGAAGGAATGCTTTGGGTTGGCATGCAGAGGCTTAAACACAGCCCAGCTTTAGAGGGGTCAGAACTCAATTACAGAATTTCTAAAAACAAGCATTAATCTGGGCCTAAGCAAAGAAGAAAATTCATAAGCATTCTTATTAAATGCTCAGTTGCAAAGAAGAATCTTAGAAAAAGCTCACGAGAGAATAGATTTCCTCAGGCCTGGTTCACCAGAAACCTCATAAATTATTATTTCTGTCAGGAAAAGCAAAAATATCTTAAGAATTCAAGCTTAACACAGGGTCCTTCTGCACACAGGATGCTCTGGAACACCTCAGCCTGTGCTGTACTCCAGCCATTGACAGCAGCCATCTCAGAAACCCTTGTGCTGCACAAGGAATTCCACCACATGTTGCTGCAAGACATGCTTGGCCATACTGGCATCAAGACTCCCTTCCCATGTTTTAATGAGCATGATGAATTGCATGGGCATGCTACACCAGGAGCTGCTCACAGACAATAAAAACTCACCTGAAAATAAGACTCACCCAATGAAACACTCCTATAGTTAAGTTACAACACAGTCAGGAACTATTACCTTTACCCATACTGGCAGTTTCCCTTGTGGAATACATTGTAATTTGTAACTCATGTTCTCTTAAAATATAATGCAAAATGACAATGTTGCAAATATGCACTGTCTTTCTGACCAACAGGCCAAAACACTCCACTGACATAAAAAAGAAAAGGTCCACACATCAGCATTTTTAAGTAGGTACCAAGTAAAGATTAGTTCAAAGCAGATTGCAAGTTATTACAGAGAAGATATCTGGAAAGATAGGGAATAGATTCATACATTCCTTGGATGAGGTTGTCATGCAACACATCAGAGCAGAACATTTACAGACTCTTTCAATATCATTTTCAGTCCTGCTGGTTTTTGTCTCCTATAAGAACAAAACTCTTCATCACTCTCATCTTTATGTTTACACCTTCACATCTGAATGCCTGTTTATCTATCAGCAGTCATCCTCCTGACAGTGAAGTTCCTGCCTACAGGCTGGCCATTCCTATGCCTGTATTCACCTGTTGCTCCTACCCTTCATTCACCTGTAAATCTCCACACAGCTTTCACACTTCCTGTACTTGGCACTGCACAGCATCAATTAAATACTTGATACAAAGACCCCCTGAGTACTGTGGCTGAAAACAACACATGATCAAGAGGTCAGTGTTTAAAGCAATGTGTTACACTTTCCTTGCTTATCAGACAAGAATCTGCATGGCCAGTTATGGTAACCAAACTAGCTGAATCATAGTTCTGACTTGGAAAAGACAGTGCTGTCCATCAGAAAAAAACAACTTTTTTTGCTAGTTTAGTTATGAGCTTCAGGTCTGAGGCAAAATATTGTTCATATTATATGAAGAGCATACTGGTTAATTACTAAGAACAATCTTATATGGACAACTCCCTACCTGTTTCCATTGTTATTAGTAAAAGGAAGATAATAAACTGAGAATTCTTCTGTTTGGATGAGATTCAAAATGAATGAATAAAGATCTCTTCTAGATATGCAGCATTTCAACCCTAAAATAAATGCCACACAACTTCTCTCACAAGTAATAAAAAAACTCTCCATCAGCTGGTCCTACATTTCTTAATGTGTATTTCCCACAGTAATGAAGACATGACAGAGTTCAAAGATGAACCTAAACATCACCTCAGATCCAAACCATCTCTGTTACAAGTTGCACAGTTCCTGAAACTCCTGAAACAAAGCTGTACCTGGAAAATACAGAGACAGCAAGAGTGCCTAGTAGAAAGCATGCAGTCAAGATTAAGGCCTTCACTGTGCTATCCCTCAGAATCTGAGTCTTTCAACATTCTACCTTAGACAAACATTTTCCAGTCACAACAGATTTTTCTCAGATGTCTCCCATTTATGAAAGACACTTATGCACTATCTCAGCTGGGTACCTAACATTTTCTGCAGGTTGTTATAAAAGCTTGCCTGTTAGCCCAGTAAGGAAACATGCAGACCTGCAGCTGTTTGGAGTGTTCTGATATTTGTTTTCGGGTTTTTTTTTGTTGTTTTGTTNATAAATTAGCAGGTTGCAAATTTTTGAAAAATATGAATATCACTCACATTATTTCAAAACAATGATGCTAAAATCATCCACTGGTTTTTGTTATGGTTCAGCAAGAGGCATAATGGAGTGAGTCCCAAAAGCTTGTCTCAATAAAGGCTACAGTAATGACCATGTCCATCACTTCCAGCACTTAAGAAATCATCTCACAGAACAGCTGATGAAAAAGAAGTAAAAAGCCTCTTTCTGACTCAGAATTTCCACTTTTGACTGCAAGAAGCATAAGGATTAAAAAAAAACCTTTGAGGTAGGAGGGTGAGGAAAAAAAAACCAAACCCAGAGCCTACAAGGAACTAACCTTTGTGCAATTTTATTACTAAATAGGGAATAATGATGTTTTCATGTCTGTTAAGCAGCTTGTCTGATTTAACTTCCCTACAGTCATTGCCCTTGCTTTTACAACATATCCTAGATGTCTCCAAATCCAAGTTTCTCTGATTTTATATTCCTGTAATTTCCCCTCACACTGTCATGTATGAGTGGCAAGCTCATTAAGGGCTCGACACTCCCAAGCTGCTTTCTAAAGCAGTTCAAACCTGATGAAGGAAGATGTAAACTGCCCAGAATCCCAATTTCTTTTCTTAAGACATCTGGCTACCCTTTCTCTGCATTTCTGACCTTACCATCTCCTTTGGTGTTTCTGGATGGGCTTTCCCAACAGCTGCAGGTGGAGAAGAAATGACACAGACCACCTGCAGAACACTGTCCAAAGTTCAGCAGCAAACCAAAAAGAGGTCAGTCCTTTCCAAGAGGCAGTCTTAGTATAATTTGTAGTATTACTAGGTTTAAAAAAGTACATTTTCTAATCTTTCAGTTAATTTCAGAAACACTCATTAAGAACTGGCCAGGATTTCCCATACCACTGAAAAAAAAGTACTGAACTCAGCAACTCTCTGACCATTGCAAGCTGGCAGCAGTTTGACCCACCACTCCTGAAGTCTATCTACCAAGATAAACAGATGAGTAGGTACCCACAGAGGTCATCTGTAACACACTCTGGAAATCAGAACATTTTATACCTCAATAAAACTTCAAAGTAAAGGAATCACTTTTCAAGATAATTTCCAATAGCAAATGCATAGATGGGGGGAACAAACTTACTTGGATAGACAAGCTCCACCCAAACCTTCTTACTTCCAGAGAACATTTTTCTATAAAACTTTATGAAATGTTTAGATGTATTTTTCTCTAAGTACACTGCCCTGCCTATAAGAGTTATGAACAAAGCCAAAAGTGGAGAGCTGCTTTTATAAGGCTTCCAACTTGATTTACCAGATAAAAGTCTAATAGGATTTGACTCTTTGTGCTTTGTATACTCACAGGAAGATCAAAAGAAGATGTATGCCACAAGTTTTTCAAATGTGGTTGTTTTAGACATAGTTTTGTTGGAAAAAAAAAAAACAGGCTTGCAACATCTTCTGGGAAAACAGAACACCATCATAGTATCCTGTGCACTAATAAACAAATAGCAAGGCAAGTTACTCTCAAATATGACAGATGGAGCTGTCTCAGCATTGCCTGACATTTCAATCACAAGTCCCTGTTTATATTCACTTCAAAATTTGCCAAACTTCAACCATTTCATGCTGAAGGATTTTGCAATGTTTCAAATATAACCACTTCATTCCTGTTCATGGAGAGACAAACTTAACGCATCTTGTCTTCAGCTCTAAAGAAGAAAGAGACATTTTCTATGGGAACCCATTCAAACCTTCATTCATTCTTTTTAAACTTATAAATCAGTTAAGAATGTGTTTTGGAGCTGGCAGCTTATCTTTTGTTATCTCCATGAACATTTGCCTGGATCTGGACAAGTTAGAAACATCTGGAAGATTGCCCTCCCCAAACCACAGGTCATCACCTCAGTAGATGCAACAGGCATTTAGCATCCAAATTCTCTGAAGATATCTGTCCTCACTGATCACCCAGTATGTGCATCTTAGCAGACAGCACTCAGCTGAAGCCTGAGTGACTCGTGATGACACACAGGGAACTAACGGGCCTTTCTGTGTGAGCAGCTGTCAGGGCTGCTCCTGCATTAGGCACTGGATGCTTGCTTGGCCCTCAGGTGCAGGGGGAAAAGAACCTGGCAGGAACATAGAACAGGAAGAGGATAAAAAAAAGAGGTAGATGGGAACAAAGTGCAAAATCAGAGCCTTTTCCCTTCCTGATTTCTGACTGAGTATCTGAAAAGGAGGACGGAAAGGGGTCACTGAGAATAAAAACACAGGAAAAAGGGGGAACCTAGTAAAATACTGCCCATCACACAACCCTTAATTGTCTTATCTGGAGTTGAATTTACAGTGTCAAGTTCCTGACATCTAATCAGTCAAATTTAAATATTTAAACAGTGACAAATTTAAATTGACATTTAAATATTGACGAAGTCCTACCTTCCCATGTTAACACAGATGTGCATTACCTGCTATGAATACAATCAGGGAACTGAGCTTGCACATCTTAAAAGCCGAACCCTGCTGATGACCCAAACTCTGTAAGTTAATACAACTTCTAAACAGATTTAAAATAAAAATGTCACCATCAAACAACCTCTAATACTGCACAACAACCCTTTACCTTAAAGAACATAAGGAATATAGGATATAGCAAACTGGTGGCAGGCTGCACTGCCTTTATCCCTAAGGATATTCCTAAAAATACAGCATATAATTAGGTAGTCAGCAACTTTCCAGTACAAAACCAAAAAACTTCATTAAAAACGTCAGCTCCAAACATATATGGGGTGACCTTCCAGAGAATGTACACACAGTTGTGAAAAACAGACACAAATACAGTAATCCAAAAGAATCCAAATTAAAAAGTTTTTGTGCATGTGATGGGAAGACATTTATTAAAACTGGGAGAATACATCTACTCTGGCTACAGCTGAACTAAATTAATACTTGGCTGCCCCCTCAAATCTGCTGGAATACATGCATGCCTGGTTACTCCTTCAATTAGGTCTGTAAAGCCAGCACACAACAGCTGTAGTAATAAACTTCTGCTACTCTGCAATGCCATTATCACCTAAGGAAGTTTCCTGATAAAATTAAAAGAGGTGTTGATACACCTTACCAAACTTCCACAAGTCATCTCTGCCTTCATCCCCACTTCAGAAACGATTTCCTAACACAGGCTGAAGCAACTGCTCAGACTATTGTCACTCCAAACAGGTATATGAATGAAAACAGTTTTTTTCACCCTCCCTATTTCTCCACTGTGGGAGCAGTGGAAAGAAAGCAGAACATGATGATGGCCAGTACTCATGAAGCTGCCAGAAAAAGAAGGCAGTGACTCTCACAGTTTTTCAACTGATCTGACTCTTAAGCTGGAAAGCACAATTTATACCCCCATTTAGCTTAACAAATGAAAGTCCCCATGCCACTCACTCCTTGTATCCCAGCAAGAACAGCAGTCAGTCAGAAGTGCAGTACTCCTCCTGCCCTTGAACCTTCAAACTACTGCTTAAATTTGAAGTCTTAGGAACAGAAGAAAAATCTATAGTAAGCTTGACTCTAATCACTCTCCTTACAAATTACTTACCAGATACTTGGAGCATTTATAAAATATGCTTGAGGTAGAAGGAACTTTTCTGGAAAAGCACTTTATTTTAAGTCCCATATGAGCAATAGCTGCTACAAAATAGCACTTGTATTCTTCTCCACTCATCTTCCTTCCCATCAATAAATTATTTTAGAATAGGTACTATTTTGAGACCAATACACCAATTTTTTCCAGATGCCATCACTACACAGGAAACAAATTGTACCTCCAGGTCATGCAGCCAGCCTAGCTTACAGAAAGATTACCTTGTAGAATTTGGATCATGGTTACTGAAGTAGACCAGAAAATCCTGCTCTTACTTCCACCACTGAAATGTTCTGCAACAGATCTGGTGTAAAAAAACTTACAAGTTGAAGCAAAGTCATGCTACAAAATCCTAATTAAAAACGAAAGGCTCATGAGTGCAGGTTATGCTTGTGATAAAGAATATCTGTAACTTTCATGCCAGTTATTTCTGTGTCCCTAAAAAATGTTTTACCACACAGTAATGCTTGACAGGGACCAACACCAATGACAAGCAAAAAGTCAAGATGGAATTGTCACTGACACAGAGCAAGAGAGGAGAGTAACTCTGAAATTCCTCTGAATTTCCTTGTTTTCTTACAATTAATATTTCAAGACCTCATGTAGTTCACTACATCAGCCAACATGTCTGTGCAACTCTAAGAGAACAGACACTTCACTGAACCCTAGAAGGAAAGGTACTTCCTAAGAGTACCCAGAAATTTCTTATGGGCCTAAAGAAAATGAAAGATTTCTGCAAGGAATCCTTTACTGCCACTACCTAATTCTGTATTCTGTAGACATAAAAATTACTTCAGCCTCTAGGCCTGAAAAAACAGCTCTGATACCTACCCTTTCTAAATCTGTAGTTTAATAATGTTTCTTGTAGTGTCTTACAGGTTGGGAAGCTGGAAGATATGACCAACACATACTGAAATGAAAAGCTGGTCTGTAAAGACTCTGTTGAACAAGATTGAAAGCTCTCACATCTGCCAGTAAAAGATTCCTAGAAAAACCCACCCCAAAACTTTAAAAAAGCCCATCTGAACACAAATGAGTGGGATTTAAATGTTTTTTGTTTGGTTGGGGTTTTTTTCTGTTGGTTTTTTCTTTTTTTTTTTTTTCAATTACTGTATTTTTCTCCCCCATTGCAAGGCTTCAGACAAGGTGGTGAGGGGAGAGAAATTAGATGATCTTACCCAGAGGCAAGCATCATGCACAGTAACTTGGAAAAAAAACAGGCAAAAATATTACACAAGTCAGCTGGCTCAGCAAGGATTAAGAAATACCTTGATAAACAGCAAATGATATGAAAGGCAAAGCTTTTGGCTCCAGCTCAGAAAAGTAATTACTCCCAGCTGGGCACACAAAACTCCAAGAAGGGCTACAGTTTCACAAGAAGGGCACAGGAAAACTTTCAGAGCCTTACAGTCTTTCCTTCATAGTTATGTTGGAAGGTATATGCCAAGTAACATTTAGGCCAAGAGCTAAAAGTAAACAAGATTATGAACAATGTTCTAGTGGGGCACAGGTTACCTGTCCTTCCCAGCAAGGCATGAAGCTGATGGAAACAGAGAGCAAAATTTAAAAAGTGGTCATGATACTCTGAAATCATTCTGCTACAGATGAGCCTTTACAGAGCAATTAATTTCTTTTTTTCACACATAAATATACTTGGCTAAATAGTCAATCACACCTAAGCTTTATAAGGGGTTTCTTCAACAACGCCTGACACTTGAAAGAAATCACCAAACTTTCAAAAATACAAAGCAAAATTTGCATTCAAAAAGTCCTGCAGAACAAGAAACTGCTTTCTCCCATTCTCAAAATACAGTCAAATCTCATGTCACAGCACAAGGCCTGAGTCAAAAAAGGTTTGCTTTCACTGGTAAAACTTTTTTCTGCTATTTTTCCTGCTGACTGCTTGTTTTATGTGGGTGGGGTAGTGTTTTTATTGTTCTGGACTGCCTTTTAATTGATGGCAGAGTGCCTGGATTTTAGGATTGGCATCTCTTCCGTTGTTTTTGCTGAGATAAATAAATGTATTTCCCCCTCTTTTTTTAAAAAATGGAATACACTCTATACTCTGGACTGCTAAAAACAAAGCCACAAAAAAACAACAAACAAAAGCTTTCAGATGGCACAAACAATCTGCTGAACTCTTGCTGCAAGGAATTTACTACTGAAAAGCCTCATCCAGGCTTCCTACCCTCTGAAACACTCTCAAAGACCAAGAAGCAGAGATATGACAGTGGAGGCCAGCAGAACTGTTCAGTGGCTAAATATTTGTGTAATTCTGAGAAGGAGAATGAAGAGCAGATTTTGGCCTCAACCTCAAGCATCAACAACTACCAGGAGGGGAGCCTGCTGAATGAGTAAGATATGTTCTCAAGAGAAAATAAGGCAGATTAAGAACAGCTTGAAAAGGAGTTTGGTTCAGTATTGAATGGAGAGCCACTGAAGCAAAGGCAACAAGGGAGAGAGGAAGGGGGGTGATCTCTCTAGGCAGACATGCAATTAAAAACCCAACCAAAAACCCCAATCCCCACCCCAGCTTTTGTGCATAAGCAGTGTGAAAGCAGCATCTACATTAATACTCAAACCCAGCAGTAACCAGCCAGCATCTAAAGCATCTTCAGAGGTCTTGAATGGAAATATGCTGTTACTGATGCATCCAAAATAATTTTTTTTTTAGTATAAAAATATTTGAAATCTGTGTTTTCTGACCTAGTAATTAAAAAATTGCCCTGCTACAATGTGACACAAAACAAAGGTCCTGGTTCTTGCTCAGCTGTTGATTCAATGCCGACTACAATAGTAGTTGGCACTGCCATTGTTCCAATATTCTGCTATTCCAAGGGAGGAAAAACAAACAAACAAACCAAGAAAAGAGAACCACACACATGCACATGCCCCCCCCC
>VZRX01019782.1:22087-120290 GCA_013398075.1 Notiomystis cincta
CACCCAAACAAGCAAGCTGGAATTATTTAAGGAGAAATAAAGTGTCAGCACCAAGTTAAATTGTTCTCATTATCCAAAGAATTTAAGAAATACTTTAATATTGCACTTGCATGAAAACTGTATGAGCACTCCATGCCAGGCAGTGTTTCAGCATGTTCCCCAAGTGCACACAAACAAAAAACATATGACAAACTGTTGTCTCCCAACTGATTAAAGTATTTCTTCCTGGCATGGAAAAGCACTTAGTTAACTGCAGTGTGTCTGGGCCAACTGCAGTATTCCACCCACCACCAAGCACAGAGTTCAAACCTGAACACAAATACGCCTCAAAAACGTGGAGCTTCTGAAATACGAGAAAGAGTGTCTGAGCAACTTGTTTTCAACCCTGAGCTACTTGGTGAGCTGAAAGAACTGATGAGGAGCTGGACAAGTCCAGCTACACTGTGTCTCAAACACATTTGGAAAAAGTGGAATGTATTTCTTTCCAAAACATCACAGGAGCAAGGAAGCCACAGCAGCCCAACACACACAGAGAATTAGGGAAAGAAAAGCCTACATATAAGGTTTAATATGTCTCTGTTTCTTTCTGTTGTGGTATTCATTTTGTATGGCAAATCCTTCCACTTCAGACACCATTATCACCCAGAGGAAGTGAGTTTGACATGACCAAACTGTGGGGACACACAAGTAGTACAGTCTAATACACCACATAAGATGAACAGCCTCCAGGTCTTTAACAATTCAAGGAGCTAACTATTATTGGCCAAATTCCAAAAGTCACAACCCACCATCATCTAGCAGTTTGCTCCGTGCCTGGTGCAAAATCCAAGATAAAATCCCAGGTTTCATAATCTTTTTTTTAAACATACAGATAAACCAAGTTATTTGCATAAAAGGCTTATCAGAAGAGCTTCCAGCGTTTCATACTTTGATAGTCAAGAGACAGGGAAAACTAAGAGCTACTTATTCCCTTCCAGAAGTCTCAAAACATCCCAGCCATTTGGGTCACAGGTTTAGGAAGAGCAGGCACATTACCAGAGTCATTATACTTAGAAGGTACCTTGTATGCATTTTTTTCTCACAGATGAAGCTTACCTGTTTACTTTTTGTGGCCTTTCCAGCAGTATTCTTTCCTCCTTTAGCACCCTCCATGTTTCTTAGAACATCGATGAAATCTCTCTTTGAAACAGAAGACATCAGTTTAGCACGCTTTCTCTCAGAGCTCCCAGCTTTCTTCATCTTCTCTTCCATTTTCTTCTGGTGTGTCCTCACAGCATTGAATAACTGTACAACACCTCTGGGACAGGTAAAAAGACAACAGAGCAAATTTTTTAACTCAAGTTCCTTTTACAGAAATCAACCCCCTACTAAAGCTAATCAGTGCAGATGCTATACTGCTTCTAGCTCCCTAAAGTGTTACCAGGAACCTCAAATCTGTTAAGAGTAACATTTACTACAATGTAGAAGACTTTCAATTTTCACTCCTCCTTCATACTTATTGCTAGGAACCAGTAACAGACAAATCCACAAATAACTATTCAGACTCTGAAGTAAGCCTGGTAACATAGCACTGAGATCAGTTTCATCCTTGAGCATGTTTCACCTTTGGAAACATGTTATTTGTCCTAAAATCAGTTATTAAATTACACAGGCAAGTTTCTTAATGGCAGGTGAAGAAGGGGGATAAGGCAGAGGAATGAGTAAGGAGGAGACACATACAGGCATGACATCAAAATGTTCAAGTAGTTCTGTGACACCAAACTACCACAATGTGAAACAAGCAGCTGAACTTCACAGTGGACCTGGTGAATCCTCTGCAGAGAAGCAAAAAAACAGAACAGTAGAAACAACTGGTCTGCATTTTTAAAGCATTAAATTAACAAAATGAGGGGATCCAACAAAGCACTTCTGTTAAGCAAACATTAGATTCCCATTTATATTTTTACTCTTTCATAAAGCTTCTGAAATCTTTTGTTGAACTTGATACTGTACAACACAGACCTGTCTATAAATCTCACGGCTCCTGCTAGTCACTTCTTAAGAGTTCAATCTGATTGGAAACAGATTACCTGCACAAGCCTTTCCCTCCTCTTTTTGATATACATATATTTAAGGAAAGCATTCAGAAAAACCTTTACCTTGTGGCAATTCTCTGAAGATTTCTTTCTTTCTCTCGGTCTTTGACAACATCTGGCTTCACTCGGCACATCATTTCCCATTCCCGCTTTTTATCGAGCTGCATTATAAATATTGTTATGTGAAACAACATGGACATTTGAGAGTGCAGCATGCTCTGACAGAGTATGTAGCAGGAGGGAAAAAAAGTATCTGCAAAGTTCAGTTTGGTTAAAAGTAAGGGGAGCTCCAGTATAGGGCTGGACAACAGAGCAAGTCTCTTGCATTGACACAGCAGGGGCCGCACTCAAATCTCAGAGTCATCTGCTTCCAGTAACAAAATTCTGGGAGAAAGATGCTTTCACACTGACTTCTGTGAGCAAGGAAATTATTCAAACACAGCCTTCAAATCCCAGACTTCAGAAGCTGATCACAGAAAAATTTATACATGATGAAATCCTGGGTCCATCAAGACAGGCACATTTTGAGCCTTGGGAATTTGACTTCCCCCCACAGAATTGATCCTGGTATAGTTTTGTGACCAAAGTGACACTCAGCAAAGAGTGCAACAAGCAGAACTCTTACACAGGATGAGCACCAGGTGTCCACCAGACAACAAGTCATGTGTACAATATTGGGTTTTGCCTTTTCCTTTGGAGACTCTGTTTCAAAACCAAACTGATCCACTTTCCATTGCCAGCAGGCCAGCTTTGTTTCTGCTCCAACAGAGGACCACTGTATTTCATGACCTCTGCTTCAGAAGTAAGGAAGTGACATTTTTTCTTCCCCTCTGAACAATTTAACAGTGTTTTAGGCCTGGTGATGTTCCATTAAATCTGTTTTATGCAAGAAGTCTCTAATGGAATTTCAGAGTTCTTATCTTTGTAATTCCAGGCAGACTACTATGAATTTCTGAGTTTATGACCATGTTTTGGCCTTTGATCAAAAGAACTGTCCTATCCTACCTTTCATCAGCAAGAAATCAATGAAAGGCAAATTGCTTTCAAGTTTTTCTAAAGTAAACAAAGTCAGTTTAAGGACCTGAGGCCCATTTCTGTTTTGCAGTATTCTCACATATTTACTGGATGAGAGCAGGTATTGAGGACAACCATAACTGGGCAGATGCTCTCCTGAATCTCTCTGCATTTAAAAGACAAGCCATGGCCCAACCACAGCATGTCCCAAACTGTCAGGTGAATAACCTGGTTATCCCACTGAAACAGAACTGGTAGGATGAGACATTAGAACTATTAATGTACTTTTAGCCTGAAGGTAAATCAATCAGAGCCTGGAATTAAAAGTTCCACTAAAGGCACAAACAAATGACTTACTTGCCCAACATGGTTTTGCTTTCTTCATACCAGTTTCAGAACCAGAAGCAATTTAGGGCACTGATACCATATCAGAAAACTCCAATCAGGAGAATGATTCAGGGGAACAAACAACAATGCACAATCACATCAGTGATTACTGCAACCTCTAAACACCTTGATTTTGGAAGTCACAGCACAATTTAAATGAAAGCAGTTCTCTTTCTCCCTCTCACTTTCTGTGGCAGAGAACTCTGTCAATTTGTAATGCCAACAAAGTGAACTTCACCCCAAATTAACAACACCAATTAGAAAATCAAGCCTAAAGCAGCTGCCTTCACCCTTTCAGCAATGAAAACACCTTAAGCTGACAGACTGGAACAGTCCTGCTGCCAAAGTTCAGCCTGCCTGATGACCCAGAAGAAGCAGTAAGGGAAAAAAACCTACACAGCATGACTGGAAAGTAAAAGAAATTAAGCTACTAAAGATCACTGTGAAGGAGAGACTCCAAAACTGAGACAGCCTCAGCAGAGATTTGGGACAGTGCTCTGAGGCTATCTTGCATGTAGCCCATCTGACAGTCACTGCACATGGAATACTGCATCTTTTTCTCACCCTCATCTTCTTTTCTTGCCTTTCTTGTTTTTTTCTCTCTCTCTCCTTCTCCAGGCTTTTATTCTTGGCCAAGATGGTGGACTTATTCTGTGGAATCTTTTTGTTGAGCACTTTTGCCATGGCATCTGCCCAGCCTGAACTTGGGCCATCTTTGGAGCTTGTTGCCTCTTCAGCCACGTTGCCAGGGGCTGCTGCTGCTTCATCTTCATCATCACCATCCAGGGCTTCACCTCCTGAAGAGTAGCTGTCTTCTGGAAGGTCTGAGCTTAACTCAGAACCTAGGGAGAAAAAAAAAAGCCAGAAAAGAAACAAAAACCAGTATCAGGAATTATTTCTAGTAAGAATCACTGACTAGGGCTGTTTGCCCCACATGTAAATGTTACCCAAGTTCAGAGAGAGGTGTTACTGTACATGTTACAATTAATTCCTCCAGCAGGCACACACCATTATAATGAATTTATTAGAAACTATGCAGTGCAAGTGCTTGCTCATCTCAGTGATGCTTTCAAGTGACTGAAAGAGGCTGGGCAAAAGGGAAAATGCAGCTTTGGATATTTATTATTAGATTATTGAATACTTTTATGTTTAGGGCTGGTAGTTGTGGGGGAAACCTCGTCTATTTTCCAGTTTAAAAAGTGTAACTTATAAATGCCTATACACACAAATACGTGTGTACATAAGGACACACTCACAGACAAACTGCAACAGTGACATCTGGTGTTGGAGTGCAAACAGCCACAGGGATTACACTGAAGCTGGGGGGTATTTCTTACATGACAGCCAAACCTGCTCAGAGAGAGCAGTGCCAGCAAAAATACAATTAGCTGAGCATAATGAGCCCAGGGGAGGCTGCTTTGTGAAATTCAGAATCAAGACAGTCATCAGGCAGCTCAAAAGAAACCAGAAGCACTGAGCTTTTCTGGGATAAGTAACTAACAGCTCAAGTTACACAAATAAAACACCCTCAAAGTCAAGTTTCCTACCCCTATGAGTCCTTCAAAATAACAGAAGAAGGAACTGAAGTTACAATTCCAAAGTCTGGAATTAAGCAACACTGAGATGGCTGAAAACAGCCAAACTGAGGGCACAACAAATACATGAAGAATTAGTCCTCATTACTCTGTTCAGGGGGTCAAACAGCAAAAATAAAAGCCTTTATAACAGTGCAGGTTAACTAGAATGAAATGGGCTGCAGCTTCAGGTGTGCTAAAACACCTTTGGTTATTTCCCTTCACCACATAATCCAGAGCAGAGCATACACAGGCCCTGCCACCATTAACTAACATTCCACTAATACTTGTGCCACACGAAATTTTAAATTAATTATCTTACACACCACTTTCAAGGCTGCAAAATCAAGTGATGAACAGAAGGAGGCTGGTTTCTGATCCCACCCAGTCCCACCAGCAAGGGACCAAATCCCCACCTGACTCACTTTCATCCATCTACAACTCTCACACTACTTAGAAAAGAAAATTTAAATTTAAAATCACAATTCTACTGAGCCAAGTGCTTTCCTTTGTAAGCACTCCTATATCCCATGAACTACCTTCACCAAGCAAAGCATTAAGGGAATGAAGCCAGGAGGGCTTCACAGGATCTGTTCTCCATAAAATCATCAGACAGCTATTAAAGAAATTCCTCATTAATCAGCTGTCTAGTTAATTACTTAGCAAATATAAACATACACTCTGTTGCCACACTAAATCATTATTCTGCCTTCTCCATGTGCCTGTTTAAGCCAGAAAAAAAACTAACAAGCAATGTAACAGCAAAGAAGTGGCACTGACCAATTTAAAAGAAAACCTCGATGCCCAGGCATGTTTAGAGGCTTGGGGAGCATTTAGTTACCCTGATGGAAAGAAGGAAGAGTCTATGGTTACAAAACAAACGTGGGAGAGAAATAATGAGTGAATACTTGGTCATTATCTCTATCAGTATGACTTTTACTGCCACCAAGGCAAACACAGCAGCGTGTCATGCTCCACTGAAAATAAATTATGGGGCTGTTTTCCAACAGTCCTTATTATAAATCGGAAATTTAGAAGTGGCACATCTTCTCAACACCTTGAGTAACTACTTAAAGGCATCTTTTTTATCCTTTAATATCCTTCTAAATATTTGTATCCACAAGCTGAGTTTTAAATAAGAAATAAATTCAAACCACTGCCTGTAAAGAAGTAACTGCATCACCACATCCTGGTTCCTACACTTAAAACCACGCCAAGTTTTCACCCCTGAGCCTTGTCCATGCTAGGATGGTGCTACTTAGCTTTAAAACAAGGAACCAACCCCTGCTTGTGACTTTTTTTACACATGCAAAAGCTAACAACCAGTCCAAACTAGTTGTTACTAGTCCAAAAGTCCAAACCTGAACCCCCCACACTGCTTAGGGCCAACTTTTAGCCACGAAAAACAGATCAGATTTACAAAAAGGAAATTTGCAACAGATTGTATCATTTTCTTCACATAATATTTTCTGCCAATAAAATGCCAGCATAAAGCCAACAACGTTTTTGCTTTCAACAATTATAAAAAATATTAACAAAGTTTCCACTACCAACCATAATTTATTCTGTAATACATCAGAATATCAGTCAACAGCATGAGATATGGAAGAGGTACTCCAAAGTAATTTAAACCAGATTAACTCTATCAGAAAGTACGACCTGGGGTCCTATTTTGAATTGAAGACACTGATGTTTGGCACAGATTTAATGCAAGAAATTCTAATTGTTTCTCTGTGTGTGTTGTGAAACACACACACACATCTCTCTGCTTCACTCTTTTAAACCTGCTCAGCGACCAGGGTGCAGACACACAGTTAAAACACGGCAAACATTCGGCAATGAGCTCTGAAAGAAGCTCCCGCACGACGCATCCCTTTGGGTTCAATTCTGACACCCAAACCAAACAGAACCAACGCTGGAGCCGCAGTTCCAAACGGCCACAACCTTGACTCCCCCCAGAATGAAGCAAAAAAGAAATCCAATTACGGAATATAATTAAGAACTAGTCAGGTACACCCTCACAACACGCGAGGAGGCGAGAACGAGTGGCGGCCGCGCGTTAAGGGTAAATCACCGCAACCAGAGCGGCCCAGGGCTTTCCTTCGCAGAGACAGGGAACTCGTGCAGCTCTGCACAGTCGTTCCCCCCGCCCCGCCCCCAAGAAAGAGAGCGGCTTTCCTGCTATTTTGGTGGGCCTGGGGATTAAGGAGCGGTCGGCGGGCTGGGAAAGGCCCGAGGCCAGCGCAGCGCGGGCAGGAGCAGCCACAGCAGCAGGCACGGCGGGAATGCCCCCCGCGGGACACGCCGCTGGGAGGCGGCCTCAGCAGGGCCCGCGCCGGGGCCCGAGCTCCCGTTCCCCACGCCAAGCGCTGCCAGCGCTCGGCCCGNTCGGGGCTCCGGCCGGGCAGGGACGGGCCCGCGGATAAAGCCAGCAGCGCTCCCCAGCACTGGCTGCTGCTCCGTCCAGCCGTGGGCAGAGCCTTCGGCCGTTCCAGCCCTCGGTGGCGGGGTCACGCAGGCCCCGATCGCGGCCTCCCGGCGCTGCCTGTGCTGCTCGGCCGGAGCGTGGAACGTGCCCTGCGGAGAGCTCACCTCAGCAGGGCTCAGGCTCCCGCCCTGGGGAGCCGCTGCGGATGGGCTTGGCAACGATAAAAACAAATTAATGCTGTATATATGTAGGGTGCAAAGAGGAGTTTGAATGCTCCACCGCCCGAGAAGACTCGGCCACGCTTTCAAACATTGATTTAAGGCCCAGAAGGAGGGGCTGGAAATGTTGGCAAACTCCACTTGATGTGCTGAAACCCCTTTCCCTCAGTGGTGGTGTTTATTGTTAGCGCTGGCTGGTCAGAACAGACCATGCACTGTGCATAGGGAAACCACATTTCTCCTACTTTAGGTGAGAGAAATCTTAGTAACACTTTGTTTCTGTCGCTTCACAACCAGTAAACACACATTTTAAGGCCAGATTGTATCATCCAGTTACTCAGCTTGATGCATCTGTAGGAAACACATCCTGAAAACAGCACCACCTAGAACAGCAGAACTTTGAAAGAAGCAAATCTTAGGCTCTTACATAAAGGTGCTCTGAACTAAACAAACAGAAATCAGTTATCGAGAGCTGCTGTTCTTGTAGCAGTAAAATGTGCTGGGGTGCAGAAGCTCTGGGATTCCTTTGAGCCCAAAGTAGCACAGTAGAAATAACCACGGACATTGCAAAGTACAGATATGAATATAGCTAGTAAAAGGGGGAAAATGTTACATGTAGTGTAGTCTTCAGTATTTTGCAGGTTTTAAAATCTTAAAAAGGCTGCTTAATTTCTAAACCTTGTATTTTTGTAAATATTTCTTTTGTTGTCATAAGCCTACACAATAAGTGACCTCTGTCTTTGCACTTCTGCCATTCCACCTTTTTTCCTCAATGATGTGGATTGCAGCCAAGATAGCAAATTTCTTTTCCTGCCTCAGTATCATGTGGGAAAATTAGAAGTTGGAGAGAGGTCAGAAAATAATAACAGATGTTCTTACATGGCTGGGGAAACCTTTTCACAAGGGAAGATTAAAAAGACTGAGTAAGTGTGTCTTGGTTAAGTGCTGGCTGAGGACAAACAGGATTGGACTTCTTGTTTCTACCATGATCTGCCCTACTGAGCAGAGCTATCTGGTACTGATTTCAGGCTGACTCTCTGTTACAAGCAGAGAGAAAACTTGTGCTGAAAAACTTGTGCCACTGCTGTGATGTGCAGCATTACATGGAAACTATAAATACCCCCATGATGTTTAATGAAGAGGCCCAGGCATTACAGGAGATGTAATTCCTAATGTTTTACTCTGTGGGGCTCAAATCCTGCGGCGTCTGCCAGTAATAAGCAGAAACCATTTGGTCAAGTCTGCTGTGTGATGATAAAGACCCTTTCCATGTGCTTGGCATGATTCACCTCTGAATCACGTTGTGTTGGAGGGGACTCTGCTAGGAGAAGGTCATTAAATTGCATAGACAACAAGCTCTCTCAGCATGGCAATTACAGCCCTCATTTCCTGGAGCACACACCTTATTGAACGTGTCTCACCCGGGGTAGCCTATTTGTCTGGAAAGAATGTCAAAATCTTCAGATTAACTCCTGTAATAGGTTCCAACAAATGATGGCTCTGAATCTTCTCCCCTCAGACTGAATTAACAAGTCACATCTCCGAGAGCACTCTTCTCTCCACGGGCATTATTCCAGAGCATTTGTCAGAAAATTTGTTGCCAAACCTCATTTCAGATGACTGTCATTGTCTCCCATCACTCTGGTCTGAATGTTTTCTGTATTGAAATTGTGGGCTGAGGAATGCTGGGGATATAACCAGCCTACAGAATCTTTCCAAACCACACAAAGCAGCAGTTACATCCCCCTTTATCATTATGAGCAGTGGCTGAAGAGGAGCAAAGGCACGAGCTGGCATTCTGTGTGTACAGGTCTGTGGTTAAACCTTGGCTAATGAACACAAAACTTTGATCTGTAGCTGCACCAGGGCCAACATCTGGAAAAAGAAAATCAACACAGAAGTGTAAAAAGGATGGCAGGAATTTGCAATCCTAATATATTTTTTCTAAGATTTTAAAAGTGTTAGTGGGGTTTTTTGTGTTTGTTTGTTTGTATGTTTTGGATTTTTTGGCTGAAAGTTTAAATATCAGCTCTACTGGGATACAGCCCAGTTGAAGCAGTTACTGTGTATTCCTCATTCCACAAAAATGGCAGCAGCAAATTCACAGAATTATAGAATGGTTTGGTTTGGAAGGGACCTTAAAGAACATCCAGTTCCAGAGCCCTACCATGGGCAGGGACACCTTCCACTAGACCAGGTTGCCCAGAGCCCCCTCCAACCTGGCCTTGGACACTTCCAGGGATGGGGAATCCACAGCTTCTCTGGGCAACCTGTGCCAGTGCCTCAGCACCCTCACAGTACAGAATGTCTTCCTAATATCTCATCTACACCTGCCCTGTGCCAGTTTGAAGCCACTATCCCTTGTCCTACCACTACATACCCTTGTGAAAAGTCC
This sequence comes from Notiomystis cincta, assembly GCA_013398075.1. Lineage (NCBI taxonomy): Eukaryota > Metazoa > Chordata > Aves > Passeriformes > Notiomystidae > Notiomystis > Notiomystis cincta. The sequence continues at coordinate 32,179 of VZRX01019782.1, forward strand.
CTCTCCAACTTTCTTCTAACCCACTTTAGATACTGAGAGGTCCTATAAGGTCTCCCCAGAGCCTTCTCTTTTCCAGGCTGAATAACCCCAGCTCTCTTGGTCTGTCTTTCTAAGAGAGAACAAATAAAGACAAAACTTCCCTTTGGTTTCTCTTTGGAGTTGTACAATTCCTCTGTCACGGTGGTTCTAGAGTTACAATGGATTTGTAGATCCCAGCAACGAAGTGTCCAACGTCTGCATAAGCCTGTTGTCAGTTTGTCTCTAGGAAAGAAGTTTGCAGGATGTTCTTCAACACAAATGCACAGACCCACAGGGAAATGTGCAGTGGGTTTACATAAAGGGAAACAGAGTAATGTACCTTGTGCTTAACAAGGCAGTAAAGGTTTGCACTACCCTTAGTTCCTGTGGGAAAGTACTCCACAGACTTGTGTCATTCTGTGCAAAGGAGCTCTTGCCTAGGCAGACAGGATTACCCTTCCTAAAAAAGTTCAGCCATGCTGTAGTTGTGAGCTGTGATCTTCATCCCAGAGTGGAGCCTCTCAGATACCTGGGGTGCAGGACACCAAAAGCCTTTAAGATAGGACTCCAGTTTTAGCTTAATTGTGTGGGTGTGGAAGTAAATGTAGTCACCTGCTTCTTCCAGTGGCCTTTGGATCAAGTTCTTCATGCTTAAATTTTAATAGAATAGAAATGAAAAAAAAACCCAACTATGATAATTACTAGTGTAGCCCCTTGTTCTGTGCTAGAAATTCTTAGTGGTATCCATGAGAATGGAGCATTATAGCATCCCTCACACATTTGTGTGCCATTATCCTCAGCTTCCCAACATCTGAACCTGTATTATCCCAGCTGAACAGCTAAGTGTTTTGGATTATTCCAGCTGTGTTTTCTTTTCCAGCTTTCTCCTATGGCTGCTACCATTCTTTTCCTATTCCCATTCTGAACAAATTGCCTTGACTCACACATATCCCCTGAATAATTGCCCTTTCTGTTCCAATGAAGACCGAATTCCAAGCCAGGATAATAAAGTTTAAAATCTTTGCCACTTTTGTAGGTCATATTCATAGCCTGATTCCTGCACTAAGAGAGATCAATAACACTGGATAGGAGATGAGCATGATAAAGCTCTCCAGTGCCCCAAGATTTAAACATGTTTATTCTCATTTNGGTAGCCTATTTGTCTGGAAAGAATGTCAAAATCTTCAGATTAACTCCTGTAATAGGTTCCAACAAATGATGGCTCTGAATCTTCTCCCCTCAGACTGAATTAACAAGTCACATCTCCGAGAGCACTCTTCTCTCCACGGGCATTATTCCAGAGCATTTGTCAGAAAATTTGTTGCCAAACCTCATTTCAGATGACTGTCATTGTCTCCCATCACTCTGGTCTGAATGTTTTCTGTATTGAAATTGTGGGCTGAGGAATGCTGGGGATATAACCAGCCTACAGAATCTTTCCAAACCACACAAAGCAGCAGTTACATCCCCCTTTATCATTATGAGCAGTGGCTGAAGAGGAGCAAAGGCACGAGCTGGCATTCTGTGTGTACAGGTCTGTGGTTAAACCTTGGCTAATGAACACAAAACTTTGATCTGTAGCTGCACCAGGGCCAACATCTGGAAAAAGAAAATCAACACAGAAGTGTAAAAAGGATGGCAGGAATTTGCAATCCTAATATATTTTTTCTAAGATTTTAAAAGTGTTAGTGGGGTTTTTTGTGTTTGTTTGTTTGTATGTTTTGGATTTTTTGGCTGAAAGTTTAAATATCAGCTCTACTGGGATACAGCCCAGTTGAAGCAGTTACTGTGTATTCCTCATTCCACAAAAATGGCAGCAGCAAATTCACAGAATTATAGAATGGTTTGGTTTGGAAGGGACCTTAAAGAACATCCAGTTCCAGAGCCCTACCATGGGCAGGGACACCTTCCACTAGACCAGGTTGCCCAGAGCCCCCTCCAACCTGGCCTTGGACACTTCCAGGGATGGGGAATCCACAGCTTCTCTGGGCAACCTGTGCCAGTGCCTCAGCACCCTCACAGTACAGAATGTCTTCCTAATATCTCATCTACACCTGCCCTGTGCCAGTTTGAAGCCACTATCCCTTGTCCTACCACTACATACCCTTGTGAAAAGTCCCTCTCCAACTTTCTTCTAACCCACTTTAGATACTGAGAGGTCCTATAAGGTCTCCCCAGAGCCTTCTCTTTTCCAGGCTGAATAACCCCAGCTCTCTTGGTCTGTCTTTCTAAGAGAGAACAAATAAAGACAAAACTTCCCTTTGGTTTCTCTTTGGAGTTGTACAATTCCTCTGTCACGGTGGTTCTAGAGTTACAATGGATTTGTAGATCCCAGCAACGAAGTGTCCAACGTCTGCATAAGCCTGTTGTCAGTTTGTCTCTAGGAAAGAAGTTTGCAGGATGTTCTTCAACACAAATGCACAGACCCACAGGGAAATGTGCAGTGGGTTTACATAAAGGGAAACAGAGTAATGTACCTTGTGCTTAACAAGGCAGTAAAGGTTTGCACTACCCTTAGTTCCTGTGGGAAAGTACTCCACAGACTTGTGTCATTCTGTGCAAAGGAGCTCTTGCCTAGGCAGACAGGATTACCCTTCCTAAAAAAGTTCAGCCATGCTGTAGTTGTGAGCTGTGATCTTCATCCCAGAGTGGAGCCTCTCAGATACCTGGGGTGCAGGACACCAAAAGCCTTTAAGATAGGACTCCAGTTTTAGCTTAATTGTGTGGGTGTGGAAGTAAATGTAGTCACCTGCTTCTTCCAGTGGCCTTTGGATCAAGTTCTTCATGCTTAAATTTTAATAGAATAGAAATGAAAAAAAAACCCAACTATGATAATTACTAGTGTAGCCCCTTGTTCTGTGCTAGAAATTCTTAGTGGTATCCATGAGAATGGAGCATTATAGCATCCCTCACACATTTGTGTGCCATTATCCTCAGCTTCCCAACATCTGAACCTGTATTATCCCAGCTGAACAGCTAAGTGTTTTGGATTATTCCAGCTGTGTTTTCTTTTCCAGCTTTCTCCTATGGCTGCTACCATTCTTTTCCTATTCCCATTCTGAACAAATTGCCTTGACTCACACATATCCCCTGAATAATTGCCCTTTCTGTTCCAATGAAGACCGAATTCCAAGCCAGGATAATAAAGTTTAAAATCTTTGCCACTTTTGTAGGTCATATTCATAGCCTGATTCCTGCACTAAGAGAGATCAATAACACTGGATAGGAGATGAGCATGATAAAGCTCTCCAGTGCCCCAAGATTTAAACATGTTTATTCTCATTTCCATTTCTTTGGTTTAGCTGATGCCACGTTTTTCCCTCAGCTCTGCAGGGTATTTGCAGATGAAGAAAAAAAGAGCCGTTGATGAGTAAATCACAGAATACTGTGCTGTCATATAATAACTACTGCTCTAATCTCATATTCAATAAAACTCATATAAACTGACATTTAATAAATCATAATGAAGTACTACCTGGTCCTCTGCAAATGTTTTACCTCATGAAAGTTCTAGTCCAGCTCCCAGCAAGGTCAGGTGGAAACTTTCTATTTCTTTCTGTGTGAATTCATTTGATCCCTGAGCCTCACAAACACTAGTGCAGGAAACCTTAATGTTTTTAGGATGGAGACACAGAGTGATAAATACAACATTTGCAAACCTTTATGGCTGTAATTTGAAACATGAACATGTTTGTAGACTTAGCTGAATGCTTGTTCAACTGCTAGCTACCTCAGCAATGAAAAACATAGAAAAGACAAGAACTCTTGTGTGCATAAAAAACCCAAACTCAGAATCATGGACTAAAACAAAAATTCTAAAAAGAAATTGTGAAATCTTGGCTGCTGAATGCAACAGGTTTGCACTCTGTGTATGCATGAACTGATGCAGAGTAATCTTAAATTTGTATTTCCCCAACTTAAAGCGCTTGAGTTTGCAACTATCCCTGTGATTTGGCACAATTTATTCTCCATGGGGTTGTTGATGATTATAGATCAGCTTTCAGCCAGTGCCATGGTGCCATTTGACAAACAGCTTCCTGGTTTAAGGGATATGTAAGTTTATGTGTCATGTTTAGGAGCAGTTTTTATTTTCTCCCTCATCAATATAAGAAAATGAAAAAGAGATAAAAGGACTTAATTTACTTAAAATGTACATAAATGTTAAATTTTTCTGTGTTTCTTCTTCTCTAACTCCATTCATTCATTTATTCACGCTCAATAATCATTCTTATTCCTATATTTCACAAGAATTAATTATGGTAGTGATGTATTACCTGACATAGTCAGGTTCAAAACATGAACTGGCAACTGGAATTTTAGGAATTCATGTCAGACTTTTTTCCACTTTTTCAATACCTGCATCACAGGAGTTGGCTGGAGATACAATGAGCAAATAAGAAAAAGAGCTTGTGCCCAAAAATGTGGGTTAATGTCCTGAGTAGATTTTAAATGTTTAAGGACTTGTCAAGGAGGGCAGGTGGGAGAACAAGATGGTCAATGAATTTTGTATCCAGATCTTTAAGGCTTTAGGGATGGGGTTTTTTACATTCAAATTATTGTCAGCTATGTTTATCAGGGCTGTAATTTTTAAGATTTCTCAGTAATCATTAGTATAAAGAAGAACTTGCATATATGAAAAATCAGAAAAGCTTAGGTAAGCTCAGAAAGTTGTCTCCTGCTCTGGGAATCATGGAAGAGATTGTGGCTTGAGCCTGTCTGTAGTAGAAGAAAATCCAAATGCCTAACACCCAAGTTATAATTAAACCTCCAAGTGGGACAAAGATGCCAGAATAGTGACTTAGCACTGAGGGTTGTGCAGGGACACAAGTTATAAAGCAACAAAATGCAGAGAAAGATATCAAGAAAATTTATACATATTTTTAGCTGAAAGGTTTATATGTTTGTTACCCAAATATTTTTATATTATGCTTAATTATTACCTCAAGTAGTAAAATTTTTCAGATCTACTTTGCTCATTACTGTAACAGTCTTCACAAAACCACTTGAAGCCTCACTGCAGTGATTTCACATTGGCCATAAAAGTCATTATAAAATAGAGATGCAGAAGGGTTAGCCAAAAACAGTATTGTAACTACAAAGCAAAATCTGTACTGGGATAATTGAGGAGGATGAGATAATACCCTTGTGCAATGGTGTAAGAGCCAAAGAAAAATCATGTTACACTCGCTTAAAATTTTCATGATGTATTTTTTTAAGCCCTAAGAAGGAAAATTCTGGTTTTTAGCTGGACTTGACCTTTACTTCAAACTTGTTCACACAGGATCAGAAAGTGCATGAATTCTTGCACTTCCTTTAATACCAGATTTTCATACACCTGCCTTCAATACCACCTGACACATAAGTTATCCTACAACAATCAGCAAAAAACTCCTAACAACCAAATAAAAATCCAGCTTCAAAAAGCTTCTAAGTCCCTCTTCAGCAAGACTTCTATACCTGTAACCTCTCAGCATATGAAATGTCTCTATGACTTCTTGAAATGTCCTAACTAAGTCTATGTGCAACTACCTTGATTAAGCCTGAAAACATGAGGTTGCAGGTATGTGAGCTGTTACTGGGATGTGCTACTTGCACCCAATTTCTGATGAAAAGCCATAATTCTCATATCACCAAATATTCTGTAAAATGATTAAATTTTAATTTTTTTTCCCCTCCTGACAACTGAAGCACGATGGGAATTGGTTTACAACTGGTCTCCTGTCATACTCTCAGATTTTCAAGTAATGGTGGTATGTTTTTAGGAACCTGAACTTTGCTAGTAGTAAAGTCACAAGAACACTTTAAACATAAGAAACTAAACTTTGCATTCAGGTGTATTGCTGAAAAATAATTTATTCCTAAAAATCAATTCCTCCTCCACTTACTTCTCCTCACAGTGAAAATCATCTACAAACCAGTGAATTCAGTTAATACTCCTTCAGCTGAATGAGAATTTGGCCAACAACAGTACTTTTAACTCATTTAAACGAGGTGAGATCTATCAAGAGTCTTACCAGGCCTGGGACATATTTAGAGGGACCTAAACTCTTCAGTGAATCTATGTTTAGACATGTTGAATTAAAGGAAGAGGTGGCTTTATCAAGCCAGAAGCCCATTCTGTTAAGAAAGTTGCTGGGGAGATTCATCATCCAGTCTGTCTTTGTCAAGTTTTCCAGATGTTCTAACAACAGGCACCCTCCCAATTAACATTGGGACTATTTTTTTAAGTGTTTTAGGAGTGTTTCATCTTTAATAAAAGAAAAGTGATTAAATTCCCAAAGTCAGTAGCAGATCCCTCACTGTTTTGAGGAAAAATAGAATTACATACCATATTTTTGTTCCCTGTGCAAAACCTGATCATTGCTTGCTAAGTTCATTTTGTAATTACTGATCATTGCTTACTAAGTTCATTTTCTTGCCTATTCACTTCTAGTGATCTACCTTGATGCTGGAATTGCAAATGGACAATAGAAGTTATTATATGTTATAGAAGTACTCTTTCAGCTTTCTTCTGAATGCTGACATTGACTAAACTCAAATTATTTTTTTTTCTTGCAGCCCCAACGGAAATAATTATTGCAAATGAAATCCCTGAATTTCTTTTGATGCAATGAGTTTGGATGTTTGGAATGTATCTACAGAAATTATTGAAAGAACTTGAAGTCAGAGAAATAAGCTTTACTTTTAAATTCAAAAGCAGTTAGTTCTATAAATGTTCTTGGTTTTGTTTTGAGAGCAAGTCTCGTGGAGTAAATCAGGCTCAGGATCTTCATTTGTTCTGCAGGAATGTGGCTGCCTGGGGTCCCCTGGTGGCAGCAGGAAAAACGACTTGCCTTTTTAAATAGGGTCAAAAATATTTACCTACATCTGGGGTTTGTGAAAAGCCAGAGCAGAGGATTTGTGGTGATCTTAACCAACGATTGGACAGATTGCAAAGTTTTGTATAAGAGTAATTCTGCAAGTTGCTTGTCTTCATTTCTGGATTAAAATGTCTCATTATTGCCCTTTAAAAAGAAAAAGGTACTGGGGGCTGATGTTGGAGAAAGACTAGAAGTCTGGCAGAAAGTTTTACATTTATTTGGGGTTGTTTTTGTGGTTTTTTTTTGGGGGGGGGTTGGTTTGGGTTTTTTTGGTTGAGTTTCGTGGGATTTTTTGCATTATTTGGAGATAATCTGGATTCTGTTGATCTGATTTTTCAGAAGTGAAGATTCACCACTGTAGGAAGACCCAATGTGTGTCCATTGGTACTCAAAACCAGACCCAGGTTTTAGTACTATTGATAACAATAAAAGACACATACCCATGTCTTTCTAAGAAGACAAATGTGAATCTTACCTACATGTGTGAGTTTCTAATGAAACTCTTTCTGCCTTTAGAAGAAAGTGTTTCTGTTTATCTTTAATAGAAATCCATTGTGTGTAGCTATGTAATGGAATCTCTCATTTTTTATTTGCATCTGTTAGCTTTTTATTGCAAATAGGGCTCTAAATCTTACTTTAGAAATGAGAATTGCACTATATGTCAGTGCATGTGCAAAGGAAACCATTAATAATGTTCGTTATGAAAACCTGATCATAAGTGTTTTTAGTCCATTAGCCATTCAGTTTTATTTATGTCCTCTTTCAGGAAGAATTTGAAGCCAGAATTCAAAAGATGAAGTTTGGAAAAGGAGCCACACATGAGGTCATAAAAAGCTGTCACTTTCAGGATGCTAGAAAATTCTTTCCTTTCTGCAAGGTTTTCAATAACCTTTAGAAAGACAAATGAGTATTCATCATGTACTGCTTTGCCATCATTAAATTACAGTGCTTTTAGGAAACAAAACTCTGGTGAAGCAAGCCAAAGTAATCTGCTAATTTCACAAAATTAGAATATATTGCACTTCCTTGGGCTCTTTAAATATACTGCAGGTAGCAGCTCTCTCAGAGTTTTAGTCCCTTCCCCTCAAGGCTTAGATGATGTAACTTTGTTCTTGACTTTTTGTCCTGACTGCCAAAGTGTGTAGCTTTCTGATCTTTTTTAAGATAGAGAACTTTTAAAATAGAATACTGGAAAATGGGTAGCCAACTTCCCATCTTCATGGAGTTACTCCAACTGACCTGCCTTTTTTTCTATATTACTGAAAAGAAAATTAGGCCCTAGCTCTAAAATGTCCTGTGGTCCAATTTACAGAAGACACCCTCGGGAACAAAATTTTGTTCTGAAAGAATCCTCATGAGTTAGGTGAAAGCATAATCATACTGAAAAAGGAAAAGACTTTCTCTCTCAAATAACCATTCAATTTCTCTTGCATTTCCTTTCTTTCTAAAATACTTTGTCAGCAGCATGATTTATAAATATAAAACTGTAGTTGCTATTTTATCTGAAAGTTAAATCACCTTGTACCTTTGAGCTTGGAAAAAAAATAAAAAGGTTTCTTATGACTTCCTTGGAATATAGTTACTGTCAGCTCCAGAGATTTCTCGTATATGTTTACTGTTTTAATGTATCCCTGAAGCTATGACTTGATCCTGTTGCATTCAGAAGTTGTGTTTGGGATTTGAAATGTCAGCCGAGGAGCTGCTCTCCATGCATCACCACTGCCATAGGTAAGGGTGGCTGTGGCAGCCACTCTCAGGAGCTGCTGCTGTTCATCTTTCACCAAAGCCTCCGGAAAAGAGGCTGTGTGAGAAATAGGGCAGCGTAAAAAAGGAACGATCTCGGCTAATCTGTCTTCATCTTTGGTTAACACAGCACGAGGCAAGCTGATTGTGTATGATACAAATTATTTCATGATGTATAGGGAGAATTTTCTTCCTCTGATTTGCATTAAAATGCAGCTGTTAACCTGATGTAATAATTTGGCATTCAGTGGTTTTCGATCGCCTGACGCTGAAAGGCTGAAGTGGTTTTTGCATGAAGAATAGGCCGCTAACTTCTGAATTAATTTCTGTAGGAGACAATATGGATGCAATGTTTTTAAAGCTTAATTTAGATTCAAATTAATGTGAAGACAAGCTCCTTGAGTCACCTAGTCTTTCTCTGTGGAATCATTTCTAATTGAATGTTAAGATCAAAGTTTAAGTTTATAAGAAAGAAAAACAAGTGCAGATAAATAGTTATTATCTGACATCCTTATGAAAATTCATGACCTGCCGCTTTATCAGAGACCTTTTAAGAATTCTAATTGTGAAGTATGCATAACTATTAAGTGGCTAGAGCGCTTCAGTCTCTGGATAAGAAGCGAGTTAAATAATTGTCCTGTTTAACTTGTGCTTGTTAACCTTTAAGGTCAACTAGTTTGAACATACGTTTAATGAAATCCTGGAGCCAGAATTTATGATACTGCTGCTGAATGTTAAATTGGACAATTTACATAAGCAGGACATTAACCTTCTGAGCACTAAATAGCATTTTAGCACTTAGCCGCTGGGGACAATAAGGGACATGTTCTATATATTTGTGATTAGCTTGCCTGGAAACTCTCATGATGACCAATTGGCCTACCAAGTTTAGCAGCATAATTAAATGAATGGACTCAGCCTAAGTAAATTATCAGTGCTGTGTACAGTATATCATTATAGTCCTAAGGAAAAAAAAAAGATATGAATAATTTAATATTACATTACTAATTTATCAATGCTAAGTGACTGTGAGGAGGCTCTTTGTAATTCGTTGTTTTAAATTTGATATTTGATTTACTGCTGGTGTGATTAAACTTGAACCTACTTCATTTCTTTATCAGAAATTTATGGTGAGAGTAGACTTTTTTTCTCAGGGTAATGGATGCTTTTTTCATTTTCTTCAGATTTAACGATAGCAGCAAATACAAAGTATTACATATTGCCAAACTTGTAATTAAGCAATTTGTCATAACAAGACATCTGTGTCATCTTTTGGCTGGCAGATCTTGTAGCAGATAAGGGCAGCAGACTTGGAATTGTCAGTGCTCTGAGCTGCAGGAGCAGTGTGATAGCAGCAGTAGCAGCTTAGGGTGTGCTTTTCTCCCTGAGCTCAAACATGGAGCAGGATATCCATGATCTGCCCACCCAGCTACTCTCTCTGGGCAAGTCAAGGCCATGGATTGCACACAAGCAATGTGTAGTTTTTGGGATAGGTGCTGTACTTGTTAGAACAATTACAAATTCATTGGGATGGTGCCTCTTCTGTGTCTTGTGTTAGGTGGTGCTGCACGAACGTGATGAAGGGCGTGTTTTGAAGGACAAGGTGGGGCCTGAGCTATTTGCTCAGGTGTTTGTTGGCTGTGAGATGCCTCCAGGTGTGTGTTACCTGTGGTCATTGCTCCACTGCTGTTCAGACCTGCTCCTGCAGGCAGGAGACACCTTGGGCAGCTGACTCATGTGGTGTGCTGCGTCTCCAGCCCAGCATCACCTCTGCCCCAGAGGTTACCCTTGGTCAGCAAAGGTAGGCATGGGACTTGTGTTCCAGGAACTGGAGCCCAGGAGGACAGGATGGAGCTGACTGCCATTTCTGGCAGTTGCCTGCACTTCCTGAGGACTGGAAAGTGCAGGATTCGCAGATATTGCTGCCCAAAGGCATTGCCACTGGTAAAGTTCTTGTGTTACAGTCTTAAAAAAAGGACACTGACTTAAGGCACTCTTCACTGAACAAAAGAATCAAGGCAGTGATGGGCATATAGCAAATTAATAACTCATAGATGTTTCAACACAGAGAGAAAATAGCCCCAAGATCCAGTTTGGAACTGTACGATAAAACTGTCAGGAAATGTGATGGCATTGCTGTCCTTCCCTTATGGGATGGAGCAAGGGAGGCTGCTGAGCTTTGCTCTGTGTGCCCTGTGGAGTTTGCTGAGCGTGCTGGAGAGGCTGAGCAATTGCCAGCAAGCTCAGGCTGTGTGCACATTGGTGCTGTTGGGAAAGAAGCACCTGTAAACAGATTTTCTGGCGGTCCAGTGTCCTACTTCAAGTTCTGCACTGACTGGTTTCTTCCCCTATAGAGAAAGATTGACAGTACTGAGGATGAACTTAGTCATCCTGTCCATGTGCCAGAGGAGTGTCAGTTTCCCACTGGGGAATTCTCTGCTGGATGTCTGATGTGGTTTCTTAGAGCACAGTGATAATAATGCCAGGGTTATGGGTTTGATCCTAGTGTGGGCCATTCGCTTAAGAGCTGGACTTGATGATTCTTGTGGGTCCCTTCCAGCTTGGAATATTCTGTGGTTCTCTGTACTTACAGAGCCTGCATGGATTAGATCTTTGTGCTCATTCAGCTACACTCATTTCCCTCATGTAATCTTTTGTGCCTGAGAAAGCCGTGGGGTATGAGAGAAAACACAACGTTGTTCATAATCCATGGATGTCCCTAAATACTGCCTCAACCAGGAACAGAAGTGGTTTAGGCTCATTTGTGCTCTGAAGCTGCCTTCTGTCAGCCAAAAGTAAATGAGAGTGCAGTCAGTGTTTTAACTTTCCCTCCTTTTTGTGTATTTTTGGCAACACATGAGATGGACTTGAAAAAAGCTGCTTTTCAATACAGAGGATCAGACTGATTTCTTAAATCCTACTAATTCCAAGTTTTTTTTGCTAGAAGGGAAAAGGGAGGAAACCTATGACCTCTGGTCTCAAAGAGCACCTCCCCTTATAATTGTAGTTCTGTTTCTGTAAGGAGTCAAGTATTCNCTTGATGATTCTTGTGGGTCCCTTCCAGCTTGGAATATTCTGTGGTTCTCTGTACTTACAGAGCCTGCATGGATTAGATCTTTGTGCTCATTCAGCTACACTCATTTCCCTCATGTAATCTTTTGTGCCTGAGAAAGCCGTGGGGTATGAGAGAAAACACAACGTTGTTCATAATCCATGGATGTCCCTAAATACTGCCTCAACCAGGAACAGAAGTGGTTTAGGCTCATTTGTGCTCTGAAGCTGCCTTCTGTCAGCCAAAAGTAAATGAGAGTGCAGTCAGTGTTTTAACTTTCCCTCCTTTTTGTGTATTTTTGGCAACACATGAGATGGACTTGAAAAAAGCTGCTTTTCAATACAGAGGATCAGACTGATTTCTTAAATCCTACTAATTCCAAGTTTTTTTTGCTAGAAGGGAAAAGGGAGGAAACCTATGACCTCTGGTCTCAAAGAGCACCTCCCCTTATAATTGTAGTTCTGTTTCTGTAAGGAGTCAAGTATTCATGGACAGGAACAAGTTTACAAGAGTCCTGCATGTTTCCCCTGGAAACCAGTTGAAATTTTTCCTAAGGAATACTGGTGACTAGCTAGGCAAGTTTTGTGCTTTAAAAAAAAAAAAAAGAATCCCTGTGTTTTCAACAAGCTAGACAATTACTTCTCTTGGTATTTTAGCTGCTGGGGCTCTTAGCCTTTCCTTGGCTCACAGATACACACCAGCCTGTTCAGTCTCACTTACTGATTACACCATAGTTAGAAATGATTAATAATAAAGTAGCAGAAGAGGAAAAACACTTAAAGCCATCAATAGACTTATTAATATGCCTGATCATATCATCCAGATGATTATTCAAGGTGTCGTGTGGTAGCTGAAGACATTTCATAGATCTAAGAACCAATTAAGAAGGGAATTAGGTGTTTTCAGAAGCTGATTGGTCTGAAAAGAAAACTCTTTGAATTGATGATTTTTCCATATAGACAACCTTGGGTGGCCCAAGTTCAGGGCCTGTTGTGGCAGAGAAGTTTATGTAATGTTGTGCAAGTCACTGAGTTTGAATGCACCAGCTTCTGAGCTCAAGTTTTGCCATACACAAAGTGTAGGTAATAGTGTTACCCCTCCTTCAAGCAGTTGTGTGACAATGAATGCACCAGGACTGTGAGCTACTCTGGCACTGCAGTCATGAAAACGGTGTAAGTAATTCCCCTTTCCAGTAAAGAGCAAAACTCAATGGAAAAAACATTAACTTTCTGTGGCAAAAAGGTTTCAGCTTGCTGCATAATAAATACACTTGCATCTGAGTTGGGGAGAAAAAGGAAAAGACAAAGTCATGCACCAGCCCTTTTTAGCCCCAGAGACTCCGACTGTTAAAAAAGATACATTATCAGCACAGCACGCATCTATTTTTCCACTCTACTTTTGTGGCATCAGTGCTTTCAGTCAGCCATCACTGGGATTGCAAGGTACAAGGGTCTTCAGAAACAATTTTAAATGAGCCCTCATATATATGAGAATCACCTTTCCCCTCCCCTCTTCCTTCTTCTGGATATTTGTCATATGAGACATTTCTCCATACATTTTCAAAACAGTTCTGCAAATGCAGTCAAAAGTTCTTGGCTCCCCAGTACTTGCTGTGAAGGAGAGCACAGCCCATACAAAACACCAGTGCTGCAGCTTTAAAGAAAGGGGGTCACAGGGGAATGAATGCAGAGGATTGCTGGCAGAGGAGGGCAGAAGCACCTGCCAGCACCACACCTTCAGTATTTTTATTCTTGTAGGAAGTAACTTGTAATAGATGTGAAGGGACCAAAATGTGGGTTAATCTACACTTTTAAGGTTGTCCTTAATATTGTGCCCATGTTGTTCTGTGTATCTGCTGCTTTATAGAGGCAGGGATGTTGGTGTGTCAGTGACAGGGAGGTGACTGGGACACTCAGCATGAGACTATAGCAGTTATGCTGCTCCCCAGGTGTTACCCAAGTAGCCTTTTTTTGTTCTCATCAGTTATATTTACCAGTGTGAAATGCTGAAGAGACTGGGGAGGGCTGTTCACTGGTGTTAAAACTCAAGATTTTTCATTTTTGTGATCACAGACAATAGAGTTACCTTGGTGAGATAAAGTTTAGTTTTAATAAGGAACAGATGAAAGAAGTGGTGACTTCAGGTAGTACAGCCTGTACAGATGGAAAAAATTAGGGCAATTGTAGCTCTCAGCAGCAGACTAGCACAAATCCAAATGGGAAAGGATGAATCTTTTGAAAGTCTCAGTGGTTATCTATCACTTAACCTCATCAGCTTTACTCATGGCAAGATTCATTTACGGCTCTTGTTTCTCTTCTTTTCATATTGTTCAAACTCAATACAATCAGACAGCTACGTGGTTTTGGGGTCTGTTTCCCATTGAAGTGAATTCAGCCTTTCAATTTTGTTCTTTTGGTAAGCCTACAAAATCTCCTGCTGCCCCTCCGTCCTCTACCACAGTCTTGTTTTAGGATACTTACCTTGTTTCCACTACACTGGAAAACTTGTGTTCTAGTTCAGTTGTCTGTTTTTCCCCCTCCATCAAGAAAAGTTTTAATTTTTCTGAAGCAGACAGTCCCTGTTGGGGAAGTAAACTCACAGAACTGTGAGCATTGCACCAGGTGATACCAAGGAACAACAGAATAAAATACACACAGAGACTGAATATGCAACCTGATTAAACAGAAAGACAGACCTTTCTTTCAGCAGATCACTTCCCATCAGTCATGGTGCAACCTGTTTTGCTTAAATCTTATGCTATTTGAAAGTATTTAAACTTCCTAGTTTTAAAAATCCAGCAGATACATTAGTTAGAGACTTTTCATCACATCCTTAAAATTGCCTGCACTGATTTACACCTACAGGAATCTGCATGTTTAAAATTACTGGCATTGTTTTGTCTTGGCTTTCATATTTGTCTTCACATTTTAGTCTCCCTAAGTGTCTCCTTAGTTTAATGATGTCATCAGTTTGTTAAGTGTCCCCCCAGTTTCTATTTAAGCCTGCTGATAGCAGTGTATGTGCAGAAACTGATACACATGAAGAGTTTTGTTTCACTTGAAGCTATAGGGTTTGTCTCTGCATCCTTTACTCTTCCTGTTACATTTTCTGCTTAGTAAAAGGTTGTATATACTATTGCTAGTCAACAGCTCTATGGAATTTTATATTTTAAAAAAGCTTTAAAAAATTCCAGTCTTAAAGAACCTCTGAAATGAAATAATTGATGTAGCACTCTTGTCAGGATGAGGAGATTTAAATGTTCTTTCAGCCTGTCTGTAGCTGTAAGACATCTTCCCACAGAACAACTGTTATCTTTTAAGAAAAAAGAAAGACATTTCTCTAGCTTGTTTTCCATACAGACATTTGTAAATATAATCCCTTCTGTTGCTTTGGTAAGTCAATCACACTAACAGGTACCAGTTATTCAGTGACTGCCTTGGGCTAAAAAGAGCAAATGACAAAAACACTTTTAGGTTGTCATGTATTAATGCAAAATGCCCCCAGACCCCAGTGCTTATTCATCTTCATCTAGTTGACTAATGCTTTTCCCATGTTGTTACATGTTGGTAAATTAAAGAAGCCTTCCAGACAGTTCTGTCAACAGTTTACTGAAATGTACCTCATTAGTGAGGCTGAGCTGTCACATGAGTGTAATTTAATCCTATTGAATTATCACTCAAAAATGCTTGAATACCAGGCCTTTATACAGTGAGAAAGAAGGTTTTCTAGGAATACTGTCAGGTTATAAATTGATTAGATGTGAAGCATGCAAAGGAAAAACTCCAGAGTTTTTTTTATACTTGCAGTAAGATTTGTGACAGCTCTTTGACTGCATCTTGTATTTTAGAGATCTGCATAGAGCCAGGTACATTTCTTTTGAACATTTGTTTTTCATATTCATAGTGAAGCTGAGAGGCTGAGTGCCATGCTTAAGATGGAATATTTCCTTTTTTCACTGAAACAGAAAGGAGAGAGAGGGGGGAAAAAGAAGGTAAGGAACTAGAAGGAGAAGGAGGGATTTCAGTTGATGTCATAGTAAATTAGATGTGTTTAGTCCTCCTTTTAGAGAACACTGGGCATTTAAAAGTCTTTGGAAATGGTTCTTGTTGTTTGACCAATGGACATATGATTTAATCCATGAAGTGTAGGATCTGGCTCTGCACCTGTCTGTGTGGGGTCTTTAAGGACACTGTTCCTTCTGAGACCATAGAAATGAGCCCCATCTGCAGACTGAGTGTGACATGCCTGGGAAAGTCCCAAACCAGCATTTGTCTGAAAAATCTATATGTTGATATTGAGCATGTCCTAGACTTTGCATTTTATTAATGCTTTTATTAGAATTAGTTTGAGAGGACTTGGGGAAGAATTTAGTGAGAGACAAGGGTAAGTTCTGCCCAATGATGTGCTTTCCTGGGCTGTGGTGGATCACAGTTCACAAGACAGCTACACTTCCTACCCCCTACTTATATGCTCAAAACACAAGATAATCAGATCTATAGCAGAAACTGCAAAAAAAATCATGGATGCTTCACAGGAATGTTTTTTAGTGTAGTGCTACAGGGTAATGGTTTCTCATTCACCCCAGCAGTCCCTGCCAAGCAAAGGAGTGGCACAGTGGACAATATATACACAGTCCCCACACTTCACCCACTGCTGATGCAGGGGGAGGATGAATGGAGAGGTGTCCCAGCAGCTCACCTTGCTGGTGAAATCCCATGAGACTTGAGCCATGGTGCAGGAAAGCTCCCTGACACACAGTCCTCCCCCTCTGAAGGTCACTGGGGAGTCTCTGTGGAGCACATCCTCTGTGCTTGGGGCCAGCCCTACCCAGTTTCCTCTCCTGGTAGGTATGCTGCCTTTACATATTTAATGAGGTTTTATGGGTTTAGGCGTTGTAAATTATATTCGCTTTCTCAGACCTCTAAGACCTTCCTCCACCTACCCTCCCTTACCTGTCAAGTTTCACTGGGTATGCTTTAAATTCTGGAGAGGAGAATACTGACTTTGCATAACATAAATGAAAGAGCTGGAAAGCATTACATTTTCATACAAATTACATGAAACCCCCAAGATTCTGCCCTTGAGGGGAGACAGCAAAGCAGCAAGTGTGCAGAGGAACAACAGCTTGGGGTTTTGGGGTTATATGGGCAGGGAGTAACATTTCATGTACTTCACATAAGGAAGGGACAGCTCCTGTGCCTCCTGTGCTTTGCAGGTAGTAGTTGTCAGGCAGAGCTGGATTTTACTTGGTTTGGAAAAGCAAGAATCCTTGCTGTTACTGTACACAGGACAAGCTGTACATGTCTGTGGGAAGTTTTTATATATTGAAAAAAAACCTGCAGCAATTTCTCTTTTGGCCTTCTGCATTGGTCATTTATTCCTCAGTGGAGCAAATGCTCCCTTCCACTGGGCACACAGAACTTTTCTTCTGCAACAGGGACTGCTAGAGGCAAAGGATTTTCAGTAATGAAAATGCAGTGTTGCATTTTGTATGTCTGATCAAAGTATGCATAATAATTTAAAACACTTGTGGTCACTTCTTTACTATTTTGAACACTAAGCTAGGAATAAAACAAAAGGATCACGTGTTTTCTGGCACAGACCAAAGCATATGCTGGAAGAGTGTATTGCTCCATTGTCTCAGGTCTTGAGACTTTGGGTTCAGGAACAAATTGTACACATAATTCTGAGTTCATACACAGATTAGTAGAAAAAGTGTTATGAATTTATGAATATGAATTTAAATATGAATCCCTGTGGATAAACTAGTTTTCATTTGGAAATAAAGTAGTATTCGGTAGAATCTATCCACCCAGTTTGAAGAGAAAAAGTAATTTTGGGGTTAAATAGAGTCATGGCAAGAAAGCACATCTTGATTCCTATTTTCATGGTGATCCTCTAACTCATAGAAGCTCCTATGGCCACCAGGGGCTGAACCAGAACTTCATATGAAAGGGATGTTCTGTTTTTTAGGTGACTTTGGAGTGTGATGGGGCCCTGCTTTCCTGGACATGGCTGAACATCTGCCTGCCCGTGAGAAGCAGTGGATTCCTTGCTTTTTCTTTGCTTGTGTGCCTTCCCTATTAAACTATCTTTATCTCAACCCATGGATTTTCCAGCTTTTACCCTTCTGATTCTCTCCCTGATCCCGCTGATGGAGGAGTGAGCGAGCGGCTGCGTGGGATTTGAGTACTGGCTGGGGTTGAAACACAACAAAAAACCTTCTGCTTTCTTGGGTTTGTTTTCATTCTGCCAGAAGCATTACATGCTGTAAACATGTGGAACTCCAAACCAGTATTTGTCTTCTGAACTTGGAACTGTCACTCAGCTGCTTTCTAGCTCTGTCCATAAAACCCTTCTCTAAAATAAAAGCGATACAAATTGCATGACAACTTGCCAAAATGCACCTAAAGACCCCGAGAGATTGAAAACCACTAAACCTCACTGATAGTTTCAGAGCTAAAGAATGTGCAAATGTAAAAATGCTATCTATTTCTACTATTTTTTCTTGACTTCTTTTCAGGTATTTTAAATCACAAAAAGTGATTAGCTAAACTAATAGTGTGAATTTAACGTTTTAAATGGTAAATATTTTTAAACTATTATCTCAGAAATTTATTGGTCAAACCATGTATCTGACTGAATATAAAAGTCTTCTTTCTTGTCTATTCTTTCTTTATAGTTGCATTTTTTCTATATTTTGTAGGTTCCAAATGAAGAATAAAACTCTATGTATAGTTTCACTGGACTCCTCTTTGCTATAAGTAAGCATATCAAGTTCATAGTGGTTTAAACCACCTTCTACTTCCTAAAGAAAAAACATAAGCAAATATAAGTCTGATAAGTTTTGTAAGAGTAGGAAGGGGATATTTCTGTCCATAGAAAATGAGGCAGGAAACCAGATACTCTTCTGCAAATTATAGGGTACTAATCTCTGGATTTCAAAGATTACTTTTTTTTTTTTTTTAATTCATATGGTGTCTGGAGGTAAAGTTGGAATCCTAGTAGCTTTATTTTCTGTTTCAAATTTTCTTAGCAAAAAACTACCTCTTAAATTTGGACACTTCACTCCTCACAGAAAGGCCATTGAAGTCAAAGGAAAGATTCATTTACCCCGTGATATTTTGCATTGAGCTTTGATGTGGAAGCATCTCATCTTCCTTTTATGTATTTTTAAGTGTTGTACTTCTCATCATTGCTGGCACTATGCTATTAGTGTCCTTTCTCTTACAAATAGATAGCTTTTCAGTTCTTAATCATGGGATGATCTTAAAACTTCACATGCAGAGCTTTTGGGTTTGTTTTTGTGGGTGGTTTTAAATAATATTTAGAAATGTGGTTTTGAATATTTGAAGTTCTTGCAGTTTCTGAGCGCAGTATACTTTATTTCCAGATCCACTTTGTATTTTCCACTACTTTGAAGGTAACTTGGAGCTAAAGTATAAGATGCAGGTCCATATCTCTTTGCTTGTATCATCAAAAATCATGTGATGATGCTGGAATGCTTATAGTCTTGTTCTGTGATTTTACCCTATGATTTTTACAAAGTTGGATCACTGCCTTGTCTCAGCAAATTACAGCTGTTTTATCTTTCTATTGAAGGAGTGCTGGAGAGGTGTTTTTATGTTTCAGTTCCTATTTAGGACATAATTTGATGACAGCAAAAGGCTCACTGCTGTTGAAAGAGACCATCCTGGTCCCAGTCATAGCTTTGTTTCCTTAGGCCAGCTCTGGGGTTTGTCAGATCCCTGAGTGAGCCAGCTCTGCTGACTGTGCAGTCAGAAAACTTTCTCCTTGCCAAGTTAGATATTTGTTGGTGTTATGAACTGACTCTGTAGGATATAAGGGAGTGTGGGATCACATGCTCAGGGGAAAGGGAAAAGTTTTATTTCATTGCAACAACTGGCTACCTTGGCTTAACCATTAATATGGCACCTTTAATACAATCCTTTGGCTTAGCTATAACTGGTGGATGTGAATAAATTGGGTGAAACATGAGCATCACTGCAGGAAGGCAGGGTTTCCTGAAGTCAGGCTTTTACCTGAGCACCTGCCTGGTGGCATTGCTGGAGGACAACTTCTGACCTGTGTTCACATTGGCCAGTCCTGGTGGGTACTGAAAGAGGCACAAAAGGACTAAAAATTTGTATTTCAGTATAGATTTAATCCTTGGCCGTGTTATCTACCACACCAAGAAGTCCTTTTGTAGTATTCAAAGAGTGAAAGTTCTGCATAGATAGGAGTAAAAAGAGAGAGCATTGCCTGAACCTTCTTCACTCACTAGTTCACCTGCAGCACAGAT
Organism: Notiomystis cincta; assembly: GCA_013398075.1. Classification (NCBI taxonomy): domain Eukaryota; kingdom Metazoa; phylum Chordata; class Aves; order Passeriformes; family Notiomystidae; genus Notiomystis; species Notiomystis cincta. Next base: position 52,154 of record VZRX01019782.1, read on the forward strand.
GCATAGCAAAATAATACACTAGAGTATCATCCCACAATGTTAACTTCATAGCTTTTTCCCCTGTGAAAAAGCAGAAACTGAATAGCTGGGCACAGAAGTGTAACATAAGAAAAGGGATAGCCATTATTCACAAAGAAAAATGAGAATATGGAAGCTGATATGCCTAGGAATTTTTGTAGAAGGTGGGCATGGTCCCAGAGCAGGCACACGCATGACTGGAAGAGGCATTTGCATTTTAAGACAGATTTGCTGCTTGTTTTATTGATCTGCTTTCAAGTAACAGTAGCTTGCAGAGTTAGGTGGCTTGAAAAGGAAGGTTCAACTTCCACAACAAAAACCAAAAAAAACTAAAGTTGTCCTGGAAAGAACAGCAATGTTGGAAGGCATGTTTAAAATGGATGATACTGAAAAAGATTTTTTTTTTTTTTTTGTCTTGACATGCTCATAGATCTAGTACTTAAGGAAATCCTTGGTCTGTTTTCTTCCCCACCATCATTCCCCTTGAGTGGAAATCTGTACCTGCTTGAAGACAAACTTTGAGAGATGTTTTCCCTCACCCTTCACAAACGGGTGGTGCCAAGGCAGCAATGTGAGTGTCATCATCCCAGTGACAAACTGTGTCTGCTACTTATCAGAGGAAACAGGTTCCGAAACATTTACTTCTTGGTACATGGCTCTGGTTTCCAGTGGCTTAACAGCATTTTACTGAAGTGGAGGTGAACTGAAAGGGTGGTATTTTACATGCTCTCCATTTGCCTTTGTAAGGACTGCCCAAGAGCAGATACCTGGTCTTTTTTCTTTGATCTACTATAATTTGTACTAGAAACATTTCTGTGGAGGTCCTCTGTGGCAACACTTTTGTCTAGGTTATAAAATGTAAATGGTACTACCTTTGGGCTGTCAGGACAGGACTTCTAAAGTTCTATCTCATCTCATGGGTTAGGTGCTGCAAGCATCAAGTGAGGTGCAAAGCAGCTCTTAAACTTTTACAGATATCAAGTACTTAGGCATGCAGGCATCTTAGACACTGAAATGAGTCTGGCCTACAAAAGCTGGAAGGGAGCATGCTATGAATGTCCACACATCAGCATAAGGCTGTATAAAACCATTGGCAGGAACTCCCTACAGTTACCAGGAGTCAGACTGGCCAGGAAGGAGGAGAGGGGAGAAAGGAGAAAGGAGAAAGGAAATGGAATGAAACAAAATGAAACCCACAGGCAAAATCTACCCCAAACCCCAAGTCACAAACCCAAACCCCAACATTTTGTACTGACCAACAACCTGCCAGGAAGCTGCAGGAGCAGGCTGATTCCCAAGGGCTGATGACACCAGCAATGGTAACAGAGAGAGGGAAGCTCAGGCAGAAGTTTCTTGGCCCCACTGTACCTGAACAAGAGGAGCAGATCAAGTCCTACAACAGCAACCAGGGTCAGCCCACAGCCCCAGTGGGCTGGTGGTTACAAGTCCCAGGGACATGCCAGGCCAGTGTACCACCAAGGCACAAAGGCAGGTGTCCAGGTGTCCTGTGCACGAGAGGCTCTCAGGGCACTGGTGATGTACTCGTGGCCCTGCCACAAACACCTGCCCATAGTCTATAGATTTGTGGTGCCTTGTGTCAAACTGAGGTGCTAAATTGTGTGGGTGTCAGTGGTGAGAAGGACACAGGTTCATGGCTGCCCTGGCACGGGAGACGTGGGAAGAGCAGGGAGAAGTAGACCTCTACTCCCTGTAAGCAGAGTAACTTGTAAATTGTCCTAATTTACATCTGGACAGGGACTAAGGCAGTTTGAAAATTAAAAGGGCATAACCAGAACCCTGATGGCCTCCCCCTTTTCCTTTATCAAATAGATCTTGGTGAAAGAAACAATCTGTCCTTCCTGCTTCTAAAGGGCAGGTTTAAAAAGGCTCCAGCTTTACTTTGTCACAACTAGGTTGAGTAGATGTTGAGGAAAGACTGTTTTTTTTTTCCAGCAGGGTCTTAGGCATGAGAAATCTTTCAAAGATGTGCAAACAAGACAGTACAGCTTAAGAGATATCACTTTTCAGTTCTTCATTGGGTTTGCTCTTGTTTTTTCTCCTTCATTTTTATGCTCATGAAAAGTGCTAGGTTGACAGACTTGAAGATGAACTTCCCTCTTTATCCAGCTGTCCTGACAATGTACTTCTTCCCTAAGGGACCACTTTTAAGGGGACTGGATGGTAGGTTGATTCCTACATTATGTGTCTCTGCCAGTAACTAACTGCCTGTGAGGAGATGACCTAGTTCTGGCTGTGAAGGTGATGGGATTTTGGCAGGCCAAACTTCTGGCTACAAAAATTTGAGCTTTTAATAATTACCTTAATCTGTAGATAAGGTGCCTCTTTGTTTTAAGTATAGAGAGAAATCTATATGCACACAGACATAAAACATTATATATATATATTCTTAAATGCCATGTACTTGCTTTGCCTTATAGTACTATTTGCTCTGTGGGCACAGCCCACGGAATTATTATCTTTACAGCTATTTTGCAGTCATGACACTGTTATTACCATGCAGGGATGGGAAAAATATTATCTTTTTTTTGTGTCAGTTTTCATTAAATTGCTAACATTTTTATGCCAAATAAAGAGAGGAGGCTGTCAGCCACTTCACGCTTTTTTATCATTTCTAGGTGAACATGAGGGTTTTTTTTTACAGATACTGAACTGTGAAAAAATGATTTTTAAAAGGATAAACAATTTCAGTATAAAATACAGTACATTAATCCTGCTGCAGCTTAATGTCGCTACCTGAATTTGATCATTTCTTTAAATCCTGAAATCAGTTGGTTCTCAGTTACTTTTCAATGACATTTAACAGTTAGACTTAAAAATACAGAAGAATGCATTATGAGTTTTACCCAAAATGATTATGGCAGTCATTTGAATAAAATACAGATTTTGCAAGCTGTAAAGCATATCATTATACTATATACTGGTCTAACTAAGGTTTGGTTCACAAACTACAGTGCTCTAACCAAGTCATTAAATCTATCTAAAAGGGCCTCATTTGAGAAGCAATAAAATTTTTAATCATTTTATTATTAAAAGAGTGTTTAATATGTAGCTAATTAAATGCCAAAGGCAGGTTATCTGAGTTTAACCTTCAAAAAGAAAATGATGTATCAAAGTCTGCCTCTGGCATCATGGGATAGAAATGTCATCCTCATAATCATTGCGTGACAACTAGCTGGTGGCCTTTTCTAGAGCTATAGTTAAATTACCTGATTAAATTAATAGCCATTTAGATGTTTTAGGAACTGCACAGACCTATACTAAATGAAAATTAGGTCCATTACATTTTCTGAGTGGGCTAGATAGACCCTAAAATAAAACACGTATGCCATTGTCCACATTACTTAGATTAAGCAATTAAAAGCCCTTTCTTAAAAGCCACTAATTTCCCATAGTGTGCCAAGAACTAGGTTTACACTAATGATCAGAGAGGAAGCTTTTCCCCTGCTTTCCCCCACCTTCCTTGTTTATTTTACTATTAAAAAGATTCCTCTCAAATGTGCAAACACTCTGTGCATTGCTCTGCATTGACTTCTCCTGAAGCCTGACCTCCTGGAGAGCAGCAAGGGAGGATATTAAATGTTCAGAACCAAGTCCCAAGTTTTGCTTTTTTTTGGAAGCAAAAATCATGATGGTCTTCTTTAGTCAAGTTGGAGCCCTTCAGCATTGGAATTTGTCTCCGTGACAAGAGAAGGCCTTGCCAGGCACAGGTGTGTGAAATGCCAGGTGAAGAGCAAAAGGCAAAATGCTGGCTCTGCCACACAGAGAGCTTTCAGCTATAGGAGAGAGACTTTTAAGACTCCAGGAAGAATATTTTCCTTGTCTCAATAGTCTGTTTGCAGAGCGAGAAGAGAGTTCTGCAGATGATGTTTAGATTCTGCAGATGGTGTTCAGTGAAGCTGGAGGCACTCACATTTCTTTTTTGATCCCTGTCTCCAAAACTAAACTGTTGTCCATAAGGTTACCATGTCCCTCTCCCAGTCAGGCAGATTCCAATCACATTTACTGCTAAATGCCAGGTATATGTTCCCCATACATGATTGTCCAAGTACATAATGTTATCTAGGTGCTTAAAGCAGTTAGAAACATGCTAAAATTTTGATTTAGATATGAATTGTATGGATGCTTATTCTGTAATCCAGATGTTGATATTTCTGTACAGCTCTCATCCAGCAAAATGCTCCATAGGTGCAGTGGTTTAAATACATTGAATTCCTCAGGACTATATATACGCATTTGACTTGGTATGTACACACTTTTAAAGTATTTTCTGAGTGATGCTATAGATTTCCAAAAATGAAGGAATCTGTTCCAAACCAGGCTGTCACTGAGTGAAGCTGTGTGTTTAGTAGATCAAGCCAGTATGCTCTGTAAGTCAAAAGTGGTTTTCAACTTGGTCTTTCTTAGCATGTGAGATAAAAATGTTTTATACATTAGGCTTTGAAGTGATGCAGGTTTATCTGGATTAGTAAATTTAACTGTGAAGCGTGATTTAAAAAACTCAAACTTCTTCCTATTTTATAGTTAACTCCAGCAGTGTTTTCAGAGTTAGTAAAATGAAACATGAGACAATCCTATGAAAAAGAAGGTATCACAGTAGCTATGGTTTAATAAAACATGGTTTAGCATTTCGGTTTTCTTTAACAATTAGAAAGGCATTAACACAATATTTGTAATAATTTTTGCAGTTTTAAATAATGTTTGCATTTTTGCTTCTGGAGTTTTCATTTTTCAATTCTATTGTGTAAGCAACTGTTTTTACCAGTAATGTGTCAATAATATAAAACAGAAGTTCCTACATAAGTGTTTAAAATATGGGATAATTACATACATCAGGTTGTTAGATGCTGATAATAATTGTGCAAAATACCAGTACCAGATTTATTTGGCATTTAAGCTTGAATGAATTTAGGGAACTTCTAGGGGAGTAGACTGCTTTTGGGACAGTGGCATATCTTCTCACCACTGGAGGGCAAGGACCACAAAGTCTGGTCTGGTCAAGAAGACTCTTGGTGTGCTGAATCATATCCTAATATAGACAGCTGAAAACAATCTACTTAGAGGCACTCTCATTATTTACAGAAAGTGTTTTTTTCTATCTGTCCCCCAAACTCAAACCAAAACAGCCCCTCAAAATCCCAGTATTTTTTCATAAGTGAATATGTGTTGCCATAGAAGCACTATTATTCTGAATGCTCCAGAAACTGTCATTCAGTAAGTGGGAATGACTGTTGGAAGAGAGAAGCATAGGATAAGGAACAAACTTGGAGTGAGAGTGGATCTGTAGAAGAAAGAGTGAATCTTTACCTTATATCAAATTTTCATCCCATGTTTCCATTTGTTGTGCTCCAAAATTTCGTTGCTGTTACTGATTTCATTGTTTCTTTTGTGTATTGAGTATCAAGGTGTGTGTGTTCACTGAATAACAACATGGCCTATACCCTTTGGATTATCTTCAGGAGCTCCTGAAGCAAAAGAAAAATAGTTAATAGGGATGATTAAACAGTGATCAAAGCAAGGGTGAGCTCAGCCAAAGAAAGTGAGCTCCTTAGAGTCCTCCTGCACATCTCTGGAGTCAACCATGGCTGTTGCCTCAGTGTTTGGCTCAGAGCAGGGACACATATCCTTCTTCGGTACTTCCAGCAAACCCCTCCTTTCTCAGCACAGCTGTTGTTACCTCTCCTCACAGAAATTTAAAAATCAACATGTTGAAAGGAGTGTTAAATAACATCTGATCTTTACAAGGCAGGGGATGCCTACCTGCTTTGCAGCACTTCCCCATCAAACAAGACAAGGAGGCATTTATTTTCCCAGCACAGCCATGCCCAGCTCCATGGTGCAGCCCCCTGGGGCCAAGTGTGAAGAGAGATGTCTGCCTAAACTCGCTGGATGAGGCACTCAGGCAGCGCTTTTAGTGGGCAACGTGGAGTTCACATAGCTACGATTTGGCAGCGGTGCTGCCCCTGTCTGATTTGTTGGGCTCATCTAATGTTTTAGGTCTAATGTTTTAGGTCTCAGGAAAGCCACAGCTACGGGATAGGGTGGCAATATCAGGAACAGTTTCAGTTTTGAGCTTTTGTAGAAGCCTGATAAGTGAATGAGAAGTTTTTCCCCATACTGAGCTGTGGATTTATGCTGATAACCCATATATTAGGGTCTGCATAAGCTACTAGCATAAATGTTGTTCTGTGGTAGGTAGGGAGGTGACAACCACTGAACCACTCTGATCTTGCTCCAGGTCCTGAAACACCAGCAGCAAGTTGTGCTAGACCTAAGAAGAGCTGAGGTTTTGTTGTGAAGATTTATTGTACAGGACTAACTGGAACTATAATAAAATAGCAATTTTACAATTACAAGATATCTTTTGTCTGGAGAGCCCAAAATGTTTGTGGAATATTGAGCATTAATCTTAAAAGAATTCGAATATTATCCCTGTTTTATTACCTTTCCTATTACTGCTAATGTGTGGGATAAGGCATAGAAATAAATTACCTTCATATTAAAAATTTTGAGTAATTTCTAATCCAAACCATTTAATGGAGACCCAAACACCACAGGTTATACAGGTAGAATCATAGAATGGTTTGGGTTGGAAGGGACCTTAAGCAACATTTAGTCCCAACTATCCTGCATGTGCAGGGACACCTTCCACTAGATCAGGTTGCCCAGAGCCCCATTCCTGAACACTCCCAGGGATGGGGCATCCACAGCCTCCCTGGGAAACCTGTGCCACTATCTTACCACCTTCACAGAAGAGAATTTCTTCTGTATATCCACACTAAGTTTCCCATCTCTCAGTTTGAAGCCATTGCCCCTCTCCAGCTTCCCTGTAGGCCCCTTCAGATACTGGAAGGTTGCTATAAGGTTTCCACACAGTGTTCTCCTCTCCAGGGTGAATAGCCCCAACATTGTCAGCCTGTCTTTGTAGAGGACATACTCCAGTGTCTCAGAGTAAGTAAAGACAAGAGCCTTGCCCAGGGCTCTTCACTCTCCACATAGGATTGATGTTTCTTCCATGAAGGAAATTAATTTCTTAAAGACATCAGGAAAAGGATGAGGAATACAAGCCAGTAATGAAGATATAGAGGTGCTTTTCCTATGGGAGGAAAGCAATCTAGTAAAAAAAAAAAAAAAAAAGATTCTGAAGAATATCAAACACAGACCCCAGCTGAAGAAAATGCCACTATAAAACATTCTAGCAGTGCAATTCCTTCAGAAATACATATTTTAGGTGATTTTTCTCTGTTAGTAGCTGGCTGACATTTTCCAAATGTTATGTTCCTGACTCTAAATCTTTCCTTAAAGTCCCCACCTTGTGGGGGGCAGGACTCCACCATACCAAAATTATACTTGTGGTACTGGGCTGAAATTTAGATGTCTTTACTGAAGCATCCTTTGAGAATAGCTGAATCTCTGTTCAGGAGGTTCATTTTCAGGTGAGACAGACTATTGCCAGGTCAGATTTTTTTGCAAAGAGTTTTCCCATATCCTTTGGAAGAGCCCTGCATGTCTTTCCCTGTAGCACTCCAGTTCACAGCTGCTTTGTTAGGAAGGCAAACGAAGGAAGGTGAGCACAATTCAAGCCTGTATAAAACTAGTTACTAGGCTTTCTCTAGAGCAGTTTCCACTGCCTTCAGTAGCAGTTGAGCTTAAGAATGATAGCAATAATTCAAATAAAGTTCTTCAAAATTTCTGTCTTTGGTTAAGAATCATACCCCTGTGCTAGACTGAGTCTTGCCATTCCGTTGGCTTCATTGCAGCAGCTCAGGATGAGCTAGGATGACAGAATTGAGCACCAAATCATGCTTCTGGTGAGGCAAATGTACTTTAAGCTGTAAAATATTAACAGTAAACACAAATCAATGTGTTTTTATGGCTAGATAATGATTTCAATAATGGGATATTGGATTTGATAAGCAATGCAAGCTGCCACAGCTGATGAGTTAAATACTAGAAAAAAATGCTCATGGAAAAAGAACAGTGACAGACCTTTTAAAAAACAAATTTTTGAAGAAAAATGGAAAGGCAAAGGGTTCAATTTAATGTTTATAATATGACTGGAGATCACTTAGTACCAGCAGGGTGCTGAAAATGCTGAAATAAAAATGTAAGTGATTTTTTTAAGCGTAATTACGGTGATTTTGTCACAGCATCTCATTTTCAAAGCCAATTCATTCTTAATACAGGCTTGCCTTTTCACTGCTAGTCCTAGCCCAAACTTCCAGATATAACTGATTTTCCCTCTATTGTGAGAGGAAAACAATAAAGAAAAATCATATACACACAGCTTACATTTTTATCTGTGCCTGTTTCTTCTGTCCATGTAGTTAATTACGGATTTACATTATTACAGCAGGAATCTGAATTTCTCTGTGACCTAAGAACAGGATCTTCTAGGTGCTGAGAGCTGACTAAATCCTTCTTTTAAGCCAATAAACAGGGATGGGTTTGCCTGTGTGGTCTGGGCTGAGTGTACACTGCAACCCAGCCATAACCCACTACCGAGGTGGTCCGGGGTGAGTTCGTACGAATGTGAGGGCGTGGGAGCTTCTGAAAGGGTTGTGAGCTGGCAACTGCACGTGGTGGGAGCTGTGCCCATCTTGGAGACTGAAGATCTGTTTTTTCCAACTGATGCAGCTTTTTGATGAACTGTCTTTGCACATTAGAGGTGTCCATACAGGAACAGAGCACCTGGAGATGCTGCAGAAAGGTGGGCTGTGCCACCTGGCTACTGGTTCCTGGCTTCCTGGGGTTTTTCTTCAGAATGCTGGAAATAGGCACTTTGACTACTTGACAGAAATAAGCACACTTCTTTCCCCACTGTCATATTTGAGTATTGAATATAAAACACCCAGACTTCTAATTTCCTTTTTATTGTGTTTTTTTTTCTTTTTAACCCTGGCTTGTGGGAAGCCAAATCAACTAAGCTCAGAGGCTTCTGAAACCTTCTAATTTTCTTTTCTGAATCAATTTAAGTAGTACAAAAGTACACTCACAAAGGGTCTGGAGCTCTTAAGTTTATTTCCAGCTTTTACAGTGTTTACAGCTATTTGGGTCTTTGGGGTGAACCCAGTAAAAGTCTTGACCCAGCACTGAAGACCAAGTGTGGATTCAAGCAAAACATGCCACAAATAACTGGCCTTATGTTTGGACTTACTCTAAATGGAGTCAGTATTTTTTTCTCTTGTAGTTAGCCCAGTATTTTCCAGTCTTCCATAAAAGGCTTATTTTGATTTTTGGCATGAAGTTTGGGGGCACTTTTTGGAAGGCAGTGTTGTTTGTCTTAATTTGAAACCATCAATATCTCATAAAATTTCAATATGTGAGATAAGCTACCTATCTCTTTGCTAATGCAGAATAGTGCTATAGTGCTTTGTTTGAATCTGCTTTTAGGTTGGGGATTTTTGTTGTGTTGATTTTATTGTTTTTTTTAAAAGCTGTTTAATTTGTTTTTTAACATGGCATTTGCTGGCTGCCTGCACTTCTCCTTTAAATACTAGCTGGGAGATACAAACGTGCATTACCTTCGCCATTTCTGAACAGTATATTTATCATTTTTATTATTTATGTTTCTGGCTTGCAGTGTGGATGCAAATGTATTAAATGCTGTTAAGACCTGTGTGCTTTAGCATCTGTGGAATATCATCACACCTCCAAGGCTAAGCCTGCAGCTAAAGTGTTTAAGAATTTATATGGCCATTCTTTTTCTCTCTCTGTGGCATTAGAGGGAGGAAAAAAAAAGCAATAATGAAATGCATAACCTACATCCACAGAAAATATAACTGGTCTATTTATGATTATGATTCACAGTTCGGTCACTAGAAATATACTACACTTCTGCAGGTTTATGCCTTCAGCGGTTATTTGTTAATGGCAACTCCTGCACACATTTTCCCACAAGTCTTTTGGATTTCAAGAGAAAATGTGTCCTTCAAACAAGTTATTTCTTTGAGGGATCTTTCTGTAAGTGGATTCCACTGTGTATTGACTACTCATAATATTTTCTGTTATCATCTTGTCAGGGTTCAATTCATTACTCCATTCATTATTCAATTTGTTGGGCCATGAGCATCTGAATAATTGAAAACTGCAGAAGTATTATAAATTATAGTGTCGCCATGAAATCCCAGTTTTAGGGTTTATGGCTTGACTTTAAGAAATCACTCTCTGTTGAAAGTTGGCATATGAGGTCTCATCTTTAAAGCAGAATCTTATCAGTGTGATGGTTTTTAATATCTCTATCGCTGCACACTTAAGAACTCGGGTTGCCTGTGTGCATTAAGTTATGGACTTTTTTAACAGTTTATATGTTTTTTAATTACTATTGCCATCTCAGTGATGTGGGCGAGGGACAGATAAAGAAATTAATTTATTTTGAGGTTAATAAGCAATTTCCAGCTGTTAATTAAAAATTGTTTTTTTCTCCTTTCCCAAAATAGAGTTAATATAGTTCTCTATATTAAAGACAAAATATTTTTGTAGTGTTTTGCAGGTTAAAGATATTCCCATTCAGAAAGATAAACTGACATTTAGCTGTAATTTTAAATAAGTACAGTATGTTTTAAATGTGTTTTTTTAAATTTTATTCTTAGCTCCTGTGTTTTGATTTGGAGTCCTATTATATTTCTACTCTCTGGATAAATTGTATCAAATGGCATCATATTTATTTTAAGGCAACAACTATTTAATTCTAAAAATATGAATACCTCATAGATTACATTCTTCTCTTGATTATGTTGCTGAAAGATCAGCAGAATTGTGCCAGGGTAGCCTGTACTTCTTGTCTTGAATTTTTAAGCATTGCCTGTCTTTAGATTACAGACCAAATTTGGGAAAATATGCCAAAATAAGTGAATGTGTCATCAAGGCCGCAAAATTATTTTTTGTTTATTCTGGTGCTGATTGTGTGTAGCCTCATATGCTTCCTCATCAGTAACTGGCAGGATCATCTGATTTTGCTATTATGATAGAGGAAAGCTTTTGGTCATGCTCTTGGCAAGCTAAAAAAATAGAAAGAGAGCTGCGGTGATGAAGTCTCCTGTATCAGCACTCACATCACCATGTCAGCCATGTTCCTGGGTTTGGCCTTTTGCAGAAGGCAAGAGAAGGATGTTTTCCTGTGGCAGTGGTCCAGGGCTCACTGTCAGCTCTCAGAGCTTGATCCAAACCTGGGTTTGTGACATCCTTTGAGATATCTTGGCTGGACTGTGCTCCTACATCTGTTTGTCCAACAGGGTGCAAGGCTCCTTAAATTCTGAGGGATATCAGCCCTCTCTGTACAGGTGCCTCAGGTCCTTTACAATCTATCTCCTGATCCAAGATTCAAAGGGATTCAGCCTTGCCAGCTGTATGCCCTGTAAAGCATCCCTTATACCCTGCCCTTTTTTTGACCAGTTCAGCTTTTCATTGTGCTCTGGGTCTTCTGTGCTTTGCTGTGCTTGAGGGCTGCTACAGAGTGACAGCTCCTAGAGCTGGCAGCAGTTTCCTACCAACAAAACAACTCACCCAGAGGAAGCAAAAATGGAATTTCATAACAAGTTTTAGAATCTGGCCATCTCCACAAAGCTGAAATGAAAAGCCCCACTTTTGAGCCTTCTCAGTGACACCACGCAGCAAGAGGCCCCGGGCGGCCCTGGCTGCCAGGGATGTTCAGCTCATCTGTCCGAGAGCTCTCTGAGCAGTGCTCACAGGGATGGCTCTGTGGGAAGCCCAGCCCTGCCAGCACAGTTGGCCACTCTGTGTTCCTTCACAGCTGTGAGGGTGGCTGAAAGCCAAGAAATGCAGGGTCTCTCCTGGAAGCAGGGAAATCATCTGGGTTCTCAATGAGGTCTGGGAGAGTTTGATTTGTGGTCCAAATCCAAGCATGCATTTACCACTTTCATAATTTGCATTGCTTGCACAAATTATCTTTTGGGTCTAAGCCTTTGTACTAGTCAGGAATGAGGAATCTCACTGCCTAAGAAAAGGTCTAGAAAATATGTTTCCTATATTCTTATTTCCTACATCCATCTCGAGCTGCTTCTCTATCCTGCAGGAAGTAAACACAGGCGGAATTCATCCTTTGTGAGTTAAAAACTGCAGCTATTACCACTGCTACTCCAAACTTGGATAATATTTTTGCCAGATTGAGGCAAAAACATCTGGGTTGAGGAAGAGCTGGAAGCAGCAGCTTGGTATTAAAGTGCCAAGTAATCCTTAACGTGTCTGTTGTGCACGTGCCCACAGGACTGCCAGCAACTCCACCTTAGCAATGCTGAGGGCAGCTGGAGTTTTGCTCACAGCTTTGTCAGATCCAGGGATTCAGTCCTGTATCCTCCACCATGAATCATTGGAAGAGTAAGGATCAAAACATGTCTTCAAGGCTAGTCAAGGTGCTAAGGCTACCACAAAGAGAGATGATGCCTGTGGTTTCTTATGGACAGGGGCAAAAAGGCTGAGTAAAGGTGTAATGATAAGACCACATGGAAAACTCACTCCATTCTATGCTGTGCTCTTATATAACTAAATCCCTAAATGCATTTGTAGTTGTTCAGCCAATTTCTGCACATTATTTTCAGTGAAAGTGAAACAGGAGGAAGACTTAAACCCTTTAGAACCATGTATTTGTGTGGTATAAAAAGTACAGATTTGTTTCTATCTGCCTCTGAAACCCTCATGGTCATCTTGATAGCATTTTATTCAGATATGCAGTAGACAGGCCCAAAAAATCCCAGGGAACATAATCAGCACTATTGATTTTGGAGAAATGTTTAAAAAAATAGTAAGAAGGAGATGGGGGACACAAAGGGATACAAAGACACATGGCATCTGTCTGGTCCCCATATTCATCTGTTCCATTATTCCTGTGTTACTTGAGGATGGTGACACAGCACTGTTAAGGTGTTCCAGCATAGCCAAACCCCAGAGGCTGGTTCCTGATGATACTGCTTATGTCAAACAACCAGAAAGAGGGGGGGAAACATGATGTTGGGAGGGGTGGGAAAGAGCATTTGAGCTTTTGCATTAGGAGAGGGATCCAGGACCTAGTTTGCCACTTGGGTCTTTGGTGTGGAATCCATGGTGTAAGTGAGGAGATGACTTCTTCTGGCAGGGATGTCAGGGTTGCACAAAGCCCCTGGAAAGCAGGGCCTGTTGAGAGGGAATCTGGCCCCTGGGACCAAAAGGAAGTGCCTAGAGAACAAATTCCAGGTGCATAATGGAAGAGGGGTGGAGAAATAAAGGGGTTTGGGTCTGTGGGGGTGCAGGTAGGGGCTGTGATGGTGAGCCAGTGTCAACGCACCGTGGAGCTGGGCAGTACAGGCAACATCAAAACTGGAAGGGAATGGGAGGAGGGAGAGTGATGAGCAGGGGAGAGGGTAAAAAGGTTAGCAGTGAAGTATGCAACATCCTGCTTGCTTTATTTTCTGTCCTGCTATTGATGATCTTATTTTCAGTCATTATTTAATGGGCAGTTAGTCGGAGTAAGAACGATTAGGTGTGGTAAGCACAGTGATTAAAGCAGTGGGGTAAAAAACTGCTTTAGGAAGTCTGCCCACTAACAGGGTTTTTTTATGTATATATCAAAGGAGGTAATGACATTTTCTAGTAAATTCAGGAGTTTACTGTGAAAGCTGTTTTTCTTGTTTGCTTTCCCTACTGTTAAAAGCACAGGCTTTTCAAAGTACAGCAAAAGTTCTCTTACCAAGCTACCACATATCCCACTCCATATTGACAAAGTCCAGCTTGGATTTGCAAATAACTGACTGGTTTAGAGAGCTAAAAGGCTTTTTATTTATGTTTTAGAGTGAACAAAACTGGGTTTGCAGTGAAAACATTCTCATCTTCAGCAGTGGGGGAGCTGCCTTTTTGCCTCAGTATGACTTAGAGCATAGGATCATATTTAATAAAGAGATATTTCGTTTGCTATGGGAAAAGGATTGCTGCAGAAGGTACAAAAGCTACTTGGATATTTTTATAGAACTTTTGCATAAATCTTGTATCCATAACCTGATCTAGTGACATAAATATTAGCAGCTTGTTTCTATTTCACCTGCTGTAGAACCACTGCTGTCCTACAGCAATAACCAGCAAGGGAATAGAGCTATTTGCTGCTGTCATAAATAAGACAGGGTGTCACAGCTGTTTTCATTTGACTGAGCAGTAATGGAGTTAATTATACTTCCAGTCTCTTTGTTTTTGATCTGTGTTTCCAAAGTCATCTGAGCTTCTTGAATTCTTGCAATTTTTTTAACCCTTTTTTCTACTCACCTAGATTAGACATTTTCTGTAATTTGCAGGTGGTTTCATTGTTATAATTTTTTCTGGTATTTATGCAGGCATTTCTTATCAGTTAGATTTTATTGTTCTATGAAAATCTCTACTAAAAATCAATATATTCAGTTGTATTGAGCAACATACCAGATAGAGAGTATGGTCTTTTTTAAGATCAGACACATAGACTTTTGCTAGAAAAAAAATCTTTTTTCATTTCCAGCAATTCAGATAATTTGCTTTAGGAAAAAGAACATAATAAAGCTATACTTTGTTCCGATCAATCATATTCCTGAAAGAATTCATGGAATTAGGGTGTCAAAGGACAAATAGACTCTCACACATAGGGAAAAGGTGATTCATATTTAGGAACACTAGTCCATTCAGCTGCTTCACAGCAGCACATCAGGCAGAACTTAATGCAAGAAGTCCTCTCTGCTGTTGGCAGAGCTTTTTCAGTTGCTTGCAATTTTATTTGTTCTTTCACCCTTTTTTAAAAGCTTTTGTTTTAATGCAAAAATGGTAGATAAGAATAAAGGGAAATCTTTGTTTATAGGTGTTAATGGCAATATATTGAATGTGTTCAAGCTTAGCTCAAAGAATTTGGGAAGTCTGTAGTCACACAAAGAAGTGGAGTTGTTGAAGTGTCTGTGATGGAGGCTCTGCTTCTGAGCCAGCTTTGAAATTACTGGTTTTATGGGAGTCAAACACCAAGCCTGTATGCACATCACACTGGAAACCTATCTGAACATCTCCATACTTGACAATAGGCTTTGAGATGTGCCTCCAGTGGTTTGCAAGCAAACAAGTGACAAAGTGAAACATGAGAGCAGCAAGTACTACAGCTGTATTTCTCTAGTATTAATAATCTGTAGTTGCTAAGTCTCTGAAATACCCTTGGAATGGAAAGCGAGGAGGAAGCTTCAAGAGTCAGACATAAATGAGGTTGCTAATACACACTTAAAATTTCCAAGTTACTTGTAATTTAGTATGACAAAAAACATGATCAGTGATATGTGCCAGCATATTACAAAAGTGTGTGAACAGTAACCTTGCTCTTAGTGTAGTTGCCTAGTTCTCACATCCAGTTGCCACACTGTTACTGCAGCATTACATGACAAAGGATTATGTATTATTTTATCCCATTGTTTACTCTTTTTGACAAATAAATAATTAACTGAACAGACAGGATGAGGAGAGACAGATGAGACAAAATGAACTTCCTAGAAGTGCTGCCAAAATGTCCCATCATTGGGTCATAGTGGTCACGACACAGAGTTGACAATGTGCAGGAGTGATACTACAGCAAGAAGTCAAAGTTTCCATTTTCTGCTGCCAAAACTTTCAACCACCCTCCACTCCTCACCCCTAAATATGGCTATGTATGATCATGGAAACTTTTCCTGTTCATGTAAATTCTGGGATGGTGGAAAGACAGTTATGCTTAGCTGAAAGATAGGGAGAAAATTGGGGGTAGGGTTTCTTTCAGGTTTGGAGGTTTTTTTTGAAGGCAGGTAAAATTTAAAATCCAGATTTCATTGTGAGGTGTGTAAAATCTCTACTTTCAGTAATAGAGCTAGCCAGATATAGCCTTTTACTACAGAAGGTCAAATCTTTCACTCTGAAGTCTTTCAGACTCTGAACCCAGTTTGCATATTGAGCTCTCAGAACTATTTTCAACTACCAAGGGCATCTGAGCATGAAGAACACATTTCTTGATGTCTTTAGTTACAAATTGGCACACAGATGGGCTGCAGTAGTATGATGGGGGGGGGCTCACATCTTAAATCCGCTCTGTTTATTACCCAGGAAGTTTTGATCAAGTTTATGGTGTTAAAGACTCCAACATATCAACTCCATTGAAGAACAGGACAAGCTATTGTAAATATGAACCATCAAAGCATTAGCCATTTCAATGAAATGAAGCAAATCAATTGTTTTCTATAAAGGTGCCTTTCAGATCTCCTTTTTCAGGTTCTGAGATCCCTTATCAAGTTCAGCATTATTAAATGTTGGACTATGGACTGCAAGAGTAATTTTTTAGGACTTCTAAAGGGTCACTTTGCTGCTAACGTGCTTGTCTTTGCATTTATTTTACTTGACCTAAACAGAGTGACTCACACACACACACACAAATATACATAAACCAGAATTAATTCTGTTGTATATAATACTCGTTTGAGCCTTAACCCAGCAAAGAATTTGAGGACTTAAAGAAAGCCAGAGATGTGTTCAAAAACTATTGTAAGATGGGATTAATATTTCCAGTGAAATGCATCCATTATGATGATCTGGTCAGGATCCTTACTGTTTATCTGCAAGAAAAAACTACTGCTTGCCCTGGGCAAATAGATGTTTTCTCTGTGGTGCATCATGTACCTACCTTTGTAGACAGCTACATCTCTAGACCAGTGAGATGGATTCCTTTTCTGGGGCATCCATCAGCTTCTTGAGAGAGGCTGCAGAAATGCTGAGCCTGTGCTCTCCTTAGTGGGCCAATACCAATGGTGTGTACAAGTCTTCAAAGGGTGGAGAATGCTCCCTTGTTTTCTCTCCTTCCTCTGCTGGAGATGGTAATGGATTTAAAAATGGAACTTTGCTTGTGCTGAATATGTAGGCCTTCCTCCTTTATGTAATTTCAGGTAATTTCAAAAAGGAGTTTTCCATTGAGATGGAATTCCTTAACTTAGAGCACGAGATGTCCATCTCAAGGCACACCTTTAAGCATAACTAGAAGATTAAATGCCTTCCTAGGCTGGGGTCAGTGCTTGTAATCGACCATTACTTTAACATCTGCTTTCTCTAACATGCCAAAGCCCTGAGCTGCCATGTTTCAAAGAAACAAGAGGCTAGAATGAATTATCTTCTTTCAGTAAAAAGTAGAATTTCCTCTCTAAAATTGCACTGGCTTGAGCTCCATTATTTCCAATATACTTTCCAACACCAGTGACAGGTTTAAGATCTGGTACTTGTGATACTTGAGAACGAAAAACATGTGATTTATACCTCTGAAAAGACTGCATTTCTAGCTTTCTAATGGGACAAACAGAAGTTGCACCTCACCTAGGAATGTCCAGAGCCATTGCAGGTTAAGGCTCTGATGTATATTTAAAAACAAAAGTTATTTTGTGTCACTTTGAAACATGATTTTAACTAAGAGTTATATATTTACCAATTTAAAACTGAACCTGGTAGCAATTTAATAAAATGGATTTTTTTGGACAGAATATCTATTATATCATACAAGCCTACTTTCCAAAGCATGCAGTAAAACAGAGCTTACTGTAAATTGCTTGATTGCTTAACTTTCTTCCCAGACTCAGCTCAGTGGAGTAACAGTGCTGTAAAACTGGGGAGAGAGGAGACATTTCTTGGGCCTCAGTGACTGAATAATTCCAATTTTCCCACTTTCATGTGAACCTAATCTGTTCTCTGAACTGCCCATCCTATCAACCTGGAGAATTGCTCAGGAAGGAGAGTAAGCAGAATCTGGGGTGGTTTTTTGGGTGTTTTTTTTTTTTTTTTTTAAAGAAAAACAGTCTTTGAAAGAGGAAATCTCTTTGACAGAGTTTTAAACTCTGTATACTTGAATAGGGATCATTTCTCTAAAAGAGGTAATGGTGGTGCTATTCTGACAGTAACGTAAATCTACCTTTTCCTACAAATTAAAGCTTCAAAAATTATAAATGTATTCTTGATGCATATTGATATCCTCTTATTCTTCCTCCACATTTTTCCTTTCTCTTTACAACTCCCTAAATTATAAGGGAATTAAAAGTCCATTAGATAGTATACATTAACATATGCTATTATGGTTTTAGCTAGTGAGCGTGGGCAGAAGCTGCTCTGTGATATGATTTTCCATTACAGTCCTTTGAAGGCAAAACATAAAATTGTTTAATACATTTTGCTATTAAAAAAAAAAAAAAGTACTAAAATTCTAAACTAAGACATATGGCCTAAAATAAGTAAAGAAAATATTTATTTCTAAAATATGCTCCACATGAATGCCTATGTTGAAAAAGGCTGGTTTATGTCATGAAATGTCATGACTAAAGTATCAGGGTTTTCCAAAGCATGTTGAAGAAGCCTTTTATAGGTGTCTATGGAACACCTTCTACCAAGGAAGTCTGACTCAATTTCTTTTTAAGTAGACATAGCTGCCAAACCCAAAAATAATGATTTTTAAACCACAAATAAGTTTTTCAATTGTGTTCCTTTTACTTTCTGCCTGCCTTAAGTCTGCTAAATAGCCTCTAGGAACAAGTGGCTATAGCCTGTGTATTTTTATGTCCTTGACCAAGTGGGTTACCCTTCTTATAACCTTATTTCACCACATACACAATGGCATAATGCCTCTCTACCTCATGCAGTGGAAATTGGACCTTATATTTAAAAATTGCAAAGTGCAGAGAGAGGCTTTGTCAAATTTGCAACATGTTTAATTGTAAACTACTACAGCTGTACAAAATCTTGCATATCCTAATGCTGTGTTTTCTACCACTTTGAAAGATTTTCTCATCACACTACCACAGATTTAGTGGGAAATACCAGGAATAAATCTTAACAGTCAAAGGAATTTACTTACAGTTGCCTTTTCTACTCCTATTGATAGCAGATTTATATCTGTGACCAGGGAAGTAGTCATCTGAATGCAGTCATGGATGATTTTAAATTAAACATAAAGTTTAAGAAAATTCTGCCTAAATGTCACCAAGATCCATCATACCAGGCTGTCTGAGAGGGTAAAGGGCGCACTGTGAGCTAGATGAAGGGCAAAAGCAGATCCAGAGCCAAGAGAGTCCTGCAGTGTGGCACAGGTGCTTGGGGACAGCCAAAGGAGCCACCTGGGAGAAGTGGAGTTTGTCACTCTGAAGCACAGGTGTGGGTGCTCTCCTCCCTGTGTGTGCCCATCTCCTTCCCTGCCTTCCCCCTGCCTGCACTCCAGGCTGCTGCTGCTGCTTTTGCCTGAGCCCTCACTCCCTAGTCTCTTCCTCCCAGAAGCTCTATGTGCATCTACTCCTTTCCTCCATCCCATCCAACCATTTCCAAGCATCCAGCACTGTGAAGTCCTGAGCACAGGGTAAATTTTTTTTCTCCCCAGCTCTAATTTACAGCATTTGTTTCTGCATTAACCGTAAAAGGAAAAGAATATTTTTGAAATCAATGTTTAAATGTGAATCGAAATTTAATATGTGGAGGACAGGGAATATTTATAGCCATATTGTTTTTATTTTGGGATAAAAATAGCCTTTTCATGAAAAATGCAGTAGTGACCGGAATTCCATTGTTTCCCCCACAACACATACATTAAACAGCCCTAAGTGGATAATGGGAAAGAACAATAATAAGGATAACGATAGGTTACAGAAACAATTAGGTAAGGAATAACACATGACAGGTAATCCAGTCATAAATTTATAGGCATGCTGCTCTCTCCTCAGGAGCCCTGTGAGACACAGGGCCAAAGGCCAAATACATTCCCAAGGAATGTGTACTGAATCACACGCCTGCAGACTGCATGTTATTATTAGAATTGTAAAATGTTATTGCTGATTTTTATATATCACACTGTGTGGTTAATTTAAAAATGTGGCTAGACAATTTATTGTGTGTTTGGGATGGCTATTTCCAATACAATTTTCTTTGATTATTTTAAAATGTGTTGTTAGATTTAATTCTTTTTAAATGCATTTTCAAACCTCAGGAGGACCCTCAATGAGGCTTAAAAACCTCTTAGTACCTCAGCTTTGTTCTGGCATTTTGGCTTCACACTCATCCACTGAACAGTAAATGCTTGTTTTCAAGCTTATTTTCCCCAACTCAGCAGCCCTTTTGTTAAATGCAACCAGTGCAGTGCCAGTTAAGGAAATGGAGTAAAAACAATTATTTAAAAGTAGCAGTGGGGGCAATGAGCTGGCACTCAGTGGAGCTGTGCTGTGCCTGCACTTTACAGACAGATTGCTCACCCCTTAACCTGTCTTACCTGCACGAGCTGAAAGGAGCCCTGGGTTTTAAACTTCATACTGGGATGCTTAGATTTCCTGTTGGACATTGTTGGCAAATGAGAAGTAGGCAAATACATTTCATGCTACCCAGAGCCAGTAATGAAAACTTTCATTGTCCAGAAAATGGAGTTTCACCATATTTTCAGGGAGGCTAATAGCTTTTTCTCTTACTTTTGAATTGCTGCAGGATGTCTGCATCTGAAAGTTCTTCTATAAGCAGAAAAGCTGCTTCAGATTACTTGAAGAGGCAGCTCTGATGAATCACTTCAAATATCCCTCCCTAAAAAGACCAGTCCTCCTTATACTGTTCTAGGGAGTAATTATGAGATATAATAAAATAGTTGTAATATACTGGGTTTGTATTAAATAAAATGAAATGAAATAAACTGAAGTCCAGGAGAAAGGCTTCAGGTTTATCTACTTTGCACCTATATAAATCAGGAGAAACCCTGCAACTTGTACTGCAGAAAAATGGCTTTCATTGTCTGGTGTTTCTCTGAGAGTTAAAGCTCCACTCTCCCCACTCCTGCAGGTCTGTGTGATTTTGCTCATTTATCCTTCCTTGTTAGTTAGTGCTCCAAATCACAGATCATGAAGAATTTGGGGTTTGGATATTTTAAAGAAAGATCAAATATTTAAAGGAATTGATCAAGATGTGTAGGGTGATTTGGGGAGGGGAAGAAATGAAGAACTAAATATTATAAAGAACTTCATTTGACCTGAACCTGCAGGTACTGAGCAGGTAAGATGTAGATGGATGCATTTCTGGACATCCCTCAGCCTTTGAAGTCCTATGTACCATGAAAAATATTAGAGCAGAATACTTCAGTCATTTTCTTTCTCACCCATCCCTCCTTTTGTTTTCCTATGCATGCATAAGTGCACCACACTGTTAACATATGTTGTTAATAAAATGCCAGTTTCAGTTTGATATTTGATATCTATTTCATCTCCTTTAAATGTCTCTCCTTTACAAACATCTGCTTTATCCATGGAAGCACGTGGCACAGACATAACCTAGAAAGTACAATGATGGTGTAATTTTGATGTGTTTCTCATATGTTAAGATAACTGCTAATTATCTAGCTAAAACCCATTCCACAGGATGATGCAACACCCCTTTTAGTTGAAGTCCCACTTATTTTAAGCACTTGAGACTGAAAAGTGTGGTTGTTCAGTGTAGGTATTTCTAAGGTGAAATACTTCTAAAAATATACCAAATCCCTTTGTCATGAGCCAGTTTTCACTGAAGTCTGAGTTGTGATAGCCTGGTGTATGGATATCTATTAACAAAACACTTCAGCTCTAAGAGTTGTCCTGGTGGCTTTGTGGGAAGTAAATCAGATCGAATTTCCCTTCAGAGGAGGGATGGCTGCTAGCAAAACTCCAACTGTAGCTGTTTTTCATGGCAGTTTTCATTTTACCCCCAGAGCTGAAAGGGAAATGTCCTCATTGCATTAGTCACAATGAATAAATTATGGAGCAGGTTTTCAAAAGCTCCTAAGTAAAGTGGTCGTATTTTAACGCTTATTCAGGTATCAATACTCAACAGCCTTTTCACTGGCACCTATGAGAACATGGATGTGTTTAGGGGTGTTAGGAGCTGAGACCTTCAAAAAAACTCTTTCACCCAAGCAGTCCCTTGGGACTTGAAGCAGGATGTTGATTTTGTGTTCAAACGAAGAACAGCCATCACGAGCTCTCATTCCCTAGCCCTGTTCTCATGCTCATAGCAAAGTGAGGGTTTGGAACAGTGTTCTACAGCATAAGTAGAACCTCTGGGAAGAAGGCTTTGCTGAATGCTGGTTCTCTCTCTTACCTCCAGACTCCCAGAATGCTGTAAAATGTATTGCAACGCCTCGATGTGCTGCAGAAATGAAATGCTTTTGGACAGCTGCTGTTGATGGTAAAAGGCTTTGTCCCACGGCAGCAGTAACAAAACGTTTCCAATGTGAATGGTTCTGAAACTGGAGGGATAACACAGTTCTGAACAGTTTTGTTTAAAGGTTGTTTGCATGATTTGGAAAGGAGTCCTTTTACACTCCAGAAACAGTAATTTTTCCAAACAAGATGTAGGGTATTAAATGGTTAAGACTAAGTATGTGGGCAGCCAACGTATCTGCCACTTCTAAGAGCAAAAATAGCATGTACCTTATTAAAAGCAGCCTGATAGGGTCAGTAGCCCAGTCTCAGAATACTGCCCAAGAACAATTTCAATTTTAATAGCTTTTACTATGTATTTCATAAGCATGCCCATTGAAATTGAGTCATCAAAGCCTCCCAGTTCCTCCAAGACAGATTTTAGCCCGAGAGCTTGGAGTAATTATCCCACTGGATGTTAGCCTGTGTAGCTATTTCAACCTCGTTCATCATTTCAAACAGCTACATACTCTGCTTGCTAATTTCATCAGATGGATTAGCCTCTCTTACTTGTCTATCTTTTTTTTTTTTATTTCTGGGGGCTGAAATATTGCCTTCTTCTCCTGTTTTAATAAGCTGAGCAGGCATGCACCACTGCACCGCTTCTGCCTCCTATTTCTTTCAGCTCAGAGAATGATCTTCTGGGGGAAGAGCTGGGACTAAATGTGAAGGTGAAAACTTGGCCACTTTTACCTGCAGGCTGGAACCAGCAGCTTTCAACCCAAGTATGAAAGCAAAGTCTTGAGCCTATCTGAATTTATCTGCTTCTCTGTTCACAGTGTCTTCTGAGCAGGTCTACTTTTCTGCCTATCTTCCCTTTCTTTTATGTGCCAGTGGCTTTCCTGGGCTGTGCATGATCCTGTGTGTCTGTTAATGCACAGCTTGGAGCAGCCTTAACTTATCCCAAAATGTGCTTTGTATAGTTCTCAAGTATAGAAACACGGTGGATCTGAGGCTAGATAATTGAGTAGAGTAAATGGAAGTCTCTTTCTGCTTACTGATACAGCCTTTCTCTATATTTTCTTTCATAAAAGTGCATCTAGTTGATACCTCTGGTACAATGCCCAGGGTATTTTATTTGGTACCCTAACTTCACATTGATGTTAAACCTAGACATAGGCGGTTACAGATAAGCAAAAATAATGACAAGTAAATTTTTCATGAGTTTCTAACGTGAAACTGTCAGCAAAGTGTCTTGCTGTGTTTGGGATTCAGGCTGCACCCTGGTAGTATCCCAGCCTGCATTCTGCAATGTCCTCTGGCAGTGCTACTTTTAGTTTGTCAGGTAGCTTAATTCTGCATTTGGGCACCCTTGTTGAATAGCTGAATGGCTCTAGTATTTAGGAGGATCTGGCTTTATCCCTGACTCCTCAGCATCCTCAAGGGTGGCAATGTCAGCCTTTGTGGAAGAGACAGGAGGCTGCACCTCCAGACATTCCCTGACTACAGAGTTGGAGCCAAGCACAGCGTTCAAGGAAGCCTGTCTGCTTGCTTGGCTCTCTGGGTGTGCTACAGTACAGCTGCTGACAAGCTGGGAGAAGGATGAATCTTTTCTGGAGGGAATAACGAGGGAGGAGAGGACATTTGCCAGAGGAGATACTCTGCATCATGGATCTATGAGCACACACAGGGCTCATGCAATTATGGAGAAAATGCTTCATTAGAGTATTTGTTAACAATCTTCATTATAGGTTAAATAAATCTGTGGTTAGCTGGTGAAGTTTTCTAGGAAAAGATCTTTCCTGGGTTATCTGCCTACTAGACAAGAGCCATATCATTTCAGAATGACCTTGGTGTTAGGACACATTGATATTTTAGGCAATGTTCTTTTAATTTTTGCAAATTTGTAACATTAGTTATGGTTCAGTACCAGTATCAAGATCATTAGTATTAAGTAAAATACTTTTGGATTCACAGGGCAGTAATTGCAGTAGATTTTTCAACTATTTATCGGTAAGTTTTATTCTACTTTGCCATCATCTCAAAGTCCTTTGGCCAAATCTTATCTTCTCTGCCAGTAGAAACATTCCACTGTTTTTTGTTTCCTCTCCTCAGCCATGGAAGCCATACCTGTGTCCTCCATAATTTTATTGATTTACAAAACCAGTCTCCTGGAAAAGCTGCCGATTCCATGGAAGTTGCTCTGATGGCATGGAAAGAACGCAAATGACACTGGACCGACCAAACTTCACACCTGGCCTTTAAAATAATTCATGTGGAATTGTTTTTTTCATGGGGAAAATCTAAAGGGGTCGCTAGGAAACAGCAGTTATTGAAACACATCAGCCTGGTAATGATTGCAAAAATCCCACTTTTTCTTAGGACAGAGAAAAGTAAGTATTAAGCATCAGCGTTTTCAACTCATTGTTATTCGTTAGTAGTGACTCACACAGAAGTTTCCAAGAAATGACCATCAACCAAAAGAGTGACAGGGCAGACAGATAAATTGATATAAAGTCAAGAGCTGTTGATTGCTGAGGAGAAAATAAAGAACCCATTGGGAATGCGTTCCTATTCCTTAATTCTTTCCCTCCCCCCACCCAGCCCCTCAACCCAACCGAGGCTATTACACACATGAGGACACACATCTTCAATCATTTTATATCCTCCCCAGCACTCTCCTAGCTGTGCTTCACCCTCTTGCCTTTCAGCACCACGTACAAGCAGCACAGATATTCCCCCAGGACAGCGCACAACTCTGTTTCCTCTCTCGACAACAATCGCACGTAGCAGCTGCCTGCCACAAGCCACGGGCAGAGTCAAGGTCGCCTGTGTGTTCTTAGGACCTCTTCCTTTTGTTCTCCACTGATAATTTTCCATTTGGTCTTTGTTTTGTAGCTTTGTGGTGGTTTTGTGGTGAGTAGCTTTGTGGTGGCTATTCTTCAGCAGAGTGGAGTTCTCATTTGGAGAAAATTCCAAAGGAATTTTTCTCTAATATCTTTCTCTAATTCAACCATTATGTGCATTTTGCTTCTTTGCCATGACCATTTTTTTCTTCTGAAATTCAAATCACACACTGAATAACTACACCTATTACATGGTTATAAGTAAAAAGAGTCTTTTGCTTGCTTCCTATCGTGTCCAGTTTGCATAAGCGTTATATTATTCTGCTTCAAAGATTATGCTGGAAGCCATATATTCAAAGGATGTGTAAGGTAAATTTACTTCTGATTGTTCTTTGTGAGGTAAAGTAGCTCTAATGAATGTCATGGGCAAATGACACTCCCTTGAGTTAGGTCCTGGGCAAGTTTCTGTGTTAAACATTAGCAATATATCTTATTTCAGTAATTTGTCATAGCCCTATGAAATAGATTATATTGGCCTTTTAAGAGAGAGATTTGGCCCTAGTACTGTTCCATTAGTTTTGAAGTAAAGCGTGTTAGCTTTTTTCCCCAAGACTGTTGGAAAACGTAGAGTTTAGCTGTGCCTACGATGTCAGGAAGTCTGTTCAGTGATCTAAGTAGACTATTTTTTTTATCAGCAAGGAAAGCCTATTTTGTAAATGTCTCTGGTTAAAAAAAAGAGAAAAAAATAAAAAAAAAATTAAAGAAAGAAAGGTTGGAAAAGCCCTTTCTTCAGTTCTGCTCAGAAGAAGGGCAAGTAACCCAGGAGCTACTTTTTGTGAAGACTGTGGAGGTGTTGAAATGGTCTGATGAACGACTGGAGTAGGGAACCCCTGTGAAATTTTTGTCCCTATTATAAAAGGACTTTGGCTGTTTCCAACCTAGGAGGAAGGTTTTCTGAAGTCACTGCTGGAATATGTTGGGACAGAAGCACATCACAGAGAGGCCTCAGGTGCTTGGCATCCTATCAAAGCTCTGAGGTGTGTGTTGGAGCTGTTGGCTGTCAGTCCAGAAATGGTTTCTGTCAGGACACTGAACCTGCATCCCTTGGAACAAATTATTTTTCTACAGGTGAGAGGCTCTTAAATTTTCAGTTGAAAGCTTTCCTTCATTTGATATGCAAGGTTTGGAAAAATTGAGCTTTTCCTGGATTGGGGAGGAGGTAAGCAGACTCCCAGCACATGCCTATGACAGGCAGGCAAAGAGTGTGTCTGCATCCTGCTACCAGTAGCCAGATGGCTGGAGGCCCTTGTTCAGAGGGCTTGGAGAGCAACAGCCTTCCATTTTACACACCTCTAAATATTCAAATGTTAGACAAAGTAAAAATCCTCAGGAAAGACTGCAAAGGATGAGCAAAAGAGAAACGATGTGTGTGACAGGATGGCAGTCTGACCAAATATTTTAACAAGGTAATTTCAAATGGAATTATTAATTATAAACAAATTAGTTCAGCCTACATTCCAGTTTTAGGCTTTGGCCCCATTTCTGAAAGAATTATTGTTTGCTTGCATTTTTAACACGTGATAAAGCCAAACAGAAGTGACCTCTCTCCTATCTTACAGAATAACCACGAGAATCAGGAGAAGTGCTTGACACCCAAGTAGCCTCAACAGTTGGTACACTGTAGCTGTCAGCGTGAAATCGAGTGCAAAATTGCCAGATTTGGAGTCCTTCCTAAAACTGCTTGCTCTGTCAAGTGGAAGTAAAGGACATTGACCAGAAAAATGACACAAGGTTTTCCAGAGGCAATCTTTGCAGAAACTCCATTTCACCTATACAACAACTCTATCTGCACACTGATTTTCCAGTGTAGGAAAGACTTGTCACTCTTGCTGCCTCAGAACCTGCACAGAAACCTTGTAAAAATCAGAAGAAATTACCTATTAGTTTATTTTTCAAACGGATACAGTTTGGTCTGTCCAAAATTAAGATAGGCAGTCTGTCATGAGAACTTCCTGCTGTCATAACAAGTAAATTTGTAATAGTAACTTGTTATTATCCAAGCAAGATTTTGAAGCTATTTCACAAGAGATGAAAGGACTTACATCACCCTGCCTTCAGTGGAGGATTTAAAGAATAATAAGTCTTAGCACTACTGTCCTCTAAATAGGTATATGTGTGAGATATATATTTTGTCATTGTTCTCTATAAAAAAAGCATCTCACATTTGGTTTTGCTTGAGATGGATGAAAACTTGAGCAAAAACTAGTCCCAGGAGAAACATGCTGTAGGTATCTTTTAAAGTAAGGAGGAATGGCAAATAGGGAAGATAAATTTCTTCAGAATAAATTATAATGTGAACAAAATCTTCTGACACAATGTTTATTTAGAAATAGTAAAATATTCTGTCTTTCAAAGGCATGCTGGGGAGTCCTCTTTTTGGTTTTTATTTTTTGGCTGTACTTTCTGCAAGCATGGCAAATACTATAGTTTTGTCACCAAATTATTGTACTGAATCAAAGGTAATGCATGAGTGTGAGCATTAGGGGTTATCTTAACCCAACAAGACATTAATGACTCTATTCCAGAAATAAGACGTTTTGGAGAAGTAGAGCTGGTATAGGAAGCTGGTATGTACATTGCCTACATACTAATTAAAGAATAAGCCACACTCCAATTTTAGAACAGATTTTAGCCAAGTAAGTTGCTAGAAATGGTTTACTCTCTCATCTTCATATTCATACTAAGTTATATTTGAAAAACTAATAGATTGTCCAGGTTGTCCCCAAAGTGTTTGATTTAAAGTTCAAGCTTTTTTAAGTACTATATATTGCCATTAGGATAAAATATTGGGTAGTACTATCTCCTGGACACCATATTTTTAAGAATATGCTTCATGCCTCATTTACCAGAAATGTATTGAGATTTTCCTGAGCCAACATTCAAAGAATAACTTCACATTTTTCATAGCATGATGTCACATTTTTGTCTTTTCTTTTAAATTCCTTTGCCACCCAACTGGTAGTTTGAATTGCTCTTTTATTTGTTTATTTGTTTACCCTCTAAAGCTCAAGTAGAATATGTTTGTGTACTTCATATGAAATATCTGTGTAATAAATTATTGGATTTTCAAAGAGAATATAGGGTGATAGAATGCATAAGGGCAACAGAAAGTTAAGCTGCATGATGTAGCATGCAGGGGAGTGATTCCTGCTGGGGTAGCATTTCACAGAATCACAAAGACTGGAAAAGATGGGGTTTAATTCTCAGTTCTGGAGCTGGATATTTCGTGTTAGAGCACCTCCTCTTGTTTACTACCAGAAGACTGCCCACTGGTGGCACTGCACAGCTTCCCTGCTGCCTTAGTGCTCCCAATGTATTTGATCAGTTCCTGCCAACTTCCTTAACTTTTCTCTTTGTTACCACTGCTGATGGGTTCTGTTCAGCATTTCTCTTGCTGTGTTGCTCCATGCTCTCATAAAATACCAAATTTTTCTTTCACTTATGCACTAGAACAAAGCTGGAGGAGATGGGGGACAGAAGGGAGCAGAGGTTCTCAAAGATATGTTATTAAAATAGCCGAAAGAAACAGAGTAAGAGCAATTCAGAGTGTAATGTGTATCAGAATGTGAATATTGGGGTGTGTTTAGAAAGGATGTCTTTGCACATTTTTTCACATCTTACAGCTCAGAACCAGTCCCAATGATTTTGGCAGGGCTGTCCATGGAAGAAAGGCAAGGTTCTCTTCCCTCTCCCCATCCCAGCAGGATTAATAAGACAAATCCAGAACTGAAGAAAAGATTGTCTGATAATTTTATGCACATCAAGCCTGAATAGTTCAAGCTCAGGTCTGCAGCTCCTAAGAACACATACATCACAGAGACCACGGTTCAGGAGCAGAGATGGGATTCAAAAATCCCTTTGGCAGCAGATGAGCTGTGAAGCAGCAAATCACACAGCAGAAACTACCATAGACAGCAAACAGGGAATAAACAGGGGTGAGCATTGCAAACAAAAGAAAGAGCTGGGGTTAGTTCAGGTTCACAGAGGGCTCTGGATCTGAACTAAAAATATATCTCTTAAATGCAAATAGAGAAAAATGATAGGCATTTGCATGATTGACAGCCTTTCGAAATAGAAGTGTTGCTATAATTAAGCAATAATGTATGAGTGAGTGTACATTATGACAAATTGGAAGCTTGGTTGATTAGATTGAGCATATAAACTGTCAGTATAATTATCACATTTTAATCATTTTTCTCCATTTTTTATAACAGCATTGTCTTCAGCCTCATTTGGTGCTTATTAGATTG
The DNA here is from genome assembly GCA_013398075.1 of Notiomystis cincta. NCBI lineage: Eukaryota > Metazoa > Chordata > Aves > Passeriformes > Notiomystidae > Notiomystis > Notiomystis cincta. Next base: position 81,464 of record VZRX01019782.1, read on the forward strand.
ATATTCTAAGAGGAATTGTACAACATAAAACATGTCCTTTAACAGGATGAACTTTATATAAGACTTTAGGTATGTCTATAAATATTTATAATGGTGGCTGTTGTGCCTCAACTTTTTGCCACATCTTATGTGTCAAATCATGTTGGTTTAGAGCTTTCTTTACCATGATAAAGTATTATAATCTGAAAGTACTTTGTACTCAATAAGTATTCACTCACTATATATTTTAAGCTGTCACAGGGAAAACATATCACAGCTGAATAATGAATTAATGATACACACTGCAATGATTAACAAGATGCTCAGTCAATCAGTGTGGGAGCAAGATTGTTCTGTTTTCATGCAGCTATGTTAAAAGGTATGTAGTCTCTATAACAAGGAAATGTTCTTTGTTACCACCCAGGGAACAGCAATGTTTCAACCAATTTAAGAGGTTTAATTTTATACCAGTACCTCTTTAAAATGTAAACCAGTTGAAGAGTAGTGTGCCCCTGAAACTGCAGTATAACAAAAAAATAGAGGTTCTTAACATGGTCATGCTCTTATAGTCTTACCCTATCTCAAATTAGATCTGAGCAGTTCTTTCACCAGCATTGAAGTAAGAAGGTGGAGGGTGGCCTGGGTGTTAAAATAAGGGCCTGTGAAACAAAATTCCCCAGGTGCTTTCACCATTTCTGCCACTGGTTTTCTTCTTGGCCCTGGGCAAGATGCTTATCTGCTCCTCAGATTAGTGGCCCTTTGGGAAACAGAGATACACACACGTGCTCTGCAAGGATTATTGGAAAATTAATGTACTCCAGGTCTCAGCTTACTGCTGTTAAAATTCATATTGTACAGACTACTCCAGGCTTTGCAGCTGCTGCAGAGAGAGGAGTGTAGACTTTGTGGCCTTTCTGGCCAATGGTGAATTTCCTTATTCAAGGAAAACTATCAAAGTTGACTGTATGATTGTTCAGGGAAGAACTGCAGAGAACAAATCACAGCAATAGAAAGGTCTTAATCATTTTCATATTGCTTTAAAAGTACTCTGTAGCAAGGATTTAAATGACCTTTTCTATGGATGCCCTGGGAATAGATTCCAGGCCAAAGAGAAGTGTCTTCCAGAAATCATTCCTTCCATGTCCTCTGCAGTATATATTCAATAAATAGAGAGCATTATCATTTCTCTCAAGATAGTTTGTGATATTGATAGTGAAATCTGAGATACTGAAGTCCTTATAAGTTGATGATTTTTAGAAGTGAAAAGTTGTCAAATAATAAGTTTGAATATTTTCTTTACCTGTGTTTATTTCCTTTTCTAGGCTTTCCACAAATTTTCTTTGGAGTTGAAGCTAGAAATATCTATTAAAAATGTATACATTGTAGGCTAAATTTGAAGAATATGTGCAGAAAGTTAATTTGAATTCAGAAGTGCAAAGATTCATGTAATAAATTCAATTTTAATTGTAGAATTTTCTCAATCCCTTGAAAATTTAACTTCTTACCTCAGTTTTTAACTTCACACTCCTCCAACAAAATACTTGAGCCTTTCAACAGTCTTCACTAAGTTCAAGGTGAAGATGTTACTTTCAGTCTTGGATATTGCTGTCTGTGCAGAATTATCATGTGCAATTCTTAGTTCTTCTGCTACTACTTCTAATGACCCAATTACCAGTAAAATGCATAAAAGCAAGATCTCAGCATTGATTTTTTTCCTTGATTTTCTCAATAGCTTTCACAAACCTGAACTTAACATGCTTTTAATCATAATTATAAGGTTTTGATGCTGGATCTTACTAGGTTTATTTAGTGTTTCAAAAGGCTCAGTGAAGCCCCTTCCATGAACTTACCAAGAAACCTCATTATGGCATGAAAATTATAGCCAAAAATTACACATGAAATTGGAAAAACAAGCTAACAACAGAGCATCTCAAAATTCAGTATATTAATGCCATAGGCAGGGACTCCTTCCACTAGATCAGGTTGCTTAGAGCTCCATCCAACCTGGCCTTAAACACTTCCAGGGATGGGGCATCCATGGTTTTTCTGGGGAACCTCTGTTCCACCCAGCTCACAGCAAAGGATTCTCTAATCTAGTCCTGCTCTCTGTCAGTTTGAAGCCATGCCCCCTTGTCCTATCACTACAAGCCCTTGCCAACAGTCCCTCTCCAGCTTTCCTTTAAACCCCTTCAGGCACTGGAAGGCACTATAAGTTCTCCTGGGAGCATTTCCTTCTCCAGCTCGAACAATCTCATCTTCCTCAGCCAGTTTCCATAGGAGAAGTTGAGAGACTCTTCCAGGTATAGTTTTATGTGACAGAATTCAGCAAGGGACAGATAAAAGCTGCCTGCCAAGACACTCTCTGGCTGCATTTTGTGTTGAGATCGCTGCCCAGGTGAGTGACAGCAAAGGAGTAGTGAAGATGAAGAGCACTGTGTCTTGCCCTTGTCAGCACTCCCAGGGAAGCAGAGCAGCACTCGTGTCCATCCCATCACAGGGTGCCTGGGTGCACCGCAGTTTAAGGAAGCAGCAGAGGGATGTGTGCTGGGAGACCCAGTGCCACCAACCACTTGCTGCAGGGCAGTTTGGATGGCAGGTAGTTTGGATGGTCCAGCTTGACTTAGCATGGCAGGAAGCCCCCCCTGCATCTTGCTGGGCTGTGAGGTTGGTAAAAGGGAGTGTGCAGGCCTCTGGGATCGCGCTGAGGCTCCCGGATAAGGCGCCCCAAGAGCAGAGGCTGCGGAGGCACGGCGAGCTGCCGGCGCTCCGCGTGCCAGCGCGGCCACTGCGGGGCCTGAGGAGAGCTGGCTGGCCTCCAGCACCGGGCAGCACGGCCAGAGCACGGGCACACCTGTCCCTGTGCATCTGTGTGCACTGCCCGGCCAAAACGCGCCAGCGCTCTCAAGGACACCTTCCCCCACAGGCGGGGAGCGCCACAAAAATAGTTATCGAAACCTGTTAGACGGTGCTGCCACACAAAGCAGCTCTTGGGTATCTGTGCTGGGACAGGTAAAGAGCAAGAGGAAAAATCAGTTTTCAAATGGCAGAGGGTTTATTTCCTCACTGGTGAAAGGATGCTCTCTGTGTTGCATATATCCCCTCATGCGCTCATGCTCTGGGCCAGCCCAGTGGCAAAGGTGACAGAGATGTTGTAGCCTGAAAAACATTCAGGTTTAGTTTGGGAAAACAAAATAAAAAAAATAGTAGGGGCTTGGATCTCTTCTTATGTTAAGGATTCTGCTTCACCTCTCACAGTGTGAGAAGATTAATTTACTTTCCCTTTTGTTTTGCACCAGTGTGTATTCCAGAGCATTAATTTATTCCTCAAGGTCTGATAACATCAGTTCTGTGTCCATTGTCATCAAAGCGTATAGGTGATGTGTAGAAATGATAACAAGGTTGCCTTTTTCTGTGCTTGATGGCTATTCAACAAAATAGCCTGCTAAGCATTCCTCTTAGCTTTCTCTATTGTCCAGCTCGCTGGAAGACCCTGAAATCATTTTCTGTCCTGTAAAAAAATATAAATTAGTTCTTGAATTTAGACATCAGAGAAATACCAACTTTCAAAAATAGTGAATAACTTTTTATTTTGCTGTGTCTTCCTAGGCACATTTTGTTCTTGAGATTGCCTAAAAGGCTTTTTAGTCAACCTTCTCTTTTCATTTATGCACTTGGTAAATTTTAGCAGCGACTCCTGAAAGAGAAAAGTGTTTTGTCCTTGATGAAGATTCTAGAGACATGTCCAGAAGAATTTAACATTCTCATGCTTTGGCAACAATGATTGAAATCTTACAAGATGATGGCCTTTTTGTAAAGGGTATGCTTCTGGCATTCGAGTGAGCTGATCTGTAAGCCTTTCAAAACAAACCAACAAAAAACCAAAACAAACAAAAAAACCCCCCAAAACCAAAAAACCCCCACAAAACAATAAAAAACACCCCTAAACCTTTTAACACACCTATTTTTAAAAGTTAAGAGCAAAATTCCCCTGCTGAGGCAGCCATTCTGAAAAAGACTGAATAAAAAGCCCAGAAGAATTGTAGACAGGTAAAAGTTTTTGGTTTAAACTTACTAAAGAGTCTTGTCCTCTTTGGTTAAAGGTTAGTCAGGTGCTTAACTTCAAGGTGCTAAGTTTCCATGAACCTTAAATATGTCTGAAACTTTTCATATGCCATCACATTTGTGTACAGTATTCAGTTAGGACTTCTGTCCTGCAGACCTCAGACAAGCCCACAAGTTTCAGTCTCTGTTGGAATTGTATTTTTTTCTGTTTCTGAAAGAAAAATTCTGTTATTTGCAGAGCTACATCTTCACTGGGATTAGCCAGTTTGTAAAACAGCAGAAATTATGTTGATCCATGGCTTCATAAGGAGGAATGTGTCTGACTGAACTGAAAGAAAGCATATATGAGATTATTCTAAAACATATGTATGCACTAGGAATGAGAAGAGCTTTGTTTGAAGTTCAGATTTTTTTACAAATGGGTTTAAAACATTTACCTCCTCTGTTGTCTTATACAGAAGTCTTGTCTTCTGTCTCTGCACAGAGAATGTATCTTTGCAGACGAAGGATTCATCATCAGCTTATACTGTATGGAAGTAGCATTTGCCATTTGTAAATGTGTGGATACAAAATGTGTATGTTACACAAATATTTGGGAATTATGCATCTTTTCCATTCTTTGATGTTTGAAAGGACTCTATTCTGCCCATTTCTGATTATCTGCCCACTTCTAATTATAAGTTTTAGAAGCAGAATTCCATTTTCCAAATGCCTGCTATTTTTCACTAGAACTAAGTCACCGGCAAGTTCTCTTTTCAAAGCAGTTTCCTATGTACTTGTACAACATTATTCCACAGATTTGCTATTGAAATGAAATACTGCAGTGACCTTTTTAATTCCCATGACTTTTTACAATCTTTGAAATTTAGCACAACAGCAGGAGTTTAATCATATTCACTGATGTAAAAGACAAAATAAGGCACCTCTACATTCAGATAGAGATATGACCTCAAAGGTGCAGAGCCTTAGGAGACTCACTGGAGATCCCCAAGGACAATTACAGTGATTTCACTTGTGGTCTACCTGTAATCTCTGACTTTGCCTCCTGATAACACCAACAGAAATTTTGCACTTACATTGTGTGCCAGAGTATTTTGTTCTTGCTGCTTGAACGCTGTTTTCCTATCGAAGAATAATCTTATATTACTTTATCTCTCTGTTCCAGTTTATGTCCTCTTCACAACAGTTTCAAGGTGTGAATTTCCAAGGTCTTTGATTTTCTTACCGCTGCAAGGTCCAAGGCTTTGGTTTCATGCTTGTCCTTTCTTTTCTGCCACAGTATGAAACTTCACCAACAAAACACCCTACATCACTCATCCACTGGCAGTTGTCTGTTCTGTCAGGAGGTTTGTCACTTGTGTTGATTGATGCCAGGTGGACCAAAGGAAGGCTTTAAAAAAATCCCGGCATGTTTATCCATTGCCCCAGAGTGACAGGGCAGATCAGCTCTCTTAAATCCTCTTCCCATGCAATGACCATGATGGGGTGACTGATGTAGAATCCCGTCAGCTCTGAGCTGTTTTCATCATCAGACTGGAGCAGAGGAGCAGTACATGATCACTCTGCAAAGGTTTTTTACTGCTTAGCAGTTAAAAATACACCGTGGGTACTTCTGCCTGCGTGTGCTCACACATAAATGTGCTCAGGACAAGACTGTTAGCAATACTACACCAAGAGACTCCTTTATATGCACTTATGCTTCTTTTCTTCCACAAATTGGGTCTTCAACAGCTAACAATCATAGTAAATTCTGTTAAAATTGCCCTTTTTAAAGTTTAGGTCCAGCTGGCTGAAGTTAGAGCAAAGGACTACTATCAAGGGTTAATATCAGACCCCTTAAACTTTTTTAGGAGGGGTACTATCACTGATTTATATGTAGGAAGATTAGCACTGGCCAATGAATTCTCTTGTGAGGCTTTTTGATTGTCTCTGAGAATTGAGTCAATAGCTGTGGCTCAGTTAATCAAAATTAACAGAGACAAAAATTTTCAGCTTGAGCTGGCAGCCACAGCAGAAAAAAGAGAGTCTTGAGGTATGGTGGTTCCTAACATTTCCAAGCACTTCAAACATCAAACATCAATCATGGGCACTAAATTCAACAATTCTAAAGGAATACACAATATCATCCTAAATCTTGTTGGACTTGCTTTTTGCACATCACTGTCAGTAGCACATGCTTTTTTCTGACTTTCAGATTAAATGAAGTAAATAGTAATGTATAGGGGATGCTTAGTGGAGTTGCAGAAAATTTTTCCAAACTTTTCACTTGAATTCTAGAAATTAATTTCTTGGTCCAGACCGTGTCTCTTAAGTTTCCACAGATTTAGATAATGACAAAATGCGTAAATCAGATCCTTTCTTTAATGTTTGCTCTTTCAAAGTTTTAAAATAAGAAAGCTTACAGACTGATTTGATGAAAGGACATTTCAAAGCTGCATTTGCAGTTATTGATCCAATAGTATTTTTCTAAATGAACATTTCGTTGTCCATGAAGCCTCAGCATCAAAACCATAAAGCTTCTCTGAATGGATTTACCTGACCTAAAGTTTTCCATGAACAAATGCCGAGTCTTCCTAGTCTGATTGTTTTCCAGTTAATCCACAAAGTAAATCTAAATAGTGAATAAATCTAAGCATCTGCTCAAAAGTTGCAGAATAAAGATTTAGCCATCTTGGGTAAATTATTCTTTGCAAATTATTTGCTTAGCTCAAATTCACCATTTTTTGAGTGATGCTTCATGGAAATTCAGGTTGCTGAACTGGTCAGCTTTCAACTAGGTGATAAAACTTCTGAGAGAAGACAAATCACATATTCAGCCAAGATACTATTCTTAGAATGATAAATGAAGTAATTTATCTGAGGAACCTTGTTCTTGACAAGATTTTGTTTGACCAAAAACTGCTTAAAAAATACATTAGTCTAGCAATACTTGCTGTTAAACTTGACATCCACACAGGGATCTTTAACAAGCCATTTGTGGCCCTTCATTACAAAATTTACTGCACAATACTTTATGTGCTTCCATATCCTTCCCATAAAGCACTGTACAGTAGTTTCAATAAAATTTGTGTGAAGTGCTTTACAAAACTCCATCTCAGCAATGGGATTCCATCCGAAAGAAGGAGTACCTCAGTGTGAGACTTTCACTTGCAAGGATTTTCCCTGCAAATGACTAAATCATTACTCAGTTGAGAGACAACTCACTGTACATTGCTTCTAGATGTATCACCTGTGATCAATAGGTTCCCTTTCTGCCTCAGCACTTGTTAATATTGTATATGGGTTTGATTAAATGTTTAAAAACATTTTTTAAGTGACAGAAGTAAAAAGGATGGACTCATTACCAAAAACATTCAGCTTTTAATGCCAGGCTAGAAAATATTTACTGGTGCTATATCATCTTAGGATGTGATCTAATCACATCTAATAACTTATGTCAGACTGGCCTTCATTTGTATGTGGATAGGAGACACATGATCCAAGGGAACTCTTCATTTGCTGAAAGAGGTGGCACAGATGAGATCCCACTACACTTGTTATTGATTCTCTTAATTCAACATCAACTAGAATTTCTTTTTATTAGATTCTGAAATTTCTTCCTTTTGCTATTTTATTTTTTCAGTCTTCTTTGCTAGCCTGACATGTCCTAAAGTCCCAGGTTTTCAACAGAAAAGCTGCCAATGCCATAAGCATGCAAAATTATACAAGCAGACCCACTTCTTGTGTTGTCTGAGTGTTTGTGACAATCACAGGCACTCCTTTCAGTTTCATTTGGGAAATGCCCTTGTTGCTGGGCACCACAGGGCAGAATCAAAGGTCAGTGTTGAAGACCAAAGTGTGCAATTTATGTGATGTGTGCTGTTATTTTCTGAAAGAAGGTATAAACCCTTTATTTACTTTTTCTTCCTCATTTGTCTTCAGGATGCCCAGACACTTTAACCCAAACACACCTGTGAAAAGAACATTTATGGGGTCCGTGTTGCAGGACACAGAGCTTGGCAAGGCCTTTCATGTTTGGTAACAGCTCAAATACCACGATCATGAACTGCATTTTCTATAAGATTTTGTCTCTGCACTGCATGGGCTGCATGATGTTCACCTAAAAAGCAGATGTTTAACATTCCTTTTATCCTCAGATTTCAGAATATGGTCCTGTGCTGTGAATACACACAACTTCAATTTGACTTTACAAACCTGGATTAGTTTATCTTTGCGTTTCCTTTAGAGTGAAGTTGTTATATCCCTGTTTAGTGGAAAGGAAAGGGAGGCATGCAGGGAATTAATTTAGAAGTTTCTGATACTAAGGCCCTGGTTTGTTTGGTGCAGACAGTATTAAGTGACATATCCTACCCCTGAATCTCATCCCTGTGGATTGCAGCTCCAGCTGTGATGGGTCAGTGATTCAGCTCCCATTCTAGCATCCATGGTTAAGAAATTTGCTTTAAGGACCTTGCCCAGTCCTATTAGAATTGTTGATGTAGAAGCAGAGACAGAAGCAGTTTTACAAGGTGGCACTCAGAGATATTTGCTATGAAACTATTCTTTTCCTGCTTTTTGGAGGCCTCTGGGTTTATTAGTAAATGCCTTCCCAGTTTGATTGTAAGCAAGACTAGACCACGCTTTATTCATTTTGGCAAATCAGTTAAATGACTTTTCCATCACACAGCTCCTTATTTGATTTAACAATTAATCATATCAATGTGGAAACTGCACGTCAAAATGTTATTGCTGAAGCTGGCAAAAAAGCCCAGCTTGGCTTTGCCTTGGAGGCTGGTATTTTAAAGAGAACAGACTCCTTTTGCCATGCCAGCTTGAACTAACCCAATGCCACTGCCAGAGGCAAGCAGCTACTACATACTATTCTTTACTCTAGCCTTCCCTATGAACATCTGCTTCTCCACCATGGTTTGTCCCAGTTGTCCTTACTTTACCTCCTATCCTCAAAAAACCAAAACTAACCTAAACTAGAAAATCCCCCCTGCATCCTTGTCCCAGTCTGTGTATTTTTTCCGAGTCCATTTGCCGATTTTTTGTTTATTCAATATTTCAGATTGAAGGCTCCTTTTAATCTGCTGAACCAGTGCCAGGAGCAAAGTCAGCAGAGTGACAGGACAGACAAGTTCTCAGCTGTAGTGACTGTCTCCTTCTCTGGTATTGCCATTTCCAGGAATGCCCAGTTTCATTTTTCTAGGCCTGGGCCGAAGGGAGTTGGAACCACTGATTTTTGAGAATGCTGTCTGTAACCTGCAACATTTCTGTGTGCAAAGAAAGTGAAACAAAGGGAGAATCTGACATTTAGTGATCACACTGAAGTGCTGCGACTTCTCAAACCTACAGCTTGGCCAAATGGCAGGTGTTTCTTTAACAAGGGGAGCAGAAGGCATTTTCACAGCCCATATTGTCTACCAAATAATAAAAATTGCAATGATCGGTGTTTTCCAGTTTCACCCCTTTCATCCTCCTCCACCCTTCTCTCAGCAAACTCAGCATTAATTTCTTCCTGGCTTTCTGAGTGCTCCCAGCCACCAGCAAGAGCAGCCAAGCTAAAATGGAAAGATCAAGCCACAAGCAAGGGCAGGTTCTTGTGTATCAGTAGGGGCTCTCATCCCACCTGCCCTGCACAAGGTCAGACCCTCTCAGCTGCATCCATTTAGGACACTGTAGAGACATGCAGGTATTTTGCTATTTCCCAGATCATTGTTATTCTCAGCCCACATGATTCACCCTCTGAATGCTGAAATGCTTATTTTCAATAATGAATATTTCAGCTACTGAGATAAACAGCTCTCATTTTACAGAATTATATATAGAGCTTGGGTGCACACATTTCACTTCCAGATGCTTGCCAAGTGCAAGGATGGCTGAACTTTACAGTTCAGAAGCCACGAATCAGGCCCTGAAAGTCAGGAGACTGCCTTTAAAATAATAGAATCTCAAAGAATAATCAGTGTTGGCAGTATTAATTTGCTGCCTGGTTTCTAAGCCCTTGGGGATTCTATTTTCCCTTTGCAAATCCACAAGGACAGAAACTTTTGCGTTTTTAATGAAAGAAGAGATGGGGTAAGCACAGGGTAAAAAGCAAAGAGGCCATGAGAGTTGACAAGACTGACAATGGCAGGCATGCTCTGCAGATACAGTGAGAGATGAGACTTGATCCCAGCCTTTGTGGTTTGCACAATGGCTTGAGAACTCATGCTGGTCTCTGCATCGAGCACAATTCTGCATCAGGAACCATCTGCAAAAAGAAGTGTTGAAAATGTCTTAAGTCATCTTGGTATGCAACAGAAGTATTTTTATAAACTAGCATAATTTTGAAGATTTTGTTTTCTCTTCCTACTGCAGGAGATGCTTAGTGGTAGAAGGGAAGGGTAAATGTCTGGCAGAGACTCCTGTTCTCTACTTTTATATTTCTGGCTACAGTGGGGTGCTTCTCTGTAACAGGACCTCCTGCGTTTCTCAGTGCTACTTTAAATCTTGATGGGGAAGAGGGACAGGACACAAGGAGATGGAGGTGCCCCATGTAGCTGTGTCTGCACTGATCTGCACATGGAGCAGTGGCCAACCCTGTACTTATGAGCTGCAGTTCTGCACTGACAGAGCTTCACCATTCAACCACTCTTGTGAATGATTCAGCATCCTTTCCACCACATAAATATATCCTCTAGCTTTCTTTGGCCTCTCTTGTTCCTTATCCCTTCTTGTGTTTGTAGGGGAAGTGCTACAGGCCAGGAAAGGAGCTGGAATAAAATATCTTGTTCCTGACAAGCAAAGTGTTCTCTATGGGGTTCTGGGTATGAAAACACATCTGGGGAAGGGAAAGGTGTGAGAGGGACAAAGAGAGGGTCTTATCATTTAGGGGAGAGGACCATCTGACAACCAGGGTATGGAAAAAGAAAAGGAGTAGGGCTGGACATAGAAAATGGACATATTCCAGCAGCAGGGGTGGTGGGGGTTGCTCTGTGCAGGAAGCAGGACTGCTGAAGCCTAATCACAGGTGTCACTCTACGGACTACTTGGAAGTCGAAGCTGCTGCCTGCAGAGTTTTTCTTTGTTCTTGGTGTATCCAGACAGTCTCATCAGCTCAGGACTATTCCATGCTGCTGTGCAATGAAAAAGCCCAAACTGCTCCTTTGCTATAATCATTTGCCTGTTCCTTTACCCTCTGGAACACTGCACCCTCTGGAAATTATCATTTAAAAAAAACAATAAGCCTTTTTTTTTTCCTTTATTGTACAAGCACGGCACAGATCTGTAAGACTCTTGAAGTGTTGCATAGGTCAGCCTATTCTTTATGCTCGGTGAAAGAGCAGCACTTCAATGTTACTCATTTTTATTGTACTCAAAGTGGTTCTATGTACTTGACATACATAAATTATTACGATCCTTCCCTGAGAAGCTGCTTGGACCCTGTATGAAGTACAGGAAAAAAGCAGCATTCAAATGCCTAACTACTTGTGTTGTTTTGCTTTCTTTTAGGTTACTCTTTTTAAAAATGGGATTGTACTAGAAGAGTGTGTTTAATAAATAGTCTGGGCTGAGGCATCCTTAAATGTCCTTCCACTTTATTTAGGGAAAAAAAAAGGCAAAAAAAAAAGGCAGGTCTGCAGGGAAGCTGAGGGACTTGGATATGGAAGAGATCTGGCATGTCATTATGTCAAGGTTTCTAGTGTTACCTAGAACTTTTTTGCAGCTCAAGGGAAGAAACTTTTCAACTGGATAAATAATAACCTTGAAAAGGCACCAGACAAAACACGCAAAGTACAAGATATGAAAAGAGATCAGCAAAATAACCCCTGGCTTACAAGTCCAAAAGTGTAATGATAATATAAACATTGTCAAAAGTCAGGCTCGGTACACCTTGGAAAGGCTTAAAATGTATGCACTGAAAAATGCAACCCCAAAGTCCTGAATGGGCTCAATCAAGTCAGAGGGCTTGGCTGCAAGATTTGGCATCTAGGGTAAAAACATGATATCAAGTATTGGACTGTATCTGGTTTTTGTATGACACCAGGCAGATAAAGAATGGATAATATGCCTGTGTTTAAAATGCAGCAATAGAGATTTGGAGGGCATTTTATTCCCATTCCTTTTTGTCAAAGTTTTTACATTTAATTTTTAAAGGAAGAATAATTCTTTAAAAATGGAGGCAAATGTAAAGAGAGCACTGATACCTGTGTTTGGTTTCAAGACAAAGAAAATACTGGAGATATAATCCCTCAACTTCAGTAAAGAAATCAAAAGTCTGACAGATGAGAAGAAATAATAAATTAAGAAAGACTGGCATTTGTAGGGGAAATTATAAGACAGGTGAAGAGTGATGACATCAGGTAATATTGAAGAGGAGGCTGAAGGAAGATTATTAATGAAGCTTCTCTGGGAATATTATGAGATGAGGAGGACATATGGATGCAATTTGGTCATGCAGAGCTGTAAACCTACTCATATTGTAGCCATGGAAAATGCAAGACTACATCCAGAGCTGTGTTTTCTACAAAGATAGAGAATCCATGCCATTAGTATTAGCTCACAAGAGATCCTGTGTGAATCACTATGTAATTTTGGCCATCCTTGTTCCAGAGAGGTGTTTTACTTTACTCTAAAAAACAAGCAAGCTCAAGGAAGAGGTAGCAAGCTGACAATGAGAATGGGGACTATCTGGAGAGAGGAGATTAACCAGCTTTATGTTATTGTCTACAAATGTGTGTTTGGTACATGAAAAAGGGAAAAGTGAAGCACTATTTAACTCAAAGACAGCTTGGTAACTTAGAAGATAATTATTAACGATTTAAAGTAACTCCCCAAGTTGGGAAGGGTCTCTTGGTCAAAAACATTGAAAATTTGAGTTCTTTGTCACTTGTTGACAGGGATTATATTATGTCACTGCCTGAAAAGATGGAGAATGTATAAAAGATAGAGAATTCATATTTCTGAAGGTCCCTACTTCTGTGTCCCTTCCCCACCCAGACCTCCACAACCTCTGCTGAGTCAGTACTCCTGGAGAAACATGGGAAGAAATGGTTTTTCATAAATTTGGTGGTGCAGCAACATATTGTTATAGTTCATCAGAGAAGAGAAGCAATTCCCCTTTCCTGGAATGGCACACTTGGGTATTGGCCCCCTAATTATTTTTCAGCCCTCCAAGCACTACCGGTGGGAAATGCCAGTAAGTCTCCTCCCTGTCTTCTGCTGAGGGTTTCACGGGGCATTATTTGGCATTTCAAAGCTCATCAGAGTTCTGGATATGTGCAATTACTTCCCTCTTTGGGAAGAAATACGGACATTCTGTGGTGGAAACAAAACCCAACCAGTGGCAAAGAATACTGAGGGGTCCTTCGGAATCAGGAGTCCTCACATAAGCATGCACTGGAAATAATTAGTTTATTACAAGCTGATGAGCTAATTCAGGCTGTGACCACCTTGTTTCCTTCTGGAGTGGGATGCCATTGCTTCCTGGGACCACCAGATGCCAGACTTTTACTGCAAAACCTCAGCCCTTTGACTGCACAATGGAAAGAAAGGTTTTATATACTTGCATTTTCCCGAATCCCTCCAGTTTTGTTTTCTGCAAAGGGCTTGTAAGTCTTTCGAGCCTCTCAATTCGTGCTTATTTCTAAGTGTGTACCAAAACTCTTTAAGATCATTTGCAGACTAATTGTAGGGGGTTACTGAGAAACAGCCCCTTTGTAGATCACTGGCTCCTCTGACAAGGCTGGTGACTTGAATTTCTGACTTCAAAATCATAATGAAATATTAGAAAAAGCACCACTGAAATGCACAAAAAGAATACTGTAACACTTGGTTGAGAGCAGCAGCAAAATGTTCATATTCAGTAGCTCAAAATCATTTACATTTAACAACTGAAGTGTCTTAGGTAAACAGATAGCAAAATAATTATTACAGCCACTATTATTTGCAGAAATGTTCTTAAGAAAAATGCTTATTCTTATATTTTTTCTTATATTTGAGCTGTAACCATTTCATAGTTTTTCTTTCTAATATACTCATATTTTATCTAAATTTTACACTTTACAAATGTACCTACTTATAGTTGATTAATTCTAAAATTCAGTTATTGCAAAATTATGCAATTATGTTTTTGCTATTAGAGTTATTAACATTCGCATTCCTATTGCAGAATGCATTATTTTAAGAAAGCATGTACTGGTTTATAAGATTTGGAAATATTGAATTAATTTGTAATTAATTGATCATTTAGTGCAGAGTGAAAATATTGAACTGCAAATCATCCATATTGGGCCAAAGAGACAGCAAATTGTGCCATAAACAAGAAGAAATATACACAAGTACAAACACAAATAAAAGAAATAACATTTTGGTTAAAAGAACATAATGGAAATGCAGCAGTACAAGTAAACAGGCACATTATTTTGTTACAAGCAGCAGAGATTTGTTTCAATTTGAAGTTGCTTTCAATTATTTTAAGGGAATATCAAATTTTAAAGTGTAGAATTATTGTAGATTTTTTTATTCCCTCATCCCAGTGTATATAAAGCATCTCTTGATCAATGTGAAGTCAATTGTTAAAGCTTTCAAAAGCAAACATTCCAGGTAAAAATCCTATAAATATATTGGAAATAAATATATATTCCCCTCTATATCCTCTCCCTATATAAAAGCAAAGAGTATGCAAATATCATAAGACATTAATAAAAAATTCTGACAGTTAAAGCAAAGGCTCTCATTAATAATTAAAATACAAATTATGACAGAACACAATGCTTTATTCTATCATGAAATTATGTTGGTCTACAATTATGATAACACTGGTTCTCACTTTTGCATTATTTTGTGGAAATTAAAAAGAAAAAGGCAATGCCATATTGTTTGGGTATTGGCAAAGACAGCAAAGTGATATGAAATATTTACTATAAAGGCTTCTCAAAAAGTGTATGCATTATTGACACATAATCAAATAAAAAATATTTCCATTTTCACAGCTCAACTACGATTATAACTTTGAATTCAATTTCTCTCTTAGTGTGAAAATGTTAAATACAAGAAGATGTAATGTATACCAGAGTAGTCCAGAGGCTTTTTTATCATCATCTCTTAATGTAGAATCAGGATTTATTTGAACTTGACGGAATTGCCCATGGATAGCAGAAATCACTATTTGTTCTTGATTCAAGAAGAGTCTTTTTCTTGACATGAAAATGTCAAAAAGTTTCATAATGATGGTTTATGATGTCATTATAATTCCTCTCCATTCTCTAAAAACAGAGCATTAAGTCATTCCATTACACTGCCTTACGCTTAATCTTTCCCTTTTTCTAAAAAAAATTGACATATTTATCATTGATTTTCCAGCAGATGTTGTACTGGATGCCCTTTTTTAAAAACTACCTCAGTTAATCTGACCTCTCTTAATGATTACTCACATATCCTTTAGTAAGTGAATAAAACTTTTCTTTCACAGATAGTAGGTACTTAATCCTCATTATTGAGAATATGCTGAAACCTTGAATACTTGTCAAAGATTCATTTTATAATCCTGAGGTTGGTTTGCCATCAGTGATTTACACAGGGGCTGTGCTTGCAATAATTGATTCATTCCATACTTAAAGTCTACTGCTATCATTAAAATGACAGTACAACACTTGCTGTTGCAATTTAGATTTACTTGAAAAAAAGGGCTTCATTCTCTCCTGGAAATATGTGGTATTGAAATAGAATAAATCATTCTGTGTGTCAAAATAAAATGACAATGACTTGATTCTTATTCTCAAAATATTAATCTAGAAGCACATTTAAAACACCAGCTAGCTTTTGGAAGGCTCGATGGAAGTTTAACCTGCAATTGCATGAGCGATGTGCTCCTTTCCTTTTGTTACCCTGCCTTGCTTCAAAGAACAATTTTTAAAATTTAAAAATCTGCCTTTGAAAAGGAGTTTTAAGGTACAGCTCCTATAGTTAATCAGCATGTCAGATGCAATGTCCCTGGATGCTAAGCTTTTATAACACATCAGACTGCAATTTTGAATGTCGGTGACGATGCTACAAACGAGAGCGTGGGCGCATTTACAGTGGCTCCAGACAAAACTGTTCAGGCTGCTTTTCCCCAGCACACATTGTCTTCCCTGAGACCCAGAATCGAATGCAAAGCCTTCAGCCAATTCCTCACACTGACAATGTGACATGCAGCTTTCATTTTCTTGAGTGTGTTTGACGAGCGGATTAACTAAGTGCTAAGGTACAGTAGAACCCTCTAAAGGACACAGTAGTGTATTCCCCTGTAGGTCCCAGTTTTGTGAAGGCATTCAGGAAAGAATTCCTGGTGAATGCACTGATTGTTACCCAGAAAACTACACTAAGATACGATTTCTATTTAATAGAAAGAAAAATATTATAAATTAAAAATAAAAGTGTTTGTATGACTCTTCCAGTAATATCATGTCAATTTTAATGAAGCTTCGTTGAAGTTCTCAGATAAGAAAGATAATTGTCATTCATTAACATTGTGGTTCTACCCACAGCTGAAAAAAAACATGCTGTAAAATGATAATAAGAGGAAATATTCAAATATATATATGACTGAGATGGACGGAGACAGTGTGAAAGAATTAATTAAGCCACAAAAACTGCATCATTGATAGTTTAGTAAACTATCAGGAGACAAAAAACAATTAGGTTACAGTTAAATTGTATCCTTTCCAACCTTGATGTGCCTAAGCAGTAGACCACATGCAAAAGCAGGAGGTCACTTAGGACTCAGATCTGACCAGAACAGCAGCTCACACTCCTCCCACCGAGGTCTCTGTGTCTTCTGTGCTTATTCAAGGACAGAGCAGGGTCTTCATCATTTAGGACATCTTTTGCACAGCACAGTTAAAGAGAATAATTTGGCCCTGACTGTAAGATCATTCTTGATCTCGGAGGGCTAAATTTAGCTCTGAATGTGCCATAATGTAGTTTTCTGCTGTGATAAAATTTGCCTTGTTTCCACTACTGTTGAAGCAGGCAAGTGAAAGAAAAAATTGCAACTAACTTAGTGTTTTCATGAAGATTATATTGAGTTTGGGCAAGCCACTGCTTCAATAGTTGATATAGTGTTAATATTTATGTAAAAGGAAAAATTCAACTGATTGTCTTGTGGTTTTGAAGACATACTGATTTTTGCCTGTTTATGCAACCTGAGTTCTGCAATTCAGTGTCCTTTTACTTTAATAACTGGAGTTCTGTACATATATATGAAGAGCAGGTTTAAATTACAGACTTTTTTTCCTGACTGGGCCTCCAGAAATAAATCTTGCAACTGAAGTTTCACTGAGGAGGAAAATATCCCTGTCAAAGCTAGATTCACTCATGAAGAGGAGCCTACAATATAAATAATCACAATTATTGGGGCTGAGAGTGCTTACCCACTGCAATGCTTTATCATTCTTCACGTAAAATCTTTTATAACTAGATATTCCACCTCAATATCAGAGATTTCTTCCAAAAATATCATCTATAACTTAACCACCTGGCTTTAGTGTGGTTACATTTTTATTTTTCATAATTCACCTAAATGTTTCTCTTTAAAAAGCTTATTCTGTTTCTGAAACAGAGAGAAAAAGTTGCAAGTAGCACATCTCATTAGTGGCAGAACTAAAAGACCCCATATAATGGGGCAAATCAATGTATTGAGGGAACTGGTAATCAAGAAAAATAAGTGTTTTTATAGAATGTTCCACAAGTCATTGAATTTCATTTAAGTAATCTTCTAAAGAAATATCCTAATTTGGAAAAAACACTGTCTTGGACAGATCTCTTCTTCATTCTATGAGAACTCCGAAGTGTTTATTTTTCCTGAAATTTAAGTACTTTATTGGATAATATTAAAATCACTTTGTGCTAATATAGATTTATAGCAAATGCTCTTGAAGTATGCAGAAAAAAAAAAAGAAAAAGAAATGTAGCCACAAATGAATTGATTACAATTATCTTTTGCATTTCTGCAATTAAACGCATAACTAGAAAATACTGCTGTCATTTAATTCTCTAGGAAATGCTTTGTTAACTTGCAATTAATAACAATACAGTGCTTTCTCATTGAAACAATTTTCTTTCTTTTCCCCAGAAATATCAATAGGAAACCTTTGGTGTTGTGCTGCATGCAGCATGAGAAGCATTCTCTAGTGACTGTTTTTATAAAAAAATACAGCTGCACGTGTTGCCAGGAAGTTTTGGGTTGCTTTGGTTTGTATGTTTAGTAGCAGCTGATTCAGTTCTTTGCTGTTCATAACAGCTGAGTTGTGTGTTTTAAGGGCAGCATGTGTCTTTAAAAAATATATTATTTCTTGCCTGAAGTGCATTCAAAACTCTGTGTGCGTGTGCAGGGCTCTGCCCAGGTACTAGTTCATGTTTCTGTGGCTGCTGTTTGGAGGAGGTGGGTGGTTCCACCTGCCCCACAGGCTGCTCTGATGAGTGAAGTGTTCCTGATGGGAGATGTTGGGGGGAGAGGGACATTTTGCCACTGGCAAATGGTCTCCACACCCAAAAAGTTAGAAAATGATCGCTGTGGGAGCAAAGATGCTACGTTGTAGGATGTGATACAGAGTATGCTGTACTGGTCGTAAATCACAAAGCAGCTGAACTAATCTGCACATAAGGAAAATGGCACTCTAATTTTCTGTTGAAAACCCAGACAACATTCTCACCTTGCATTTCACTGCTCTGGTGCTGCTCTACAAAGGAGAAGAAAACTGATTAGCAAAGTGTTAATCCAATAATTGTAACAAATAATTAGCTTTGTAATAATTAGACAGAGAAGCATATAGAATAAGAATTACATCAAATATGAATTCTCTCTCTTCTCCCTCCCTATCATATTCACAACTAGATATTTGGGTACAAATATCTTTTATATGAGATGACAGACAGTGATTTCTTCTTTTCATATGAAAATATTCAAAATAAATAAATTGTAAACCTAATACCACTGTGAACTGAACACTCAATAAAAATAGCAAGGCCAAGCTGTTTTGTTTGACCTTCTTTTCTTCTCATTATCCCTTTCTCAGGACATTCACTCCTTGTTGTGACCCTTTGTAATTTCTCTTTTATTATAAATTGTTAATATAAGAATGCTTTGGCTCATGAAGCTTCGGGTATGATAAACGCCATTCATGTCAGAAATAAAATCAGATTGACATGCTAGAAGAAAACACTTTTAAAATTGGTGAATATTCAGCTCTTGATAGGATTCCCTGCTGCTTAGACCATCTTTCCTTAATATATCTCTGAGGTTTTTGTCAGCTAGAGCTTCTACTGTTGCAGTTTTCAGGTTTGTCATGAACGGTGGCTAAAAAATTTTGCATTTCAAATTTTATGTGGACTTCTGTACTTGTGTTAAAGCCACATAACATGACTAAGAAGAGTGCAGAACGTTTAAAGCAGAAATAAACTGGAGGTGGCTTGTCTGACCAAGGGGGACACAAGCACCTGGCATGGAACCTGCCTCACAAGCCCCTGTGTGGATGAGCCACACCAGCAATGCCCAGGGCACCGAAAGAGATGCCCTCAGTACAAGACCAAAAGGAGTTTATTGCCTCATCCAGGGCCTCGTTCTTCCATTTGAGGCTTCAAGGACCAAAGGCTCTTGGTCCTTAAAATCTGTCACCCCTTTTATGTTAAACCCCTCCTGCTGAGACCAGGCAAACTTGTTATGGGGCACACCCCCTGCCAGGGGCTGTGCCTGGGGGGGAGCCCCTCGTGTGTCCCCACCCCCGTCACCTCTAAAAGATGCTGCTTCAGAGTCTCCCCTCATTTGCATGGGGAGATTTAATTTCCATCCCTTAAATATGACGAATTGCCGAGATTTCCTTCAGTTAATGCTTTTAACAGCTCCCAATAAACTTCATTAATCAGGCCAGCTCTAGGCCCAACGTGCAGCCTGGAAGCAGCTAATTTGCCTGATGAGCCCGCGACTTTAGTGAATAAACAGGTGGATAAGCCGAGGGTTTTATGGCCTTAATTACACTCTAATCAGTTCAGCACTTGGCGGGCAAAAGGGAAGAGGGAAAAAAGAGGTGGCGGCAGAAAGAGCAGCAGCCGCCACTGCTTCTCAGTCCTCCCCTTCCCACACCAGCTCTGCTCTCCTGCTTCACCCTCTCCTCTCCTGTTTTCCCCTTCCAGTCTTTGTGTCTCCCCTCCTTCCTCCTCTGTGGTTCCCCTCTTTTTCTCCTCTCTTTCCACCCTCCTGTATCTTTCACATGAAAATCAGCATCTGATGGAGAGAGCCGGTGCTATTTTGTTCTTTCTTTCCTGCTACTTGCTGCCTCCCCTTCCCTCTTTCTTTCTTGTTTCTCTGTCCGTACCTCGTCCCCTCTCTCCCCTCTCCCCTGCCTCTGGGCCCTGCCTCCCCCCACCACCTCCATCCCTCTCTCCACTGCTACATATTCTCCCTGTCACAGTTAGGCCGCCTGACAAATCACTTCAAGGGCAGCCTAACTTTGAAGGACAAGACAAAGCTTTAGCATATGGTCCAATCCCCAGATGTTTGTCTCTCTCTCTTGCTCTCTCTCCCTCCCCTCTAAGAAGGGCTACTTGGGAAGCCCGGCTTCTTTTTGTTCCCGCTCTCCTCCCTCCCCCAAGTTTAGGTGGGGGGCTCTAACTAGCAGCGAGGGCTGCTGTTCCCTTTACAGCCGCCCCGCGGGGGGAGCGGCGCGGGGAGGGGGGAGCGGCGCTGCTTCTCCTGAAGCTCAGTGATGTTTTTCATGGCACGGGGAGGGGCCGTGGCAAGAGAACGCTCCCGGGTCTGGTCGGACCTGCCTGGCATCGTCATCCCCGCTCCCGTGCCGTCGAGGGCGGCAGCGGTGGGAGGCGGCGGCGCGCTGCAGCATCCCTGTGCACCCCGTGGGAAGGAGAGCCCCGGCGGGGGCCGGGCCGGGCGGAGGGACGGAGGGAGGCAGCGAGGGGGAGCAGCCAGCTCTCCCCAAACCCTGGGCACTCTGATCTGCCTGGTTTCCGTGCTCACTTTCAGGATTCAGCTGAAAACAGCTGTGCCAGCCGGGAATCCCCCAGCAAACCCGGCAGCGAGGCTCTGGCGCGGTTCACCCGGCTTGGGCTTCTCGCCCCAAGTTTTTGTCCTCATCGTGCTTCGGCCGGCACAGAAACTAAACCGCCCGCCAGCCACTGATCGGGCTTTAAAAACCCACAAAAAGCTTCTCACGAAGTAACCGTGGCTCGGTCTGGCCGGAAGAAAGCCCAGCTGAAGAAAAGGGCATCGCTGCTCATGTTGCCGGCTCCTAAAACCACAGGGCTCCTTAGAAGCAAAATGTATTTTTCCCTTCCGAAAACTTATCCTGAGAAGGATTTGTTTGAGCGTTTTATCTTGGCTGTCAAAAGCATATTAAGAGAATAAAAGATTGTATTCTCCAGTACCCCCTTCTTAATACAGTTTTTCATCCTGTACGTGTAACAATATTGAGACTTAAAAAAATGAACTGTCACAAAAGGAAAATGGATTTCATCTTTGTCTGTCTGTTTTCAGAGGGATTAAAACGTTCCTATTATTTTGGAGGCTGACATGATTTTCACTTGAAATTTGCATGGGTGTCTTTATGATGTCTCCTGTTTAATTTGTTTTTAACTGTGCTAATTAACACTTTTCCACAGTTTCATAATAGATATCTGTAGTGTATATTCAATTTTAAAAACCCCTTTGGTTTATATGATCAGCACACATTATTAAGTGTATTTAATATTTCTTATAAAATCCAACACAGTGACTCCTTTGCAGAGAGCATTTCCTTTAGACAAAACAACATTTCTTGCATATCTGAATTTTTAAAGTGGCGAATTAGTTTAATCATCTTTTAAAGTGCATTTACTTAAGGATTTATTTGATCAAAAATAATTATGAGGAGGTGCCTTTTTTGTAAGATAAAAAGATACCTTTGGAGAAAGTTATACAATGACTTGTCTTTTCATTTTCAATATTTTGTGGTTCTAAGGATGCTGAGTGTACTCAGTGCTGGCTTTTTCTCTGTCTTGTTATTAGGATGAAGTCAAGTTCTGGTGCTTATTCTCGGGTATAATGGAGAAGAATCAGGCAGCAAAAACTTGGGGCTTTTGAGTGCAGTATCCAGATTAAATTGGCTGCCCCTTAATCAAATTACATCTCGTACAGTTACGGTGCCGTGCTGGAATTTGGGATCGCGCTGTCCTGCCGCTCCTTTCCGGCTCTGTGCCGTGCGTTGCTGTTTGATAATCAAAGCGAATTAAGATATTTTTTAAAACGCGCGACAATTTCCCTCCGCCCCCGCTCCCCCTCCCCAAGTTCCGCAAATTCTCAAAGTGGCCCTGGAGAAATACAAATGCACAAAGCGGCAGGCGAAGCCGGGCCTGTGCTCAGCACTCCATCATTCCTTGTCACAGGCGCAGCCACTATGCATTATCCTGCCGTGATTGATAGAGTGGGTTTGTGCAGACCGGGGAGCTGGGCACGGCTCAGATGGGGCCCTGTCGCTCTGGCTCCCTTCCACACTACCTGTAGGGAGCGGGGAAAACTTTGCTGGGATTGCCACTTCAGCACTGGTCAGAAATTTTACTTCTGTGCCCACTGTGTAGAGGTTGTATTCCCGTAAAGGTAAATGTAGCTTTTAGTTTTACTGCTCCAAAAACAGGAGGCAGTGGAAAGAAGGACAGATCCTTACATGAGTAATATCACAATAATGAAATGGCTTTCAGGTTATTTCAAAGTTTATTTCTTTGTTTAATTGGAAAACTTCTTTGGCAGGCAGTGTACTCAAAGACTTTCCCTGTCTTTCAACTCATTTATTCATCAGAAGGAGCTGACAGAAGGCCCACACTTTGAGTGCAATGCTGCCCTGTTAAGATTAATCCAATGTCAGTGTCACTGGTCAGAAGAATAGAATAAAATATACATAAAGTAGGTTGTTATATGCAAAACCAAAACATAATAAAATTCTATTCCCAGGATACAGATGACCAGAAAGTCTACCTAAAGGGGCTATTATTGCTGTAGGATAGAATGTAATAATTTATGCAGTTAGAATCTTTGACACATTTTTGTTCAGCTGGGGAGAAGAGTTTAGGTTTCTTCGCCTATGATCATTCAAGATCTTGACTAATTGATGTGCGATCAAAGATGACAACAATCTCACCAGTGTTATGTAAAACTGTAATATCCTCCAGTTCCTTCATTTCTTCCTGGAATGGCCAAAGGCAAAATAATTTGCATAAAAGGTCTCAAGTTTTAAAATGTAAAATTTCTTTCATTGGGACTCCTGCGTGATCCCCAAAGATTTCTATGGATGTTTACAAACTTAATCAAAATGAGCATATAAATATTATTGCAAGTGATTCTGAGGGGGGAAACAGAGCTTTGTTTTGATTTAAAGTATTAACAAACTAGAATTATATGGAATGACACTTTTAAGATGTGATTTTTGAGTTTATATCCACATTTATGTTGATTATTTCCTGGAAGGGGCCACTCTCAGATACTAATTGATGAATCCTAATTTATCATCCTGTAAACTCTACCCATCCCCCATTTAATTTCTCTGGGCAAAACTGCCTTGAAATAGGAAAGCAAGGAGGCTGTGTACTCTACACCAATAAAGGAAATTGCAAAAAGTGCTTTCTACTACAAATTGCTTTAAAAGTAATCCTTGTATATTTTTCTGTGTGGTTGGTTTTGAGGCGTCTTTTTTTGCAATACTGATAACAAACAAGATGGTTAAATTCATCTAGACTCCTTTTAGACTCTCCTGTGCTGCAGTTTGTGCATTTAAATAATTTGCAGGTAGTTTTATTGACTGCAACACCAGAAAGTGTGTTATCCACTTTTACACCCTTGCAATTTTGGAAAGATCACTTTTATTTCATGAGAATTTTAGCTGACAAATGAGTATTTTTTACTTTACATCTGAGGTCTTTTCAATGGGGAAGAAAAGTATCAGCCTAGCTGTCCATACATTAACATATATATTTGTGTGCAGACATGATTTGTGTACAACATGTGCTTGCACAAATTAGTTTTTTGCTGTTTATTTTTTTAAATATGAAATCAAGATATCAAGATAACACCAAACTTCAGTTCTTCCCCTGGACCTCACTTGTCTTGTAGCATTTTAGAATATGTTCCCCTTAAACGTTTACCTCAGGTGGGATACTTAACTCAGATAGGTTTAAACCCTGCCTTTGCAAGTGTGTTATGTCTAAACATGTGAAAATGTGAAGCAGCTACTTAAAAAATGCTTACCACTGTAGAATAATTAGCATCACCCTGGAGTAGTACATCATAGCTAATTCAGTGAGCCCTGCTTTACAGCTGCCACCAAGCAACAAGCAGTAGTTATAAAATGCTCACGTATCAGGATATTCCTTTAACACCTCATTTATTATTGTAACATGAAAAATGTCCCCTTCCATTTATTATGATATCACTGCATTAAGGGTCTTAGTCACAAAGAAATGATTTGTATATGCACACATATAAAGGTGCAGTTTCCTTGTAAAACACAGAGAATTTGTCTGACGAGTTATCTTTGATGCAAATGAAAGGGATGTGTATTCAAAAGGGGATGGCAAGAGTTGAAGAAGTAGAGTTGGATGCCTAGGTAAAAGATAAGGGGATAATTTTGCATTTTTCTCTGTGTTTAATGCTTGTTTTCAGTGAACAAACACGGCCTAAAAGCAGCTGCAAACAGAGAGGAGAAACAGACAAACAGACATGCAGGCACACACATGAGCGTGGGTTGACAGTCCATTGCCTTTATAAACATATGATAGACCCAGAGGCAAATTCAAAGCTGCCAACACAACTACTAAATGAGTCTGCCAAAGAGCCAGATGCTGCAGCTGGAAAAGCATTTTCATTGTCTTAGCAGCTGCATACGGCGATTGCTATCCCGAAAGGAGGGGAAGGAATTGGGAGCGTGGTTATCAATTAAATGGTGCCCAGCCATGCTTCTGTGTGTGTGTGCTTGTGGGGGCCTGAGTGTGCAATTATGGCAGCAACTGTGTTTACTAGGGGGAGAAATTTATTATTTTTTATTTTCTAACGGCTTCTTAAAGGCCAATAATGGAATTGTTTGGGGAGGTCTTATTTTAAAGAAAACTGAGATGACTGGTTCTGATTTTCTGGTTTTTCACAGTTGCTGGCTCAGAGAGAGCAGACCAATGCTCACTTGAGAGCTGTTTGGGATCCACATGAAGATACAGCCTTCCTTCCCACACCTCCCCTACCCCTACACTATATGGAATTTTGATTTGGGGAAATAAGTCAGGGCAGTCCAAGTGTTTTCAAAGCCCAGTTTAATCACTACAAGGCTCAGAGGGGATGTTTTATTCAGAACCCCAGAAAGTAACCCTCTAACTTTTACTCCTGCAGGGCACTTGTAGAGCAGGGGTGACTGGGAGAGACTGCATAGCAGAGAAAGCATGTGGTTTCACAAAGATTCAGGGTGCAGCTGAACCACTGCTTGAGTTAAAGAACAAAAGGAAAGTGAGAAAATGTGTAATGTAGGTTTTCTGCCTAGAACAGAAAAGGGAATGGAGGTGGCCATCCAGGTCGTTCTGGTGAGCAGCCTGGGCTCTGCACTACCATGCTGCTCCTATAATGGCTGTGCAGGCCCTGCTAGCACGAGACAATATATATTTGAATTTACAGTGACTTGCAAAGACAGATGTGTGCAATTTGTAGGACTGGTCTCTGTGCAATTAAGAAACATGGTAGCTGAAGTGGTGTTCCCATTCTTTTTCTAAGAAGCTGCACAGATTTGTGCTGTGAACTAATGAAGAGGTCTTTATACAAAATTAGAGATTGGGAAACTGTGTGCTAAAGCCTCCTTAGCTAGATAATTACTTTTTTTATCATTATAATGGCCTGTCATACTAGGAAAGTTGAGGATTTTTTCCCAAAAAAGTTCATCAACCCTGCAAGAAAGGGAACTAGAAGACAAAATCAATTGAAATCATTATTTCACAGGCTAGATAAATTTAAAAATGTTTCCCTTTAAGTGGTTGTATATCATTACATGCAATTTGTATTATAAAAGTGGCAAATTATTAAAAATCCCAACCAATGAGCTGAGAGTGGATCTTGGCTGGCTTACAGTACAGATAGTGCCCATGTGTATGTATATCCATATGTAACTGCATTTAGGGGAAGCTGACTTGGGCATGTATTTGTGATATGAAAATATTGAATCTGAAATAGTGTTGTATAAATCAGTTTTCAGATTTGTCTCTAGGAGAAGAGAGGAAAGGAACTGTCTTCAAAAGAGTAGTTGCTCATTTTCCTGCTCTTAATTTTTATTATGTTCAATATCCAGTGTAAGTAGGACTAAGTAAGAGTTTTCTCTTTAAAATAATAGTGCACAAAAAATGTGAGTTCCATCAAAGTCAGAGACAGCAATTTTCTTTCTAATAGAATATTCCTAAACAAATATGAGACTTTCAGTGAGAAAATACCGCTTTCATACTTTTGCCATGAGATCCTTCCCTCCCTGTCCTCTATTATTTTTTCCTTTCTCTTCTAGATTTAGTGGCTGCTTCATTTTGTTTTGCCTAAGTCAGCCGTGGAGTAAAATGCTCCTAAGCCAGAAGCAGAGGCAAAGAAGTGACAGATTCGTAGATGGAGCTGGAACAAAAAGGAAAGGCAAAGAGAAGGCAGTGTCCTACAGGGGAAGTTGCAAGGTAGATAAAGAACTTTTGTTCGCCGTTTGGTGGAACAGTCGCGTCTCCCAGTAGGCTGAGCAGGCTGGCTGATGCATCCAGAGGGGACGGGTGTCAGGCTGGTGCAGGTGTCAGTGGCTGCCAGTGAGTGATTGCACCATCAGCCTCCTACCGTGATCCATCATGCGGGCCCAGCCGGTGAAGAATCACAGCCTCGGCAAGGTGCTGAGCCCAGCAACATATCATTAAACAAGGTTACCACCGGCAGATTTGTTCCCATGATCAATCTGGTCAATAACCGTTCCACCTCGCTGTACATTTCCCCCCTTAAAACATAAACAAGTATTATGGAAGTGCTGGCAAAACAATGTAAAGCCGCAAGAAGACTTCATTTCTCCAATGGCAAGCTGCGGGTTTCTTGTAAATCCCTCATAAATCAGGAAAAATAACCTTTCCTATGAAAATTTATTCTGAGACTAAGCCTCTGAGCTAATTTGTACTTTATGACTTGAAATTGTTTGTTTCTGACTCATTCTTGGATGGATTTTTTTCTTGCTAATTTTCAACCCCCAGCATGTAATTCTAATGTGTATTAGGATGTGGTGTGCTGTGTAATAACTATGTCAGTTTAAAGCTATCCGTAAGAAATCTCCCAGAAGATGGAAATAAAGCCCTTCTGTTATTGCTTTGCTTTAATTCTGGCTTCTGGTATTAACCCTCTGTTAGACCTGAAGAGCTCTCCTCCCGCCCTGGCCCACCCAGCATCGCTGTGCTGTGCAAGCACCCTCTCTTACAAAATCCTTGTGTTTGTGTTCATGGGAATGCAGAAAACTCCTCTGTATGCTCTCAGGGCTGCTGTTCTCCTTTCCTGCTATGGTGGTGGGCTGCAAACTCCTGGGGAGTACTTGGGAGATCTTGGAGTCCCACATCAGACAGAAGCTCACCAAGAGGGCTATTAAGACAGCCTTTGTGCTGCACTCAAGTGGTTATGATATGAGAGGTGAAGGCCAAATCAGAGAGCTTTACAAACTCTTAGGCAGCAACAAATAAGCTGAATTTCTCCCCAGCAGGCTACTAAGCTTTGGAAAATGAGTAAAGGAGGCTATGGGGAAAAACGAAGCTGGTGTTCCTCCATGATCTCTTTTATGAACACAGCAAAATGCCATGCTGCAGAAACACAAATCCAGACCGGAAAGGGTGGGTTGAGAAAGGATTGTCTATGGTGCATAGCAAAGCAGACTGTGACCTGGTGTCCTGTCTTTTTTTTTACCAGCTTCCAATCTAAAGGAAAAATAAGCCAAGGCAAACCTCTGCTGAAAAGGAAAGTAGTTCTGAGATGTTGGTTTCCACTGGTTTGATGAAATCACTGTTAAAGTTTCCCATGTAGACAGGCTGACCATGCCTCTGAATGAATGGCTGTTACTAAACCTGCCTGACCTTCCCATCAATAAGGGTGAGGCTGAGGGCTCAGGAAAAATGTGACACATGCTCTCCCCTCCTTTGTACTTCAGGTCAAAAACTGCCTGGGGTAGCATGTCAGCACCTCCAGCCAGACCCGTATTCCCCACAGCCTCCCAGCAGCTCACGCTCCATCGCCGCTCCCGCCCCAGGGGCTCCCCAGCGTTAGGGGTGCCTCAGTCACAACACTGGTGCTTTCCCAGGCACCAAGGAATTGTGCTCCTTCACAGGCCCCCAGACGTCTCAGCCTTGCTGTACCTGTAGTCCAGAGGCTGCAACATATCGGGATGTTTGTAACAACAAATTCTTGCTATGGGCAAAAAGGACATGTAAAGCCAAGGATTTATTGGGAGTGCAACAGAAATCTTGGCAGTCTGATCAACAATTGTTGTCAGTGTTTGAATTCAGTTCTTACAGAAAGAGGAGAGAGAGAAAGCAGAGGAAAAAACAGAGAGACGGGAAAAAAGGCAGGAAGGCAGGAAGGCAGGAAGGCAGGAAGGCAGGAAGGCAGGCAGGAAGGCAGGAAGGAAGGCAGGAAGGAAGGCAGGAAGGAAGGCAGGAAGGAAGGCAGGAAGGAAGGAAGGAAGGAAGGAAGGAAGGAAGGAAGGAAGGATGGGTCTTATGTTGGTAGTTTCTTCTTCCTCACTTGAGGATCCCCTTGGGAGCATGTTTAAATGTGTGCTATTTTGCTTTTACACACCTTGGGCTGCAACTCTACATTACATATGGGTTTACTATTTACAGTGCCTTTTGTGTACGTTGGATACTATTTCTTTCTCTTTGTTACCCCTGAAACACATTCAGGACAGTTCTGGGTCAATATTTCTGTCACTGATGGTTGGTGACAGAACAGTTCCTCATAGCCTTGGGGTCTCCAGTGCCAAACTTGGGCCCCATCCCTTATCATCCCATGCTTGCATCATCTTCACAGCTTCTTGTGTTCCCAATTCCTTAAGGCCTCTTTCCTGGCACACCAGGCCTGTGTTTCTCTACATTACTTCATTGTGTTAGAGTCCTAAGGCTCTCATCCTGCATGGAATTGCTTGTTAAGTGTTAACTGAATTAAAACTATGGCTGTACTACCTAAAATGATTTAAAATCACCAATCATACTGTAATAATGTTAAATAATTGTAAACATGGATATATCTCCAAATCTAGGCTGACAGAACAACTATGAGGTACCCTAGTACTTTGCTTTCTAGGCTGTCTCTTAGTTGGATGTCTCATTAAAGTATTCAAGAACCTTCTGTGTTTCAGGTCAAGTAGAAGCAGAACTGAGCTCCTCCCATGAATTCTGATGCTTTCTTTGGCACTGAAGTCCATAAAAGTGACAAGAAGTTTGGAAATGTTACCTGAAGGTTTGGTTTTGAAGAGGTTCGGGACCTTTATTTTTGGAGTTCACATCCCTAATATTAAAAGATATTTCACAGTGTTGAATATTTTAAAATAACACATTTCGTTATGTTACAATTTAAAAGTGGATCATTCACTGCCTGAACTTGTGAGTTTGAGAGGAGCTTTTATATTATCATATCATGGAAATAAATTCACAGTGATAGAGAATTAATCAGTTGTGGGGGCTTTTTCATCCACGTTTGTTTGCTTGTTTGCTTGTTTGTTTGTTTGCTTATTTATTTAACCTGCAGTGAATTGGTCTGTGGTAATCATTGCTGGTAAAGCCAGTATCAAGACCTCATCCCCATGATCTGCCAATAGTGGGCTCCCAGCCTGTATTGATATATGCACTAGAGAATTGATTGCCTGCCTGAGCAGATAAGAACATGTATTGTTCTTCAGTGGGTGTAGTGCATTACTCTTTCCTGGCTAATGTGATCTCAGAATCCTTCTCAATAACACAATTCCACCAATCAAACCAGATGACAAAATATAAATTTTATGGAGTTGTAGTCCTCAATTCATAATCCTTCGTAAAAGACAAATACGGATGAGTGAAGTTTCCCATAATGAAAAAACCATAAAATTTCAGAGTCCGCCAAGGTTCTCTTTTTGATGCATTTCTTATGCTCATTCTTCTAGCTTTTCTACAGATTTAATTTCCTTTCTCTGACAGTAATCCTGTGATTGTAGATCTAATTTTCCTCTTAGTTAGTAAAGAGCAAGTCCCAGAACTACCGAAGCTATTTAACGTAGTTAACACCTGAATGAGTTATGGCTTCAATGCTGCATCGGTTGTAGTTTCCTCACAGCCACGAGTGGTTCTTGTGGCACAGGAATGTCTATGATTGAAGAGAAGTCCAGTAATAAATAGTCAATAATTCTGTAAAAGGATTTAAAACACGAATTACGTTCACCCACCTATTGTTACCCACATTTTTTCTTTGTTACTAATTAGAAGCTGAAGGACATAATAAGTTTTTATTGTTAAACATGTATTTCTCATCATAGTTGCATCCCCATTGCTCCATTAAAAAGTTATTTCTAACTCTGCTTTTTTTAAGATGGGTGTTTATCTGCTCTCATCCAGATCCCGAAATGTCAATACACCTTTAAACCCACAAAAATAGGGAACTTCTTTATCCTATCCAATAGAACATTATTCAAGGTCAAAGTAAAACTTTGTTTTCATAATCAAAACAGTATTACTGCAATCCTGAATTCCCTGCTGCAAACCACAATAACATATGGCCCACAAATCAGAAATTCTGTAAAAATAGCCTAGCTACATCTTAGTTAAAATTTATCCTCCTTGGAAATTTTGTATGAAAATCAATCAGAGAATTTTTCAAATTCAACTCCAAGTAATTTC
Organism: Notiomystis cincta; assembly: GCA_013398075.1. NCBI lineage: Eukaryota > Metazoa > Chordata > Aves > Passeriformes > Notiomystidae > Notiomystis > Notiomystis cincta. The sequence continues at coordinate 112,382 of VZRX01019782.1, forward strand.
CTGCCCACTATAAATTTAACCTTAACAGAACATAATACACTCTGCCTGGTATTTCATCCTATATGTACAACTGTTTTCTTGAAACTTCAATAATAGAGACAATAATATGTAGTGGCAGGAGGGAGTGAAGAAAATTGTCACAAATAATGCAGAACTGGAATCCAGAATTAACTTCTACAAATAATTTCTGTGGGGTTTTTAACTAAACCTACATAAAAAAAATATAAAAAATTCTCGTTGTTGGTAGGTGATCATATTATACCAGAATTTTAATTTTTCTTTAGCTAAATCCTCATTACAGTCAATGGGGAGTTCTGCTGGAAACTGAATGGAGTCCATGGAATGGGCTGATTGAGGAGGAATATTGCTGTTTATACTGGCCATTTCACAGCACTTGTCGTTACCTTTCAATGGCAATAAGGTTATGAAGAAGCAGGGCTGTGAAAGATGTCCTTCCCAAAGGTGGGACGTGGCTCCGTGCCAGACTTCATAGGCAACTGCATCCAGTTTGGAAATTGTTTCTCAGCCAAAACAAGCTACAGTCTCAGGTTTTTAAAAGAAGTAAAATGTACAGATGTTGTCCGTCAATGACACAAAATATTGTACCTAGATGATCCAAATTCACTCCAAATGAACTAATTGCACTCGTAAGAATATAGAGGTCAGTCAGCTGCATATTGTCCTCATTGAGATGACTTTTCCTTTTTTCCTATTTTCCCCCTCTAAATCAAGAAAATGTATGTTAGTATCTTTGAATAGTTATCCTTTTCTTCTCTCTTTTTTTTCTTTTTTTCCCTCACCTTCCTTCCCCCCACTTCCAAAATGCCTTAAATTTGTTAGTGTCTTTATAAAATTTTTGCTCTGAGGCATATTAACCTTTCATTGTTTGTGTTCACTGCTGTCCAAGCCAGGTTTACGTAATAATTCTCTAAAATATCTTAACCTGCACAAAACCCATGTTGTGCCACAATGTCCATTAGTCATTACTAAATGGACATTAAAAATTTCAAATAAAATGAAATTTGAAAATCATAGTGTCTCTTCATTTTTAAGTTGTTTTGGGGAAGCATGGCTGGCTTCAACATCCAACACCCAAATTTTCCATAACAGTGGGACTGAAGAATTAAAATAACAGTTACATTGAAACAAAATCTTTAAAAGATAGAAAGATGAAATTAGGAGAATAATTCCACCAATAGAAATGTATTCTGGTTATATAAAATAAATCCAAATCCATACCTGTCCCTGCATAAACCTACTTATGCTTTTGGGTTGTATTCCAGTTTTATAAAATGTTTTCCTATTCCCTTTTCCTATTTGGGGAAAAGAAATAGTCCAGGGTGATCAAAATGTACTGGTATGCCATAATAACACTTGAAGCAGATAGACCAGAATTTCCCATGGAGAGCATTTGCAATGCAGTAGCAGTATTCAAAATTCTGTAGTAGTTCCTCTGAATTCCCATTTCAACCACAACTCATATTTACATGGAATATGGACTGGTCATGAGAAAACAGTAAAGCTGGCTGTACACAAAATTGTCTGCAGGGGTGAATAACCAGGACAGAAAGGGAATGCTGCTTTCATTTCAAATAATTCATGAAGCTAGGAGAACACAATTTTAAGTGAGATTTAAAGGGTCTAAAAGCAGACAGAAGATAAAATTTGCAGATTCATTAACAATCCACATATAGTGCAACCCACTATCAGGAGCCAAATTCTGAAGCAACTTTCCACACTGTTACCTACCTGTTCTTTACTCTGTGCTGTGTTACCATCACTTCATGGAATAGTTTCTTTTTCATTTGGCTGCCACTAACGTAAGTGGCCATTACATTTCTGGAATATTCCCCAGTTCCTATTTACATTACAGGAATCTCCACCTCAGCAGAGGAACAGGACTGGAATACCTTGAGGAGGGATCCTTCTTATCCTAGTCAGCTCACTGCAGGGTGACCACCTAAACTTATGTAGCATTGAGAATAAAGTACATTTAGTTAGAAGCTGAAATAAAGTACATCTTATGTGATAAAATCCCTGCATACACACAAAGGAGCACAGAGAGACAATGAATGCCAGGAGACCCCAAATAACCCCCTGCCAGGCTACTCCCAGGCCTGGCACAGGAGTCACCAGCCCATTGAAAGCCCACCTAAGGAAGCCCAGAGGAGAAAAGTGCAACAATTGCATCCATAAACCAGTCAGGAATCCACCTCATCAGCAGAAGTTATTGCAAGTCCTTGTTCATACATGGAAACAGGAGCATTAAGAGCAGAGAGAAAAAGTCTCACATTCAAAGGCAGAATGGAGGAAATAAATTAGTGTTAGCATTGAACAGATTGGAACAGGGAGCCACAATGCCTAGATAAATTCAGAAAATTTTGGTGAAATTACTGATCCTGTCCAACAGATCTGGATTTCTGAAAGAGAGACCCTGAACATCAAGGACAGCTGTGCTTGAGAGTGTAGATACCATGCTCAGTGCATTCTTAGAGCTCAATAATATGCTGGGAGGAAAAAGAAAAGTTTTTGGTTTCTACCAGCCTTCCTTATTAAGATGCCCATCCTCATGACTTGCTTGCCTTCCTGATATTCCAATATTGTTTCTTGTAGCAGGGAGAGTCATGAGCCCATCAGCTCAGTGCCCAGCAACAAGACCTTCCCTGGCTGAACATTGTACCACCAGCTTGGGGTTATCAGAGGGTGTAGGGATAGCCAGGTGGCTTATCAGAGACCTTGAACTTGGTACATGGGTAGAAAGACTGCTTGATGCTTTTATCACAGATGTTTCTTTGCTTGGAGTGTTCTTCCTGACTTGGCCTAAATTCTTATCAGGAAATTATTTTACATACTGATTAAAGTCAAGCAGTCTATTAATGGGAACCCAATTACCATCTATCTTTACAAATCCTCACAGAAAAAAATAGATTTAAAAATAAAAGGAAATACATAAAGAATTTTTATGTTTGTTATTGGAATGTTACCATGTAAAACTTTTTCACTTCTCCAGTGCAAGGAACAGAGCAAATTAGGAAGTGACAGAGAAGCAGGGAAGAGATTTGTTGGAGGTAGGAAAAATGTCCATCTATTCGTGGTGAAATAAAGCAGTGTTTTGAAAAGTCTGCAAAGAAATTAGACCTTTCAAGTGACCTGAAGACATTGTCCTTGCTGCTGCTTAAGGACAGTTATCTGTACACAACAATGGACTATCATAGTGCTGTCCTTACTGCCAAAGATACTCCTCTGATCATTCCTGTGTCCTAGGATGCTGGAATCTTCTTTTTCTTCTCTCATTTTAAACCTATATATATATATGTGTGTGTGTGTGTATGTGCAGTTATTTATATATACATACACATACTTCATGCAAAATCCTCTGTGAAACTATATCAAATAAAAATATTAAATGTATCAGTTTTGTGCAATTATACAAATATATATGTGCACATGCCAATCAAATATACCATAAAATGTTCCCAAATTAATATATATGTTACATTGTATCATATGTGAGTGAACAGGTGAACATTTTCTAATTAATCTTTTCTAATGCAATATTCTGTGAGGCTGGATTTTGCATTTCTCAGAACCATCACTGCCTGAAACAGAACAATAGAGACAAGGATGCAAATTAATACATTACCTTCTAAGACATATTCTGCATCTACACTGTATGAAAAATATAGCTAATATTAATAATATTCAGGAAATTCTAGTTCCTCTTTTCTCATTTTTTAATTCCTCTTTGAAACTCAGAGAGGCAGGATGCATAGGAAAGAAAAACCCCAGCTGACTAATATTGAAGGATGAGTTTAATCACTTTTGAAAAATGACAAAATTAGAAGTTGATGTGGACAGAATTTAAGAGGACTTTGCACCTTCATAATTAAGACGTAAGATGATCAGCAGACAAGGTCACAAAAGCAAGTTTAAGTCCATTTGTGAATATGTGCCAATTTGGCAGGTACCCTACTCTGAACATTCCTTTCTGGCAATTCTTGGAAGATGTTTTCAAGAAAGATTGTGACATTTAGCTGTTTCAGTGTGTAAACTTTTATGATAGAAATGTTTGGAATTTGTATATCTTTATAGAAAGTCTCTGCTTTATTTAAAATTCGTTGAGTGACAAAATAGAAACAAACACAGAAGGAAATGTGATACTGCTGATTTAAAATCCCATCCCCCCAAACCCAAACATTCCCAGGGTTACCATCTCTCTTTTCTCCTGGCTGGGTTCTCTGCAAAGCCTCTCTGCAGACCTGATTCCCCACTCGTGTCCTGGCCACAGTAAGGGCCGAAATAACTGCGATGGGAGGTGGTACAGACACCTCAGTGCACGCTTAGAGGAGTTTCATACAGACTTGTGCTCACAGATACAAATGTTTGCCAACCATTCAGCCGTGCTTTGTTCTATCCCTAATACTGTAAGTCACAGAGGAGCTCTCCCCATGCATTTCCTTGTTAGTTTTTGAGGAGGCAAAATCCAGGCAGCTGGTTCCTGTCCTGTGATCACACTGTTGGCTGAGTTTTTTCTCTTGTGTATCTATATGCTGTGCCAGCCAAAATTTACCTACTACTGCTTTCACACAGACCTCATAATCACTTCAACAACGAATGCCAAATTTTTTTGCATACCTTATTCATGAAGCCTTTTCTTCCCTCATTCACTCGGTTCATACCTCCCTGCCTAACACTGAACTTCAGAAATCAGATTGTTTAGTCCTGGGGAGAGGACGTGCAAAGTTCACTCACAAACATCACACAAATATTTAGAAGTTACTATAGGCATATTTCAGTTTGCATCTGGAGGACTTGAGTTTAAAGGCTGATCATTAGCTCATCAGTAGCTCAAACAACAGAAATAAAGTTGACTCTTTAATAAGCTCTCTAATTCAATTTAATGGCTTTTTACCAAATCTAAATTTAGGATCCCATCAGATATGACTGAGTGTTGTTATAAACTGAAGATTTTTTTTTCTCAAACTTATAGGAAATGCATTCTTCATGTTTTACAATTATATTAACTGCTAAGTCTTTTGCAGACAGTAAGCAATGACTCTTGGCTATTTATAGAGCAATCCTTTTATAAAGCAATATGGTTCACCTGTGAGTTCATCTCTTTGAATCACAGGTTTTAAAACCACAATTTTACCTTTTGTATCTGGAAAAACAAAAACAATTTTCCTAGTATACTTGATAATTTTCAAGCACTTTCTCTGCATTTTTTCTGCATTTGATGCCTATAGTTATATAAGCAACTTGTTTTGGTTGAAATTAATCATCTTAATGATCATAACCTGCAATAAGAAAGTAGTACTGAAAATGGCCCCAACAAGAACTTCTAAATCCAATGTCAAATATTTCTCAAATTCACCTTTGAGGAGTCATGAAATACATTCCCAAGATCCAGAACACCCAGTATTGATGTCATATTACTGACCTGTGGGTAGAGATAGGATGAGGAGAATTGTAGCTAGGCACCAGGCATTTTTCCAGAGAGGACATCCATGCCCTGCTGGAAGGAAAGGCTGCTTGGCCTGCCCAGCAGAACTGCTGGAAAGGTTGGGCAGTGGAGCCAGACCCCTGCTGGGACTGTCCAACACCCACAGGCCAAAGTCCCTGCTACTGGGGACCCCACAGGGGCCAGGGGCCACCCACATAGCTGGCAGTGAGCAAGCAGCTGTAGCTGTGGGCTGCCCACCTGGATGAAGCCATGTGCATGCCTGAGGGCAGTATGGGGTAAGAAGTGAGGTTCCCATAGGGGATTCTTTCCACAGAGAGAGTTTTAGGCTCAAAGCCAGCCTGTGGATTTTATGGAAGACCACCATCAACAGCTCTGTGCACCCAGACCCCTGATAGAGAACTGGTTTGTGATGTTCAGAGTGCAGCTGGCAAGGGGGAACCCACACCTGTCCTCATGTCCTGAGGAGTTTGACTGGTGGCCGCAAGGAAGGTGCACACAGGGAATAGGTACTGGAATAGGTACCCCCTGTTTTGGAAGGCAGAGTGCCTTTTCCCTTCCAAGCCCTGCAGAAGGGAGGTCCTTCTGTTCCAGCTTGCATCTCATTTGATCAAGGAAGCCTCTGTCCCTGCAGTGCCGATGGGATCATAATTGCTCACCTGGAAGAGGATCACTGGAACATGAGACACTCTGTACTGAGGCTGTGGGGAGGTCAGGAGTGTTGACATGCCAATAAAAGCTCCATGTAAAAATGTTTAGTTAGTATTAAAGGCAACAAGGAAAAGTCTAAGGAAGGACTAGGTGTCACGACAGCTAATCCTCCTCTCCAGTATCTGACCTCTGTAGGGCTGGAAGAAAAAGAAGTCAAATGAACTCTGTATAATTCTTTGTGTTTATCTGTCATGAAAGCACCTCATGATTCAGCATTTGTGCCAGCCCGTTTGGGGGAGGCTCTGCTGTGAGAGCAGAGGGCTGTGGCGGACCAGGACTGAGGCGTGACCCGCTGGAAGCCCTGGGAGAGAGGACGTTCACTCCGGTCCTGCCTACGCCTCGTCCTTTTTTCTCACTGATGTTGCTGGCTCCAGATTCTGGGTGCTTGAGGACACAGTCATTTGCCGTGCTTCAACTTTGAGGAAGAATTTTTCAATTTTTGACAAGGCCCTTAGAATCACATTGCAGAGGAAAGGGTGTATTATAATTATCAATATCAATAGTAATAAAAGTTTATTAAAGGCCATTAAAATGAAAGGGGATGGCTATAGATCCCATCACTCTGAATTGACTCCCTCCTCTTGTGTTAATTAGAAAACTCAGATAATGGTTCTATGGGGGAGTGCAGGGGAAATTTAATTACGAAAGTTTAATGGGCCACTATCTACTTCCTGCCAGATTAAAAACTGATGATTTACACTATTTTAGATACTACTGTGGGCTCACTAACAAAATATGTTGCAGAACAAAGAGTAATGCAAGAATTCACAAGGAATCTTTTACTCATTTTTAAAACAAAGATTTAATAATGCAGACCTGAAAACCAAACAGCTGTTACCACCAAAAACTGAGAGGAATTGTGAGCAGTGTCTGTCAGGGTCTTCATTTTGTTGTTTATTCTGAGTAAATAAAGAAGACATTTGCCTAAGCAGAAAGGTCTGCCCCCTCAAAAAGCAAAAAAAATAATAAAAACCCAACCTAAATTAGCTGTAAGGTAATTTTTCAGTTATTGAGGTAAGCTAGCAACACTGTTGATTTTTAAAAGCTCTATGACTGGAATTTGTGTTCACAAACATACAGTCAGGCTCTTCAGTCCATATTCTTATTCCTATCAAATCTCATGGCAATTTTTACTAAACATATATTTAGTGAATTATTATGTAATTTTTTTCTTAAAAATAAGTGCATGAAAATTCAGTCAAAATATTTATGGCAGTAGTGTGAAAAAGATAAAATCAGTTGTCTGTAATTCCTCATTTTCAGAATCCCCAGACAGCCAATTTATGGGGAGTTATGACTAGACAGAACCTCAAAACTATTCACTTTTTAAAGAAGGTTGAAACCTGGCACCTGGAATTAGTGGTTATTTTTGAAACATTACAAGAATGGTAATTCAGCAAAGTCTGCAAAGCAGCTACAGAAATCTCTCTTCAAGCCCTCTATTCTACCTGCTGGTTCCATTTAATGCAGAGGTTTGTTATTAAATTTCTGTTTCCATTTAATTCAGTGGTTTACTATGAAATTTAACTCCTGTTCTTAAAAAGCTCTATTTTTAGTGAAAACACTATCATATTCAAGTGTGATCAAGATAAATTTTAAGTTGCATTATTTTTAGAATTAAATGCTTAACTTTAAAGGGGTTTTCTACCGAGAAAAAACAGTGGAGCAAAAAACGTGGTGTATCAAATGCCATATTTTAAAATGAGGGTGAAAAAAAAAAAAGAGAGGAGAAGAAAT
>VZRX01019782.1:120391-127891 GCA_013398075.1 Notiomystis cincta
AAAAAAAAAAAAAAAAAAAAAAAATTATAAATCTAATGCACTCTGTTTCCTTTTCTGGATAGGTTTTGGTGTCCAAAAGTTGAGAACTCAGCATTATAAAACCAGGGCTGGTTGTCAGTTCTAATTTAGGTAGATGTAGACAGTTTTATACAGCAGCTTTGTGCCTGGAGCTGTCTGTCTTACAGTCAGAGGCCCACTGTGTCAGCTGCATGTCCTTGAACATTTCAGGTAGAATGCAGCTCTGGGAATTGCCATCTTCCTGGACTTCAGGTGTGTAAACAAAGTCTCCTACCTTTACTGATTTATTACCAGGTAATGGAACAATATAAAGGAAGAGGGGAGGGGGAGAAAAGGTATTTGAATATCACGATTCTCCCTATTCTTCAAAGACCTTCAGCCACCTGGGTGTACACAGATTGGGAACTACTCGTTATTCTTGGTCTTTCCCACAAAATGAGGGTTTGCCTGCCTGCACTTCAGTTTGGATTTCTCATCCTACCCCTCTGCACAGCACAGCTGCCTTCAGAAAATTCTGTTTACATGATGAGTATCAGTTACAGCTAAACATGTTTGCATCAACATAGAATCCAGCTTTTAATGAGCATAACAGCCTTCTGTGTTTCGAAGGTGCATCTGAATTCAAAACTAGTGTAAAAAAACATAACAGGGCACTATGGATGTCTAGACTTCCCTTGTCTAGACTTCAAATATGTAATGCTGAATGGATATCAAAATCAAGTGGACGTCCTCAGAAACATAATTGAGAAGAACATGCGTAGGAACATTTGCGTGCCTTGCCTTTTATTTGCAGTGAATGATTCACAGCTAAGCTCTGTAAAGTATTAGTCAGTTCATATCATTGTAACCACCAAACATCAGGAAAAAAATAAAAAACTTATTTTTGCAGAAGTTACTTAGCTGTTACAGCTATAGGACTTAATTCCATTGGCAATTTCTATAAAGAGAGAAACACAGAGAAATAAAAAATATTTCAGTCAATTTCGAGTGAGGTGTTTTGGTTTTTTTATTGTGATTCTGTATTTGATTAAGGTAGAGCTATAATTAGTCTCAACGTACTAATAAATTGCTGGTTTTTTCCAGACACTTAATAAGGATCATTCATTCTCCAAGGGGATTGCAACCTGAAATCTTGCTGAAAGACTGGTGCTACAACAGAGGACAAAGAGAAAAGAGGTGAATTAACTGGGAAAAATGCCAGTTACTGTCTTGATCACATGAGTGACCATATGCTAAATGACACAGTAAAATGAATGGATGCACAGTGTGATGGTTTAGTTGCTTTCTTTTCCCTTTTCTTTCCTGTTTGGTTGTGCATGATGTAATTGTTCTCCAAAGCAGAATGTCCACTGTTTCCTTACAGCGTCCGCTATTGTGAGAATAATTGGAACGTGATCCAGGCTTGGAGCAGCACTTATTTTACTAAAATGAGGGATTGAAAACCCTGCTGAAGTGAAACAGCTATGAATTTAAAAGCTTCAGCACTCTGAAGTGCTTTGGGCAAGAGCCTCGACTGGAGCAATTGGTGGAGCTCCTGTAACATCAGTACAACTCCTCAAACACATGTACGCTAGCGAGGGCTCTCACCCCTTTGTGGTCACTGGCACAGATTTGGGCTTGGCTGGAAAGAGAAGCCAGGGATCTTCTCTTGGCAGCTCCTGAAAAGCCAGACACTTACTTGAGCATGAATGTGGATCTGGCAAACCTCTGTGCTCTGAGCTGTGTCAGATCTTGGGATACGGATCTAATCCTGCAAGATGGTGAAGAGGACTCATGTACTGCCCAGCGTGTCGGGCTCCGCCTGCCAAGCCTGCACACAGATGTTACACGCACTTCCAGCTGAGAATTCAAGTGGAGAGTTCCAAGTGGAGAGCTCGGCAACCAAATGCCAAAGCATTAAGATGCAAACTCTGCACTCTTTTTAGCAGAAGAAATCCAGAAATCTGGGTTTAGTACCAAGGATGGAAAAAAATACCACGCTGTAGCTAGTTGCCAGTTTGATTGGAGTATTCGTAAAGAAGTTTATCTCGATATTTTCAGGAGTCTGCCCAGTCCCCTGTGATTTGGATATGGAATGCTTACGTGTGGGTTTTCCCCATAAATATGTTATGCTAAATAGTTATCAAAATAGGATTAAAACATTCCATTTTCCAGCTAGTTCTATGGCAGATGGCAAAAGAAGGGATGAATGCACAGATAAATAGAAATATAAGGAACTAATATGAATCTGCTCTGCACTCTCAGAGAGAAAGTTGTTGGAGAAGATGGCTGTCGCATAATTCCAGATTACTTAAACTGAAAAATCTGCACAGGAACAGCCACTTTTGGTTATATGTTTGTTAAGTCCAGCCACCAGAGGATTGCCAGCAGGCACTGCAGTGTTAATCATAAAGGAAGGGCTTCTTATGAGTCCAAACACAGCTTTTTTTTTTTCTTTTTAACTGCATATTTATTTTGAACAAACACCTTACCTAGACAATTAAACAAGTTAAACAAAAATTATATTGTTTCAGGCAATTATCCACATGTGTGCTGACCTCATTTGGGGAAATAAAACATTTTGCATTTTATTAACCAGAGTGTCAATGGAAAAATATTCAGCTGATATCTCATTAATGGTTTCATTTTGCCAAACATTGTACAAAGTCACTGCAATACAATGCCAAGTCAATCTACCCATTTGATCTTATATAACCTTCAGGGAACATTAATAAAATTCTGACTCAGATATGCCCTCTGTCAGTCTCTTTTTAGGCATACAGGTGCTTAAATGTCCTTTACAACCTACTGAATGGGATGTACATTCAAATTTAAGCACAAATGTCAATACTTTTCTGGACAGAGATGCTTGCTGGAATGAAGGCCTCTGCATCAGAATAAACATAGTGGTTGATAAGAGTGTACACAGAGAATTTTGATTTGGGTTTACACAACCTGTGGTATCCTGAGGTTAGAAAATCAAACTGCCACAGCAATTTAGCATGTTCTTGTACCACCACCTGTGTTCTACTGTTTGCACAATTTCCTCATTTTTAAGAGACTCGACATGTGCTAAAAACGTATCTTTAAAGATTTTCAAACATTTCATTCAGGAATTGAGTTTTGTTGGTGAACGAAAAAGAGCTTTTACCATTCTCTAGCAAAGTCATTTAGGACTCCCAGAGGAAGACTGGAAAAATCTATCAGCTATTGTAGAAAGTGCATTATAGTGGAAGGAGCTTAGTATGAAACACATGCAATCAATGATGGGATACTTGAACTTTGCTTGTACAGTTATCTCCTTAGGGAAGGCATTCTGTAGGTGTTGAACTGCTTTTCACGAGATCAAGAAGCCACAGAAAGAAATTAAAGTGGGGTTTATTAATTTTTTTTTCTTTTTGCTAAGCCTGGGTGGAGTGAGGAGGAGTGTGGCAGACTGTTCCTGAACACTGTGATTTAGGGTCACCAGGGCAGCTGTGAGGGCTCAGTCATTGGACATAAGGGACCCTAGACAGGTAAAAATTAATGTGGGAACAGGAAACTTTGAAGTGCGATGTTTCCTCTTTTTCAAGTAGCCTGTTTTGTTTTACAATATTCCTTTGGCTCATTTGTGCAATGGAGAAAGTACCATTTATAATAGCTTACATTAAAAAAATTGATTTTCCAGCTCCCACTGTATAGGTCCCATGGATTCTCCTCACTCCTAGCAATGCCTTTGTCCTGCTTCAGTTACTTCTGTGCTCTATTCAACAAAAAGGACAGGAAAGTAGTGCTGTCTTAGCTGAGCACTTTGCCAATACTGAATCTGGGTGAACCTTAATTGTTTTCTCTGTCATGGTGAATCTCATAGGCTTTGCTCTACAGAGTCCCCAAGAATAATGGGGAGGGTTCCCCAAAAATTTTGTCCCTAGACAATTCTCCTGAGTGTTGAAGCTGATGTTTTTAATTTATTTGTATATGTTTTTTGGATTGGTGATACAATGTTGTCCAAAACCCATTAAAACAAATTAAAGACCCATCATGATCTTTTAATTAGATTTTTCTTTTTTTCATGTTTGCCAAAGGGAAGGTCAGACTTGCAGACTCCACAGTCTTCAAAATGACAACTATTTTTAAATAGCTCACTAAAATGATGATTTCACAAATTGGTCCAAGAGGAAGATGTTCTTTTCCAAACATAGTGCTCTTTGTGTCTTACCTGCATGAAATTCTCAGAGAGGGGAGAACAAGCAGGATAGTGCCTTGGTTGAGAAGCCATCTCAGGGAAAACTGCTCATTCAGAGTCTCCAATATGGATGTGTGAGGAGAAGTCAGATTATCAGCCTTCGGCCTCTCCCTGAAGCCAGAAGAAAAGTATATGGGACCTGTTGGAACTTGACTTGCTACAGCCCAGAAAGGAGGAGAAGTTGCAAAGTTTGGGACTACATCTTTCAAGTAAATTTTAATGTAATAATTTGCTTTTCTGCCATTATTTTTCATCTACAGGGAGCCTTCCTAACCCATTTGAACTTGCTGTTTTGAGACAGATCCAGCTTTGGGCACAGACCATGAAGGCAGCTGTGCAGGGTACCAGACTGGTGGAAAAAGAAATCATGGTTCCATGGAGTGCTAATGACTGTAGTTAAAGCTCACCTTCTGTGGCACTGTCAGAATCTCTCTCCAGATTTGTTCCCTTTACAGCCTCTCCTTCTCTCCTTCAGCCCAGAGAGGAGTTGCAGAAGTTCTCTGTTTGCCTTGCCCTGCCTCCCCATGAGTGCAGAAGGTGTCTCTGCCATGGCTGGCCCAGGAGGGAAGAGAGGAGCAGGGAAGGAAAGGAGGCAAACAAGGTGCCTGTGGTTTCAAACTCTTCCTCTGGCCAGCAGTGCCCCACTGGACCCATGCTCAGCACTAACAGAGGCAGAGAGTGGCCAGCTGTGCACTCAGTGAGGCTTTTTGCTGTGTACAGGAACACAAAAGGCTAAGAGGTTATGTGATTTCAGTGCTGCAAGAGACCGGGGAGGCAGCAGTGCCTGGGAGAGTGACACTGCTGCTGTCACAAAACAGCCTTTTCCTCATCTTGTGGAGAAGTCTCAATCTGGTTGTGAACTGTGCATTTCAGCACAACAACTGTTTGTGGAGGGGTGGGTGTGAGCACCAGCCAACCATTCATGAAGGACCCATTAATGAGATAGTTCCTCAGTCAAATTAAACTTTGGAAAAGAGGTTCTGCCTTCAGTGAGCAGCCTGAAACGTTCCTCTTTCTGTACCTTCTGGCCAACAGGAGACTCTTCTGATAGACAGTGATGTAAACATCTCCATCCCATAGTTCTGAAGATGGAGCCTGGGAGACCAGGGTTCTCTCACCCGTGAGCAGGAAGAGCAAGTGTTTGAAGAGAAAGCTTTTCACTGCTGCCAGGGACATGGATCAGATGCTGGATGTCGATTTTGTTTCAACATTAAGATGCTCTGTAGCTGGTACATGTAACGAATGAACAGCTGTCTTCTTAATATCCTCTTTAGGATGAATTAGCAAATCTGTTTGTGTTAGGATTGATTATTTTGGTATTAATAAGATAATTTAACTTATTTTGTGATCTAATATGCTTCCCAGTCCTGTGTCTAACTTGTCGATGTGATCCAGCCTGACAGCTGAATTGCTCTTTTCATAGGTTAGTAATTATGACTTCAGTGACATACAGTTTTCAATGTTATTTTTGTTTAAGTAGCTTAATAAAAGGAATAAAATCAGAGCTAGGCATATTTTTTTTTCAGAGTAAAATAGGCCTCAGACCTTTGATGGCCTGGGTGTAGATCAGCCAATCAGCCTAAAAGCTCCCTCCAATAAGTCCTTTGTTGTCTCACGGGAAAAGTGTGTGAACGGGAAATTTACTTGAAACCACCACAATAAATATGTTTGTTCAGGGAAAATTAAAAGAGGTGAAGCAAGAAGCTTGACATGACTTCAGTTTTGAGGAAAAACCTGTTTGTGGCTAATACATTGCAGAAATTGCTCAAGAACACTTTGTCCTTGTGTAAGGATTGCCCTGTAATGCTGCTAATGTCCTTAGGTTGAGACCCTGGGTTATCAGCTGTGTATGTGCCGATCATGCAAGTTAAAACTGATTTTTTTTGAAATGTAGTTTTTATCTGTGTGAGTTCATGACACTTGTTCCTTGAAGCCAGATCTTCTCCTTCCCCTGCATTTTCTTTTCTTTCTCCTTCTGGCTTCCACTGCGGGCTGAACGTGTGTCTCAATAGCAGTGAAACCTCCAGATGGCACATTACCAAGTTCTCATAAATTAGAACAGGAGGGATGTGCAAGGCATTGGAATTCTTTGAGATTTAGGTTTATAGGGATTACAATAAATTCAGTCAGATGGGGAGGGTCGTTAGGTACTGGTGGAATGCAGATAAGTTTGTGCTGCTTCAATTTTTTTCCTTAAAATGGCCATGAGACAATCTCTTGAAGGGTGCAAAAAGTGTTCTGCATTGCCAGTCTGTGTCATTTCCCACATGTAGGTCTTGAAGGGGGAAGGGGATCCAGATCTGGATCAGAAAAAGGAAATAAGGTTCATGATCTCAATACAAGGCATGCAAGCCTGTCCTCTTTGTACTGTGCCAAATAATGGCCTCGAAGCACCATCAGGGAAACCACAACTCCAGCTAAACATGGTAGCACCTTTCCCCAAGCAAGAGCTGCACAACAAGAGCTGTTCTGTTCAGATACAACACCATGTTGGTGCCACACCACAGAACCCTTTCCACTGGCAGGCTCAGAATCAGCCTGGCTGGTTATGAGTTTACTCCAGATATTGAGAGCTAGTTAAAGAAAAGCAATGCCTTGGAAAGTGTGAGATGAAATAAAGCACTCTGTTTCTGAAGAAAGCCAGAAGAATGAAAAGAGTGTTCGTTGCATTTCTTCTTAAGCCGCCACTTTGTTTCGCCAAGGGTCAGCACATCATTCCTCCTAATCACCTGCTTAGGCTCCCAAATGTATCCCTGCTAAGTGGAATTCTTTGCTAATACTGTCCTGATTAATTAAGAAGCAGTCTTTCCCATTCACTGTTATCAGTGACCTATCATTCAGTGTCACCATCCTTCACTGTCATTAAGTAGAGTATGCACATACTGTAAGAGGGAAGATGATTTCGGAGACAACTATTGATCCTTTCCCAGTGGTCTATTGCTAGTTAATGAGCATTAGTTTCTTTAATGATGTTTAATGTTGGTGAGTTATTTTTAAGTGATACATGGCCTGACCCCGGAAAGTGCTGAATGCCCTTAACTCCCATTGACTTCAGCGAGAGTTGAGGGCACACAAGGGATCAGTCCATAGGACTTGTGTCTGAAATGGCAGCAAAAGCTTCTTTCTGCATTCAGGGTGCAGGGGTGAGCAATGCTGTGAAGCCAGAGAAAAGAGCAGGTTCTCACAGAAGAGAGTTTAAATTTCTGTTTTCCTTTCTGGCATTGAAACGGACAATTTCTACACAGGACGGGCACCGCTGCTCTGCGAGGTGTTGCCTT
>VZRX01019782.1:130391-138585 GCA_013398075.1 Notiomystis cincta
GGTTAAGTGTTCCATGTAAATGGTATAGATTCATTTTCGTGGAAAGCAAAAGGAGGGACAACCTCTGAAAAATTGCCTTTGATGGAATGCAATCTGTGCTCTCCTGAGCAGCACACGAATACTCTGCAACACATGAAACCAGACCCACCTCTCGGTCATAAGAAATTGGTTAGAGTCCTTTTGGTTTCAAAAGTCTGCCCTTAAACAATGCAATCTTCTTTGCAGCCCCTTCAGACTGATCAGGTTTGTTTTGCTAATATGGAGGTTAAAAGAAAAAAATTCCAAACAAAACAAAGAGGGAGAAGGTGCTTTGTATGCTAATGGAGGGTGTTAAGAGTTTTAGTGCTCACTTTTCATGCTTTAAAGTAAAACCTGAATGAAAGCAGTTAAAGTCTTGGGAAGCTGTTCAAAAGGAGAAAGAAGGTTTCCCAAATCAGTGGCAGGCTGTTGCTCTGGGGAGCCTGTGTTGGGCTATTTCACATTTTCACAATATTTAAGTGAGGCAAAAACTTCATTACACAACGTTGCCATTTCTCTTCTGAGAACTTTTACCTGGGTGGGCTGTCACTGATCAATTTATCAGGCTGCTTTAAGTATGACTGAGGGTCTTCTTCACCCCATCAGACCACAGGGAGGTTATCTTTTCCTGTTTGTTTCTCTTTTGGAGATGTACACATTAGGTGATTAGTAGGGGAAAATCCCCTTTATGTTCCTGTTAGATGCCAAAGCCCTTCAAACAATTTACATAAAAATACATGTAGTACATAGTCTAATAGTAAAATAAAGACAGTGCTACAGGTTTGGGCTTTTTTTTTTTTTTTCTTTGACAGATGAACAGCAATGGCTTGTTACTTGAGTTTGCCACCAATTAAAATGCACATCGGATCAGCTCTGGCCTGTCACCTACCATTATTGGGAAAAGTTGGCTGGGGTCCAGGTTTTAGATGACTGGGATTTTTTTTTTTACTTGGCCATAGTGCTTCTCATCTCTGCTCTGTAAACTCGGCCTGGGAATTTAGATGCTGGGTAGTCCTTGCTTCTGCTTTCTGGGGAGTTGCCTCACTCCTTGCTTCTGGGAATACCTGGTCATTTTTGTTACACACATTTTAATTGTGGCAAGGGGAAAAGTGTCCCTAATCTGTCCTGTGTATGTACTATTTGAGCTGGTCTGAGTCCAGTATGACACCTTTGGGCCAGGGTTAATCTAGGTATATATTGATTTCCAGAACTTCTGTTAAATTTCTGTTTCACCTCACCTGCCTTTGGACCCTTCTAATCTTAACAGTAACAGCGGATAAGGAGAGATAGGAACTCAGCAGCAGCAGCAGGGAGTTATTATTCATTTTAAATGTGAACTTGAACAAGTCCAAAAGAGCATAATCCTGCTGAATAACAAATACAAAGCATTTCAAATATCTGGACACAAATATGAGGCATTGCTCCAAGTCTGGAAGGAAGATGAAATCCAACGGGGGGAAGAGATCGGAACAAGATTCATTTAAAACCTTGCTTTCATGAATTACCTGCAACAAAGCAGTTTGAAACAGCAAGAGCAGAGCCTGATTATGCAGAAATGGTACCAATATTTAACGAAATGAAGTATGAAATGGATTGTCTTGGAAATCAATGAGAAATTCAATTTGTAAGTTAGGAAAAATGTTTAGATAAAATTTTCTGAAGTGTTCTGGTTATTGTCCTCTTATATGAATGAGCCTTCAACTTAAAACATGCTGAGCTGCTGAGGAACCAGAGCCCTTGCTAATGTCACCTCTTTGACACTTGTTTTGTGCGAAGGTAAATAGCAATAAGATGGAAGGCAGTAGAAAATAAGGTCCATCACCATTGCTCATTATTTGCAATTTGTGGAGTGTGACAGTGTGTTCAGCAGTATGCACACCAGGAATAGAGTAGGTCTTTGACTCCACGAGCTTGCAGTCTAACACAGATACAGATAAGCCTGAATATAAACCATTTAGTGAAAGATTTAGGATGGCATTTAAAAAAAGTATTAATATCTGTATTGTCAAATTTGAGATGGACATGATCTTTGGAAGGATACAGACACATGAAAAGACCTAATATCAGATGGTCTCTGTTTAGAAGGGACTGGAATGATAAGAAGATGCTATCAGGAACTCTAAGATTGAAGAAAAACATAAAGACAACTGTGGAAATAGACTTGGAAACACACAGGTGGCTCCTATTAAGTTGGCATTTTTGGTGGGGTAAAGTAAGCAAAAAGATCCAGCAGAGAGAAGATCCAGAGTGTGGACCTGTGCTGAGTGAAGCAGAGTTTTGAAAATAAGTCATAGTCAAAAGTGAATATGGAATAACGACTGAGGAATAAGGGGGTTTGAATACAAAGTGATGAGAGCTGGGTGGTTTTTACCTTTTCATGGAGCCCAAGCAAGGCACACTATAGAAATAATGCTTTATTTATCTGTCATAGATTTTCCTCAGTTTAGATGCTGCAAGATGCATCATTATAACTAAGAAAGAAAGAAAATCCGCAAAAGCAGCCTTAATGTATATTTGGTTTTCACCACAGTGGGTTACAAATACGATTTTCCTCAAAATTGCAAAACGAATGGAAATAAATCCAGCAAATTCGAGGTTGAACCTACAGCTTTGTTGCTTCCTGTGAACTTTGGCACATGCAAGCACATGCATATGCACAAGAGGTGAAACTCAGCTGGAAGCATGAGCAACCTCTGCTCGGTCCAGAAAATAAAAGGCACCATAAATATGGGGGCAGCGTGTGATAGTTCAGTGCTTGGAGCTGGATCAGCCTGGGGACGGTGCTCATTTACATTCCTGACACTTACATTGGGTTTTACTGTACTTCAGCGTTAATAAAACCGGCTAATTAACTGAAACACCCCCAATATTGATGGTGTACTGTAAATGTCACCTCTGAAATACACAGGACGTTCTGAAAGCAGCGCCTTCCCGGGAGCGCCGCGAGCCCTGCAGCAGATTCCCTTCAGCGCGGGTGCGTTCCGGGGGAGCTCCCTATTGTGCTCAGCTCCAGAGCTGCGGCTCTGCCTCTCTCCCTCCGCTGCTCACCATCACACTTCTGTGGGAAAATTTGCAGAAGGCCAGCATAACTCATTGTTTCACTTGCATAGTAATTAACAACTCCAGCAGTGGCGAGGCGGCCGCCTCTTCCTCTTGGCTGAATGTTAAGCTTGACCTACTCTCCCCTCTCCCCTCAGTTCACAACTCCTCTCATCTCCAAAAATTATGTGAGAAATGATTTTTCATGCTATTTGCATGTTTTAGAGCATCCATCATTATCATATGCACTGACAGCTTTATACTTCAGCTGTGACAGAGCTTGAAAAATGCTAGTCCTATCAATCAACATATTGTAGGTTTCCAAAATGAGATCTTCTCCAGCTGACATTTTCTTCTGCTTTTGCTTTTTCTTTTATTATCTTCTCTTCAGCAACAATCTATGGCTTACTTTTGCTTTTCATTTAATTGCACAATGTCTATAGATTTTAAAACACTGCATTAGAATGAAATGCTTCTGACCCGTTTCAGATTATTTGATTGAATTATTTTGCCATAAATCTCATCTATTTTCATCACAAATACTGACCTCAGAGTTATTTTAGTAACTATCCTATTTCCAGTGGGCTTAGCTTCACCTGCCCACATTGTTTATGCACATTAATTTCACTCTCACCTCTCAGCCTCTCAGCCAGGTAACAAAATAGGGTTTCTCTAAATTTTGTGAATATTTGATTCCAGTTAATAATTGTAACTGGAAGTAACATTAAACTCAAGAAATCCATGCCCAATATGTGACTACTTTTTTCTTGCATTATTTTAGGCTCTTACTGAAGTCACTTTCTATACATCTTTTTGCCATTGAAGAAACTAAGCAGTAAAATTTTGAAGCAGCCAAAGATCTTTTTCAGTGGTTCTGTCAATTATTCTCTCTTGTGTCTTCATCAAATAATAAGATAAACCACTGTTTGGTTAGCTAACATTATGGTTTGCTGGTAATATACTCAGCCTTGGGAAAACCCATAAAGAAGCCAAAAAAAATTAAAAAATCAATCCTAGTGATGGAGTTGTAATGTTGGAGTTTAGGTGGTTCAATATTAGTATTCAATTATATTTAGCAAAAGCCATCCTTTGTGAAAACCAGGGAAAATAGAAATTTTATTTACAGAAATAGTAAAAATAATTAGTCATAGTGTAAGAATAAATTGGAAAAGCTTGTCCATGAAGTTTTGATTGAGAACCACAGTAATGTGGTTTAAACCATTTGTTTATGTCTGAAAATCTTCCTCAGTAAAGATTCCAAATTGCTGCAAAATCTCACATTTGCCAAAGGACAGGGAAAGTGGAAATGAAAATACACTGGAAAGCAAACCTACTAGTATTTAATTACTAGTAGTAATTAAATGTTTCTGGGGTTTTTTTTTGTGGCAACATTTGAAGCCATAGCCTGACTCTACTGAAATCAACTGGAGTTTTGTCACTGATTTGGCCAAGACCACGACTTCACCCACTGAAATCACACAGCAATCTGAGCAGCTGCAGAGTCACCTCTTCCAGAGCTGAGCTCAGACAAGGAGAAAGAGATGACTTTGAGGTAAGTTTTGGGATAAAGAGCCCATCCTCTCCAGTCCCAAGGCTGTCAGGTTGCAGCCCAACCTCAGCTGCTTTGTTTGTTGCAGAGTTTTCGAGGTGGCGATTTTAATTAGGGATTTAGTATGGAGTTATAAAAACATTTTGTTGGCAGGCGAGATTAGCCTTGTTTGCTGATGTCATTGTGGAAATATGCAAAGGACTAAATCCTGAAGATTTTATTCAGGGCTCAGAAGGCTGAGAAACCCAGGAAGTTTAAGGCAGGAACAGGCTGTGCCACAGCCTCCATCCTGGGACAGGATAGGGACTGTGGAGCTAAAGCCTCTGGCCAAGAAAATCCTCCACTCCCAAATCCCCTTGGGCTGTCATGGTATCTGTCCCTCTGCCATGGAATAGGGTCAAGGACCAAGAGAAACCACAATATTAGAGCATGTTTATTGTTGTCCAGTAGATTTTATAATCAGAGGACAGAAAAGGTGAGTAAGATGCAAGAGCAACAGAGCAATTTGTCTTCTGCCTGCAGCTGATGCAGGTTTCACAGAAGTACTGAACAATTGATTCAGTGTAATGCTGAATTTTAATCAAATGGGAGAATAAGCCAACTTTTAATCAAGATTTTCCATAATGGATTATTTTCTTAATTGAATGAGTTCAGGAGACAAACAAATACAGCCTAGTGCTCAATGGCATTCTTCAAATATTGGTAAGCTTTCAATCTCAAATCACGGCGAAAGGCTCTGGAATAAAACCTCCACAGAACACAGCTGAAGGTTACATTCATCTTCTTAAAATAATCCAGGGTATGCAGGGAAGACCACTGCCAAATTAATTCATATTTCAACACAATTATGCCTACTAAAATGTACACTAAGGAGACCAATCCTAAAGGTCAGTTGTAGATCTAAATATGAAGCTGGTTACCTTTTTCTCAATGCAAGAGATAGAGTGATTTGGAGAAATAATTCACAGAAATGTCAAAATTGCTCTCAGTAAAGGTGGAAAAATGTAAAATCCAGACTTTTTTTTTAAAGGAAATAAACAGAGCCCCTGACTGTGTTTGGGTGAATGAATAATTTTACAAAATACAGTAGAGTGTTTTACTTTTAAAAATTGAGAATATATTTGTAATGGTCAATGAGAAGCATAAGTAGCACAGCTGATGTATTGGTTTGACACATTAAAAAAGAAAAAAAAATGTATTTTCAGTGCAGGTGACAAGATAGTTTCTTAATGGAATTAGCCCAAGGATGGATAAACTGTAAAAGAGAGAACGAAAAATTAAAATAAAGTCTATGAATTCCTACTCTCTCCTAATAAAGCACAGAGTGATTCTGTGGTTTCTCAAAGCCCCACAGAGCGGGTTTATTCAGCAGTCTTTGTGTTATCTTTTTCAAATGTATATTTTATTTTAAAGGATTACAAATTGCATTAAAAGTGTCTGTTTGGAAATTTCTCACAGAAGTGCTTCTGCTTTAGGGAGTGACTTGGTGTCGCCTAGCAGATTCCTCTAGGAGACTTGCCCAACAAATGTAGGGAAATATTTTTTTCTCTGCCAAGAGAATGAAAGTAGTGTCCTCCCTCCTGCAAAATGTGCCTTGAGATCTCTAATTATCACCAGTGCATGTGAGCCATCAGGCCAAAGCTGATCCAGGGTAGTGGCTCCCAGACCACACAGCCTTGTTGGTTTGGTCTAGTGGTGAGAAGGACTTTTCTACTCAGCTGCAGAGCCCTTAATAAAGTCATACCTAAACTTTCTCTGAAGGTCTCTTATTTTATATGTAAAGTTCTTGACCTAAATGTTTCCCATCTATGAAAAGAGAATTTCATAGGTCTATTTGGAGGAAGTTCTGTAAATCATTAAAGGGAGAGTGATATTTGTATCTTGCCCTTTCTCCTTACTAAAAACATCACACTGTCTGCTGTGTATTTTATTTTAAAGCTTGCAGCAGCTAATAACATACACTATAAAATGCATTTTTCCTTTATCAGTAATTGAATCCTACTCCTGAGTTCCCATGGAGTTGTTTCCTTTTGTTATGTAAAGAAAGCTGAAAAATCCCTGCCAAACTCATGCTATTGACTATTAGTTAATATTGATATTTGATCAGCATTCTCTTTTCCTGTCTCTCAATTCTCCCAACAGCTATGACTGAAGCAGAGCTGTGTGAACAAGGCAAAAGTGCCACAAATTTGGGGATTTTTCTCCTTGCTTCCTCCCATTCTCCAAGGATCTGCTCTCCAGCTGGACACCTGTCAGTAACATTTTGCTATCAATATTTTACTGCTCTGATAAGTAACTAAAGGTTTAGAAGCTAATTAGGGATAAAAATCCATGGTTTAATTGCTAAACGTTGGAACATTGATATTGAAAGGGTATATTTATATTTAATGGTGGATAAGGCTAATGCTCATGTACACAAATAAGTTAAATGCCACCCAAGCAAATAAGTTTTTCCTCCAGAACAGAGGTAATTATCCTTTGATGAAAATTATTAATGTTCTTGGTGGTATGAATCAAATTCTGCCCTTAAACACACACAGATTTTTCTGCTTAAATAGGAGCATGACTATATTTGGAAAACAATATTGTTGAAGTTAAAATTTCTAAAACTTGAAAGCTCTATCAATTAAAAAACCTCAATGACCAATAGTCAAAAATTTGCTTGAAGACTTTTAAGGAACTTTGATTCAATAAAAGGTTTTGTTTGAAAGTCCCCTGATAACTGAAATCAAGATAAAAGATTTCTATATAAATGCAAAGGGATGATTCAGAACTGCTATAATCCCAAGCATTAAGACATGTATACTGTGAATTTCATTTACTAGCAGGTGGAAACTGCTGCCAAGGACTACAGCAAATGCCATTGTTCGAACTGAAAAGACAACTGCTCTGAGCTCTGGAGTTAAGATTAAACCATCTTAAGTGTTTCAAATAATCATAGCTCATTAAAATATATTAAAAGAGTTACAAATTATAGCTCCAGAGTTCTGCAGACTCTAACCAGATTCACTCATACTTTGGTGGATGAACTGAGGACAAATATGCAAGGATACAAAAAGAAGGATAAAAATTACTAAACAGCTATTGCGTTGTTTGGGGCAAAAAATACCAGATGTGTATAAGGAACAGTCTAGTCCTTTATTGCAAAATGTCTATAGTTTAACATTCTACCTGTGGCATTAGCTATAAAAAGGATACTTTTAAACCCCTAAGTAAGTAGGATAATAGTATCCTAAATCTAATAAAATGTGACATCAGATATCAGAAAATATGATTTTCTGCCAACCAGGCTGGTAAGCTACTTTATGTGACACTTTTCAAAAAGAGAACATTCTTCCTGTGTCTCTTAACATTGTGTCTGAAGGGGTAAACTGCCAGTTAGGGGACATGTGTGACGATGAAGAGACCCTCTGTGCAGCTGACATGTTGTCCACTCATGTATGGCTGCATGTCACCTCATTTTTGCTGTTGTAGGACCTGGGGCAAGCATTTGATGCAATACTGGCTTTTTTCCTTCTCACTCAATATTTATTTTGTCTTGCTGTTCCCAAAGCTCTGTAAAACTGCTTTGATAGGGAGAGGTGGATG
>VZRX01019782.1:138764-146264 GCA_013398075.1 Notiomystis cincta
ATAGGGAGAGGTGGAGTGGGTTTATTTTTTCCCTTTTCTCTTTTTTTTTGGTTGTTTGTTTTTTGGGGTTGGTTTTTTTTTGGGGGGGGGGCTTCTTGTTTATTTTATGGGGTATTTTTTTGCTTTTCTTTTGCCTAATACCTTTCTAAGGTGCTTCAGACTCATAGGGGATATTGCAGGTGATGCTCAATGTCTCACAGGACTTCTAAGTAACTCTCACATGATAGAAAGGATGTTGGTCTGGCTGGGAGACAAAAGAAGTGTGTGCTGTGTGCAGGGAAGTGTATGCTCCAGGATTCACTTTTCCATCAGCAGGTATAAGTTCCTCTTGCACAAAAATCCTGCTGTCCAGAGTGCCCTTTCCCTCCTGACTCCCATTCCCATGCTGGGATACTCAGAGAAGGGAAAGCAATCCTGTTATTTTCATCAGCCCATACCAACTTCCTTTGCTCATGGTGCCAGAAACCTGGTGCCTTCCTTCACATCTCCTGGTGGATGAAGGGACACTTCAGCTCTTGAACACAAACTGAGACCACCTTGACACTGAAAAAAGCCAGAAAGGCTTAAATCACTGGTGTGGGGCTACACTTAATCCCTTTTCTGCCTCCTTGGTCCCACAAACAGGAGCCAACACCACATCTTGATGTGCATACATTTATTTTCCTAAAACATTATTATCAGTTTAGCTGGGGTTATTGGTGATCTGGAGCAATCATCCCACATTTCACACTCCCATGTCAGTCTGAATCCTGACGTACAAGTCTGGAGGTGTAATCATAATCTATATACCATAATACTAATTATTTTTCCCCTGCTAAATTAATAGCAGAAGTGGTAATTGAACCTTTTGTTAGCTTTGGTTTACCCTACCATAATCATGCCAGGTTAAGACACAGAAAAGTGACTGTCATGCAACAGTTGAAGCTTTCTCGTGTCTCCTTTGGTTATACCATAAAATCCTAAAAACCTGTTTCCCTGAGGGAGAGCTGAGCTAGGAAGGGAGGAAGGCAGGAAGGGAGGAAGACAGGAAGGGAGGTGTGTGAATTGCCTGCCCTGGGATGAAGGCTGGCCAAAGTCACACAATCCTTGCAGGAAGAATACAGACGTTTTGAGCTGTGTACATAACAGAAGACACACAAACATATTGTGTAAAAACCATATACACAGTGCTGTCTGATCTGCAAACAGTGGCAAGGATAGTCAAGATTGCTCATTTTAAGAAGCTTTTGACAGTTGCTGTCAAGTTGGTACTTGTACAGCCAGGATAGGAGCCTTGTATGGGAAGAAACACAGAGGTATGTGTGGAATTACTGTTCTCATTCAGGCATGACCATTTCACCTGCCCTCAGCCCATTAGGCCACCAGTTTTACAATTCCTAGACACTTACACAGCTCTGGATATGTTCTGTTATGTAAATGCAAAAGCTTTATCTTTTTTTTTTTTCCATGAGAAATTGAGAAATGAGGAATCCCCTGCAGTGCATAATTTGTTAGAATACACCAGAAGAAGAATTTGTAGGTGAAGATTCAGTCTGGTTTCATCACAACAAGGGTGGGGAAATAGTGCCAGCACATTATTTTAAAACTTTTTACAGTATTTGAAGGATCACTTATCCATCAAATATATTGTATTTGTAAAGAAAACCTTATATTACTATGAGATATAAAGATTATATTGTTACCCATCTCAAATGGCCCCATCTCCTTTCTGGTCATATGAAATATTCTGCAAGTACTTGCAGTGAATTTTGAAACCTTAAATCACCTTATTACATGAAAGCTTTCCTTCACTAAAAATTTCCTGTAGTAATAAATACTTCTCTCTCCATAATGAATGCTTTTTATACTTTGCATGCCTTAATATTTATCTTCCATTCACGTGCTTGACAGGCTTGGTTATTCAACTGAATGACATAGCATTATACAAAAATAACTCTATTTTTGTCAAGGGCTGGAAACAATTTACTTCTCTTCCACAGCAGTTTGTAGAAAGAAATATAAAGGGCAGACTCTGACCCCATGATATATGTGATAGCAGAAAAGGCAGAGATGGCTCTGCCCAGGCTCCACATGGATTTTGAGCAGCAGCCGGATCTTTGTGTCCAACTTCATGTGCTCATCTTCCCCTCTGCACCACAATCTCCCACTGCTGTGCCATGCTCAGAAGCCCTGAGTAAAACAATTTTTCTTTTATTTTTTCAGAGAATTATTGTCCCATCATGAAACACCTTTGTAACACAAAAGTGGCCTAAGGGGGTCACAGGGGTGACAGCAGCCAGGTGACATGCTTTGAAGTTGTCATTTGTTAGCAGTAGAGAAGCCACATATTAGCCATGGTGAGGATCTCCATGGAAGGTTGGGTGGACACCCTTGAAGGTCCAATTATTGTAATACTGGGAGACAGAAAGTGTTTACATGGTGGGGGTTTATTTGCTTGAAAGCTTTTTCAGAGGCAGTGGTGTCATTTAGCCCAAAACTGGACAGGATTTCCCAATCTTCATTTTCCTTGTGCCTGGGTTGGGTAAGTAGGCTTGTGCCAAACTTGCTGGGAGCAGCAATTCCCACAGGGAGGAAAGCGTTCCACAGCCCCACATCTGCCCTGTGGTCAGCCAGCAGTGGCCTCTGGGGGGGTACAGAAGTGACAAAGAAGGGCTGTGCTTTGACTTTACAAGCTTCAGTTGTTTCTTGCCATCTCTATTAGAAATTAGCCGCCTTTTTTTTTTTTTTTTCATTTTATGAGCATTTTAATTATAGTTTCCCTATTTCAGTTCTACTAAATATGAATGAAGCAGGTGAAGTGTAGCCCAGTTGGAGCATTACACTGTTTAGTACTGGTTACTATCTTTAGCAGGGAAGCTGGAATTCATTCTCATCTCATTTGCTGAGCGCTCTATCATTAAAGTGTCATTGAGAACTGACACCACTTAATTTTAGCAGCTTTCAATTCTCGTTTGCAGAAAGAATAGCTTTAAATGGAGAGGAGTGCAAATTACAGAGAGAGGGATATTTTTACACCACACTCAGCATTTTATCAAACAAAGCAGCCTCACGGGGAATAGGGGACAATACATTATAAAACCAAACTCTCCTCTGATGCTGGTAAATGGGTATTTAATCTTCCTATTGCAGGCATCCACTCTGATGAGCCTGTAATGAATATACTGCCTGGGACATTATCTGAGCTGTTGTGTTTTCCTATTCCCCAAAATATCCTTTAGTTTTTATTTCGGGTGTGGTCAAAGAGCAAGCTGGGGAGCTCAGCTGCTCCCTGCAGACCACAGAGGAGTCTGTACCTTGTTGCAGGCAAACCAGTTCAGGACATATTTTCTTTTCTCCTCTTCATTGCATAATTGCTTTTTTCCCTCCCAGTGCAGTTTGAACCCTTAAGGGGTTAAGAAAATCACTTACTTGGGATCCCTGGCAAATTTTAACCCATTCAGCTTGGCTTCCCTGACTAATTGGATGTAAAATATCCTCTTCTTGCAGTACATCTGATGAGATACTGCCTTTCTCTTGGAAATCTGGTACTGGATGGATGCTTTATTGCATATTACCTTGTGTCATCATTTATATATGTAAAACTTCAAATTTCTAGCTCCCAAACTATATAATCTTCCTGAAGTTAAGGTAATATAGGCAAGTGTATCATGGTAATTAATTTTGATGCCAGAAATAACAGTAAATATCTTTTTGGGGATGAAATGTTAGAATGCTTTTAGCTGAGGATAAATGTGTATTTGAAGGCATATCTATAGTGTTATAAAACCAGACAATAATGCCCATAACAATATCACCTTAAGGTATAGTTGTCTGCAGTTCTGTAGAAAGTCAGTACTATGAAACTGGAAGAAGGATTCATACAGAAATCAGGGTCCCCTTCAGCCTACACTTTTAACCTAGAGTCATGCCACTTGATTGAAATGTGATTAATCTGGTTGGGTTAAACTTATTTTAATAAACACTGCTGATTTTATACACACGTTTTTCCCTGGTGGTTTCACTGCAGGAGTGTTAAGAGAAATTGTATGCTCAGGATGGTTTTGATTGGGGGCCATGTGAGGATTTTTGCCCTTCAGGTCCTGATTTTTCCTTATGTTCATTTTTAACACAAATTTCACCTCACAATTTTTTCAGAGATGTTTCTTATGGGGCTTTCCTCTTCTCCTGCCTGCTCCAGTTTGTGATGGACTCACTTGGAGGTTGTTCACAGCCATCAATCCCTCTGACAGGGGTACCAGTGTCATGTTGCCCACTCTGGGGGGAAGGTACTGGTGACATGTGCTGCTGTGCCACCAGAGCCTGTTTCCCCCTTGCAGAGAAAGAGGGGAGGAGGAGGAGGAGGAGGAGGAGAGTGCCCACTGAGTGTCCCATGACCCAGCTGGTGCCAGAGTGGGCAGGTGATGGGTGGATAAGCTGTGAGGGAGCGTGCAGATGAGTAATGAAGTGACAATTTAAAACAGGGAAGAATCTGAAGGGCCAGCCAGGGACTGACGTTGCAATTAATTCTCCTGGTCTGATGTTTCATTGGGTTGCTGCATGTTGACTTGATTACTTGATGGAGCACACTGGGGGTGAAAGGATGTTGTGGGGTGTTGAGAATCCAAGTTCAAAGGACATTCCAGTATCCACTGTTAATTTCTCATTTAACTAAGAGGGGAAAACTTAATTCTGTGTCATGTCTTCCCATTAAGCTAAAGTAAGGCCACAACTCAAACTTTTATGTTAATCTCTGCATTTTCAGATATACTAATTTCATCCAACATACTTTCCAAAGCATTTTGCTATCATTTTAAAAGTATTTTAGCTCTTTGCATTAGTTGCAACCTTCGCTATTTTGCTCTTAGTATAAGGTATTTCTACCTGGAAAGTTTCATTGTCAGGCTTTTTGCTGGCATAATTTTTAGTCCCCTTGAGCTTGCATTTGACACTAGCTCAAATACCATTGCTGCGTGTCTCTTCCTTGGTCCCTTTAGAGTTTCATTATCTCATTGAAGCCCCTCATAAGATCCTCTTTTCCAAACAACATAGATCTACTTTTTCTAACCTTTCTGAATATGCAAGACCCTTGAGTCTTTATATCATTTTGGATGCCCTGGCTTTGCCTCCTTCCATTTTTATGATACTTTATAAGTAAAACTGAGACCATATATTTTACTGCAAATGTATGACCTCTTTCATATTTTTTGTTTGTTTGTTTGTTTAGATAACTTTTGATACCTCTTTGGGGTTTTTAATTCTTGGTTTTGTTCTTCATTATGCTGATTCTTTGAGCTCCACAATGTATCCTCTGACTTGTTTGGTGTTCTCCTATTTTGTACTGCTATAACAGAAATCAAACTCTGGTCTCTGTATCATTGCAGTGGCACTTTGACTCCTTATGTTTCTCCCTCTCTTTTCAGTGCGTCACATCTGAACTGTGTCCATGCGAAAGACCTTTTCCTTATATTGCAGTTTGACATCATCTGTGACGGTAGAACAAGTTGAAGAGGCTTGGTTTGGTGTGGTGGGGGAGCCACCACTTTTTACCTCTCTGAGAAGCATGTAAAGCCATAAGGTAACTATAAAATGCTGGCACCCCTGAGGACTGGGATTGGTACTTGTGAACATCTCTGTGAAGGGGAAGGAAGCTGGCCTGGTATCACTGAGTTTGCTGTCAGTAGCAAAATCACCTAAACCTTGTACACTCAGCCTCTGTTCCTGCTGTGACAGCACAAAGCAGGATTGAAGAGACACTTGGCCATGGAAAAAGTACAATTTCAGACATGCTTGAACAGCAGACAGAGTCATAACTTAGGCCATCAGAGCATATTTTATAGAAGAAAGGAATGCTGGCTTTTTGTTACAAAATGCTAGTAAAAACCAAGTAGTCCTTAAAACAAAAATGTGTCAGTTTGTTTGATGGATAAATGGGACTAAAACTGAAACTCAGCTCCAGTTTAAGACCTATGTCTGAATTTAAAAGAGTTCCTATCTACTACAAAAGTAATATTTTCCTCTTAAATGTGGAGAATACTGTTGTTAACACCAATTCTCCTGATTTCAAGAGCTGGGAAAGATCATACAGTTTAAAAAAAATGAAATATCTGGGCTTCTTCATTTTCAGTGTAGAGGAAAGAAGTCAAATGTCAATGAGTGTCAAGCTTCTAATATATTTTCCCCATCTGTCAGATCTTCAGTGGTACATGTTTTATTTAAAGTTTGATTTACTGTTTCCATTGTATATTGAGTCTTTTTTTTTTTTGTAGAATGGCTTTACAGCACGAAACATAAAAAAAGAGAAGATTTTTAGAAGATACTTAAATTTGACAGTAATTACTGGTAGTATGTTGATCAAGTGGAAGATTCCAATACTTTTCAAACATTTAAAACAAGAGGTTTTCAAAGTAAGAGTTTTAAAGGAATAGACATGAAAGGTTTCTTTCTTCAGTTCTTCAGAACATGGCCAAGAAGAAAATGGAAGTTTCTACCTTCCTCAAAGTAAGAGCAAGAAGGCAACTTCTTCATGGTGCTTGATCTACTCATTCTGAGGCATCCTAATTTTTTTTTTTGCAACCCTAAATTAAAATTATTATAAGGCTACATAAAGGTGCAGGATAGACTGCAAAAAACCCGGGCAAACTGCTTTATATGGTGAGCAGAGACACAACCACCAGTGTTTGCCTTGTCTATTATTTAACAGGGCTTTTTCTGCTTTCAGAGGAGAGGAGCAATCAACCTTTAAGTCTGCTTAGACCATGGTTTCCCTCTCTGCTGATAATGTTAACAAGAGTTCCAATTATTGTCAATCATCATGGCATTTTCGCTAACATGAATACCAACAGCACTGACTCATTTCTCACATGGTCACCAGTTTTTGTCATTCTCGACCTGATCCAGGTTTGCATCAGCGACTGACAAAAGAAATCTTCCACATACCATTACCAGGTTCTTCAATCATCCAATCTGCTCAGTCACTCTGAATTTATTGACCACTTCTTTTGGTATTCCAATTTCCTCAGCAGTATTTCCTTCTGTTCCACAATAGAAGAGGTGTGAAAAGAGAATATTTTAACCTGGTTTGCTGCTTTCATTACTTCAGTTGTGTGACAATGAAACTAACTGAATCAATTGATTTGTGATGTGGATATATCAATGTGATGATTTAGACTCACAGTTCTTTTAAACCAGTAATTTCCACTGAGTTTTTGCTCCGCAGTGATCTTCAGGCATCTGTGTTATTTATCCTGACCCTTGAGCAATCACCTTCTTGGCCATACCTCTGTCTTCTGCATTTCATCATATCTCCCTACTCTCACCTTACAAACACGACATGAAACACTCATTCTTTCCAAGTTATTTAATTTCTATACAAAAAGCAGGACTGATGGCTCTATTCACCTGTAATTGAGGCAACAATAATATATCCAGGCCATCCTCCTCATCTCCCTCCTGACCTAAAAATGTGTGAGTTAATTTACAGTTCAGCACAATGTCTTCTGTCTTGTGTCCTACTGTGGAAAT
>VZRX01019785.1:0-89790 GCA_013398075.1 Notiomystis cincta
CGCCCTGCACGGATACGGGCTGCTCCGCAGCCTGGCCGAGACCTGCCTGGCCAGCGGCGAGCAAGGTGCGCCCGCGGGCCTGGCCCGGTCCCGGCGGGGCGGCGGCGGGGGGACCTGAGCGGGCCTGGGGAGGGCTCGGTGGCGGGGACACCAGGCCGCTGGTCCTGAGGGGCGGCTCCCTCGGTGCTGCGCTCCGCGCTTTGTGCCCCTGGAGATCCCGAGGGAGGGCCGTCTCTTGCCCCAGATAACCAGTGCTACAAGCCCTTCGGTGCGGGCCCCGCTGAGCTGAGCTGAGCTGAGCTGCCCCTCGGCCCTGCAGCGGCGGGTGCGGGGCGAGGGCAGAGGCACAGGCCGAGCCCCGAGGCCGTGCGAGCTCAGCAGCAGCCGCGCTGTGTTGTGCCCAAGGCGTCCGGTCACCCTTCTGCACCAAAGTATGGGCTGGGTGGTGTGCATTAAACCGACCTGATGGTCCCTCTGCCTCCCTGCAGCGCTGCACCTGTCCCTGCTGTTTTCCCAGGAGCACGGCTTACTCGTCTTTATCCACAGATCCCTCAACATCGAGGAGGTAAGCTGGCAAACTTCAGTGTTTAGGTAGTGCTATATGAACAACATGTTACACGCTTCAGTTTTCTTTTTGACTTTTCAGTTTCGAGATTGCAGGGAAGAAGCGTTGAAGTTTCTTTGTGTCTTTATGGAAAAAGTTGGTGACAAAATTCACCCTTATGCCTGTAATATTAAGGTAGGTAAATGAAAATTATTTTCTTTAAGTGTCTTTGCCACATAGTTGAAACGATGTCATGTCATAACATTCATACTTCACCCCTCCCAGTCAGCCGTGCTCATCTCTAATGTTTTTGTTGGAGCTGAAATAATTTGCTTGTCATAGATTGTAATTCATACCACAGAGCAGTGTGAAATTGTTTGTTTAGCTGCAGACTTAATTTTATTAACTTTTCTGTGTAGAACATCATAGGTATTGGTTCTGAAAGTCAGTTATTTTTACTGGAAATAGTAGTTGTCACTTCTAATTTATACAAACTAAAATTGTAATTTAAATGTGAAATTTTAAACGTTTCCATAGAGTTAATTTAAATTACCACTTAAAAAAAATATTTCTCCTGAGAAGTTGTTACTTTTGCAATATGTACAGAAATTGGTAGTAACTACAATACCTGAAGTTACTGGAGTCTGGATGGCTGAGCATCTATGCTGCTTTGCATAGAAATGCTTGACTGCACCACTGAAGTTTCTGGTCTCAAATTAGTAGCTACTTATTGTAAGGACTGATAATCCTGAGGTAGAAAATTTCCTCTGTGTGCCTTTTGCTGCAGAAACTACAATTTCTTTGCTCGAATTGGGATTTGTTATTATGTCAGACAGCACTGCAGTATTCTCAGTTAAGCCATTTCCAGGAGTAGATATTGTTTTAGCCTTTAAAAAAAACCTTTAATCTTGTAAGAAACAGATACTTTGAGGAAGTAGAAAAATATGTTGTAACTTTGAATTTCTGTCTTTACTTACAAGTGCTGTAATCTTAATTTTCTGTGTAGCAAACTTGTCTTAGTGTCTATACAAAAGAGAGAGCAGCAAAATGCAAAATCGCAGCACTGGAACTTCTGATTAAGGTAAAATGCCTTTTATAAATCTCTCTTGTTTCTAGAAAAGAAGTAAAAATCTGCTGTATTACTAGAGTTACGCTCTATCATGCAGAAAATCCCTATCACAGGGTCACAGAATATGCTGGGTTGGAAGGAACCCACAAGGGTCATCGAGTCCAACTCCCTGCACAGCACCATCCCCAAGAGTCACACCATGTGCCTGAGAGCATTGTCCAAACATTTCCTGAACCCTTGTCAGGTGTGGTGCTGTGACCACTGCCTTGGGGAGCCTTCTCTGGTGCCCAACCACCCTCTGGGTGGAGAACTGTTTTCTAGTATCCAACCTAAACTTCCTGATCCAGCTTCAGGCCATTCCCACAGAGAAGAGATCAGTGTCTGCCCCTCCTCTTCCCCTCACAAGAAAGTTGTAGTCTGCAGGAGCAAGAGAATAATGGTAGCATAACACTTAGATATTAAAAAAAAAGTTTTAACAACAGGTTGTCTTAAACATTCTCCAGTAGGTTGTTTAGATGTGGGCATACCATTCCATCTGTTAGAGCAAGACAGTCTGTTAGAGTGTTTTGGGGGCAGTTGCAGATCTCTCTCAGTTTATTATGGTTATTTAAGGAAAAAATTTGCTGTTCAATTGCATTCTTGCTTTAAAATATTATGTATTATATATGTCATTATAATATAAGATAAAGTATTTGAAAGGTGTGGAGGAGGAGGAGGAGTTGTTTCTAGAAATTTAGTTGCTGGGTGAGACAGTAGTTTCTTTGAATATGTTTAGACCCTTCTTTTGTAAATGTTTTTGTGCCTGCCTAGGTTTGTTTATGAGAAACAAAACTCCCTCCTGAGTTATTCTGAGTCAATCCTGTGAACTGGATTGGCTTTATATCAGCAGGAAGAGAAATCCAGTATGATAAAAGCTATTGCAGACTTGCTAAGCCTGTGCTCTTGCAGCATTTTTATGTGTATGTATAAATCATACAGTGTATAGGTTTCATGTAGGTGGTCTATATATAATATTAAAAGTTGTAAATTTTGTGTTTATGCATATATAGGAAGGTAGTTTGTTAAAGTAGATTGTGTGCCATTACTCTTCTTCAGATCTCTTATTGAATAGCTTGCTTGCTTACTTAAGTTGAACTTATATATATGAACTGTATTTTTATTTAGACCAAGTAGTATTGGGGTATTGATCTTAATGATTTTCCTTTGTTTTTTTTTTTTTTTTTATCTATCTTAGTTGCTTCACAGTTTACAACGTTCCTGTCTGATGGAAGAAATGAAAGTTAGAGAGATATTTAATAAATTTTATGGGGAGCTTGCTGCAAAAAGTAAAATTTCTGATACAGGTAGGCTTTAGTTTTTCTTAGGTTGTCCCCCTGTACTCAGCACTGGTGAGGCCACACCTCGAATCCTGTGTTCTGTTTTGGGCCCCTCACTACAAGAAGGACATTGAGGGGCTGGAGTGTGTCCAGAGAAGGACAGTGGAGCTGTGGAGCTGGGGAAGGATCTGGAGCAGAAGTCCTGTGAGGAGGAGCTGGGTTGTTTGTCCTGGAGAAAAGGAGGCTTGGGGAGACCTTACCATTCTCTACAACCACCTGAAAGGAGGTTGTAGCCAGGTGGGGGTTGACCTCTTCTCCCAGGTAACAAGTGACAGGACAAGAGGAAATGACCTCAAGTTGCACCAGGGGAGGTTTAGATTGGAAATTAGAAAAAATTTCTTCATGGAAAGGGCTGTCAATCATTGGAACAGGCTTCCAGGAAAGTGGCAGAGTCACCATTGCTGGATGTGTTTAAAATATGCATAGATGTGGCACCTGGGGACATGGTTCAGTGGTGAGACTTGGCAGTCTTGGGTTAATGGTCAAACTTGATGATCTGAAAGGTCTGTTCCAACCTAAACAATTCTATGATTCTAAAGCTTGTAATCTTATTCCAGCCCTGGCTAGTATTGTCCTCAAAGCTGCAGTTTTAGTGTGCTAGTTCCTGCATTGGTCACCTCTAATGTGAGCTCATCAGTTTTACCTTCTCTGATTGTATTATTTATGGCATATTACTATGAGCTCCAGTTTGATCATCATGGTTAGTTACTGCTGAAATCTTGGCTGTACAGGTCTACCCCTCATAAAACTTATTGTGCCTGCATAAGATCCTTCAGTCTGAATTCAAGCCTAGAAACTTCTTCTTGCTGTTGACCTTAACAAGGGCTTCCTCAGTGGACCTGGCTTTTAAATCAGTTTTCTGAGCCCTGTCTAAAAATAGTAAATGTGTTTAACTTACTGATGTGAGAGGAGGATGCATCTCACATTGTATATGTAGATATATATATATATATACACATATATATACCTATGGGTATACCTAAAAACATGTTTGTCCCACGCTTTAATCAGCAATTACACTGTTAGGGATGGTTTTCTCATGGTTGCAAGTTCATAGGAATTGCACTGGAAATGTCAAAGCAATGATTTTAGTAACTCAGATTTAACATTATTAAAAATTACTTTCTAGTATTGGAAAAGATGTATGAGCTTTTGGGAGTTTTGGGAGAAGTCCAGCCTAGTGACATGATTAACAACTCTGAAAAACTATTCCGAGCTTATTTGGGAGAGCTTAAAACACAGGTATGATTGGAGTCACTTTTCATTCTTTGGGTTTTTTGCTTTGGTTTTTTTGCATCGTTTTGGTTTTGGTTTGTTTGGTTTTTTTTTCCTTTGAAGTGTATAGCACTGGGTGTTGGAATACTACTGTAGCTGGTGTACTTTGTAGGAATGCTTCCTTAAGGACTGTTTATGTTCTCTGGTTCTGAGAAGCTTTCAAAGTAAAAAGTCAAGGCCATCAATAGCAGCAAAGTAACCAATTCACTGTGAAAAGATGGCATGTGATGATCATTCCCCAAGAAATGTTACCTTGCCCTGCACTGGTAATTTCTGATTAGTTCTGTACTGGCTGCAAAGTCCTTGCATGTAAGGTAAACATCACATTTCTGCTGGACTTTCACATATTCTGCATTTTTAAGTACTTTTAGTATATTAGTGTATTTTACCTAAGTTTTGGTATGGTTAGTCATAAAACATTTCCATGCTTTTCTAAGGATCTCTTGTGCTTCCCTCCAAATGATGTGACACTTAGGAGAAAAGATGTTTCTCTGGAGTTGTTTCAGAGTTGGGTGCTGATATAACTATTAAGTTGAAATAAGTTATTTAACTACACTTCTAGGAACTGGAAAGCCTTGGTGTAAATTTATCTTAGCTTGAGGATATTTTATTCTTTTCAGATGACATCTGCTACAAGGGCACCCAAGCTACCTCTTGTAGCAGGATGTCTGAGGGGACTGGTTGCACTCATGTACAACTTTACCAAGTCTGTGGATGAAGGTATGTTCTTTTTCTATGTGAAAGGCAGTGACATATTTTGATACACTTTAACAGACAGTTTTACATGTAATTATTATAAAGCAAAAAAGTAGCACCATTTCTTTGTGTAAACCTAGAATTAAAATTTCCCTGCTGGTAGATGATTTATGCAAAACACAGACCTTGTAGTCTGCCTTTGTGTGAAGTGGCTTCATTAAAGTTTTTCTGTATGTAAATGTTTGAAGTGCTGTTTTCTGACCACATATTGGGCAGCTGTGAGAGCCACATTGAAGCAGGAATGCAGTTTGGATGGAGATGTGTTTCTCTTAAGACTCTGTTAAAACACAGGTATTCAGAAAAATCAGCTAGTATAGATGTACAATTTTTTTTTTCAAATTCAAGAGCATTTCAGGAAAAAAGGTCTCTCTCCAAGTGAGACATATAAGGCTTTCCAATATCACTTCTTCATACCAAGCTTTGGTAAAAATATCTTTGTCTTCACTCTGCCTTCTGTATGTCAGTAGTGAAATACTCACTATTGGATTGTTTCACAGATCCTCAGACTGCAAAGGAGATTTTTGATTTTGCAGTGAAGGCAATCAACCCACAGGTAAATCTGCTATGTATTACTTGTTCTGCAGATAGCCCTGGTGAAGAATAAATTACATGTGACAAACCTTTTCTGATATTACAGGTGGATCAGAAGCGATATGCAGTACCTCTAGGTAAGATGTAAACCATTTCCATTCATGCTGAGGTGGATGCTGTCTTTTGTTTGGAATTGTTTATTCTTTACTGGATGTGTTCAGATGTCTCTAGTCTTTAATCTTCTAAGCTGGCCAGGGGGAAAAGCTGCTGTACTTTAAGTTGGAATATAGAGTTTAACAGGCATTTGGTTAAACCAGTCAAGGTCTAATCAGTTTATGAATAGCAGTGTTATACCTGATGCCATTTACTCCTCTGGAGTTGTACAAAACTGTGATGTGAGAAAGGAATGGTAGAAATAAGAGAAGTGTGGCTAATTAGGAGAAAAGAGGTGACAGTGGATTGAGTTAAAAGAAAAAATAAGAGAAAATTCACTGGAAGAAGAAAAAGAATAGAGGAAAAAATCGGAAGGAGATTAGAAATTGGCCTGTGAAATGTGAGTGGCTTATGCAGAAATTGCAAAAGTGCAAAGTTTGACTATTAAGCCCATGCTAACTGTGAGTGGTAAAACCCTCTTTAAAGGTAGTCCATCCTCACCCTAGTTAATCAATTAAGGATCTTGAAATTTCATTTATGCTTGTATTTGTAATAGTGAAATTACCTATAATTTGAATTCTTTATTTGTCTGCATCACAGTTTGGCAGAGGAGGGGACTCGTGCATGTGTCCTGACAACAGAAACTAGATCCTTCTGAATTGTGCAATCAAGTATTCTTATTTATAACCACTGAAATCCCTTTTTTTTTCAATATTAATGTAAATTACGTGAGAACACAGCTGTGTGTTCCATAATGGTGTACATTTAAAAAGAGGATTTTGGAGGGTTGTTTTTATGCTTAAGTTCTTAATGTTTGTATACTGATACTGTAATGGCTAGAGGAATACATTTTATACCCTCCAGTGGTGGTGGGTCTGCCTACCTAAAGTCCCAGTATGAACTTCTGTAGTCTGGGCTGGTTGTGTAAAATGGAAAGCAAGCCTGTTTTTAATGAGAATTGTTTTTAATTGCAGCTGGGTTGCAGTTGTTCAGCTGGCACGCTGCTCAGTTTGGAGCCTTGCTCCTGGACAACTACATGTCCCTCTATGAAGCCATGTGCAAATGGTCTGGCCACACGCACCACGAGCTGAAGAAAGCCAGTTATGCTGCACTAGATTCATTCTTCAAGCAGGTGTGGTAACTTCACTGGGATCTCCAAGTCTAAAGCATAATTAAATTTCTTGGAATAGTGGGAAATTGGAAGTTCAATGAATCTGTTTAATGAATAATTACGTCGTTTGAAGTGGCTTGTATTACAAGCTGGGTATCTTCGAAGACTTACTGTAATCCTTTGTGAAATGCTGGAGTGTTTATATCTGTTCTACAGATTTCTTCAATGGTGGCTAAAGATGCAGAGCTACACAAGAGCAAGTTGCAGTTCTTCATGGAGCAGTTCTATGGAATCATCAGGAGGATGGATTCGAGCAGCAAAGAATTGTCCATCGCCATTCGCGGATATGGGCTTTTCGCAGCAGTACGTGCAAGAGTTACTCTGATGAAGGAGCTTACTGAATGCATGTAAAGCCAGGATTCATATACCATGCATTTTACAGTTTTACACAGCTCATTTAGTAGGGAATGCTCCTGTTTCTGCACTAAGTGTTGGACTTAGTTAACTACACTGTAAAATACCTTTTGGATGGAAATTTTTAAAACAGATACTGAGTCTAGTGGGGGCTCTTGTAGCATTGGGTTGTAGTTGTAGTTACTTCTTGTGCACAGGTTCTGAAGTGGAAAAACAGGAGCTTCATATAGAGCTGTCACAAAACTTAGGGATGTGCTTAATTGCTTAGGTACAGGCTATACCTCGTTATCTCTTTCTGCATGTAAATGGTAGAATCCAGGCCAACTTTACTCTGAAAGTAGTTCACTCAAACAGCTAAAAGGCACTGCTGACTGCAGGACTGTAGGAGGTGATCTGTGAAACAGCCACAAACTAAAATAAAACAACAAACAGAACCATGCTTATATACCAATGTGGATGGCAGGTACATTTGTCAGGAAGAACCATTAGGAACAAATTTCCAGTTTCTGTCAGCAGTCTATTAAAATGAGAGTATAATAATAAAGTTAAGGTTCAATAAAGAAAGCATGGTATTTATATATCTGCAGCCTTTGTGCTTGATGGTGGTACCACAACTTTTATATAATAAAATTCTAGATTGATTTTTTTTTTTTTGTCTCTCAAAGCAGAAATTAGGTTAAATGTTCTCAAAGATTGTTTAGAGAAGTTTAGGAATTGCAATAGAATAGCTGGTTACTAGCTGAATCCTCTTTTTGCTACCTTTTGGGTAGAGTGCATTTGTTTGTAGAATTTTCCATGTGCTTTGTTCAAACCTAGTCTTCCTCTTCTGTGATGTGAGGTAGAAAGGAATTGAGTTCAAGGTATTGATTCCAGAAAAAATAAGGTATTTCTAATTACTGAGTTGAAAGAGCCCTATTAAAAGCATCTATTACAGAATGCAAGAACTTAAAATTGCATAATGTAAATGCAGAGATAGGATAATACTGCAAATTTTAACAAGTTTAATGCTCCAGTAACTATAAATCTCTAATATGCTCAGACACACTAATAGTTGTTACTGTGTTTAGGGTAAATCTTGGCCAAGCATCAGAGTCTTGGTGCTATTGCAAGTTGTGACTGTAGCACTGAACTTGTGGTCATGCTTGGTTCAGTTTCAAGGCAGAATATTTCTTTAATTGCTAAAATACTCTTAGAATAATAATTGAATCATAATGCAAATGATGAATAGGTAGTCTTAATTTTGTCAGCTTGTATTTAGACAGACTAGATTCAACCTTTAGGCTAACTGCCATATTTTGCTGTTGCATAAATCAGTCCATTCTTTTCCATGGTCAGTTCCCTACCACAGTTCTTGCCTGTGACCTGGTTCCTGTCCACAAAGACTGGTTTTTGACCTAGTTCATGCTGTGATTTACAAATCATTCTATAGAAATTTGTAAGCTTTGTTACAAACCCTCTGTTACTCTTTGGGACTCTCCACTTGTTTGTTAGTTTAGGAATAGTCTTTATAGGTTCTGTTTGCACAGGACCTGTAACAATAAAAGTTCAGAAGTTGGAGAGGTTGGTTAAGTGTTTAATAGTAGTAACCTGTCAATGACAAGTTAAGCTCCATTAAGGTAAGACACTTGTTACTTTAATGCAGCTAGTTCAAACTGTAAGTGAATCTTAGCATCCATAATGCCATATTTAAGATATATACAGCCAAACTCACATTTTTTCAGGCTGAATATGAAATCACGTCACTGAAAATTCAAGTACTTTTACAGTAAATTACACAGTATTAGAGAACTGTTATTATAGCCCATGTCAGGTACTGTTTCTTGTACATGTAGCAAGTAAAGTACTTGAAGTTAGTTTATTCAGATGAATTGAGTTTCTGGAAAAACTTCAAATATTATTCCTCTTATGGTTCAGTGAAGATGTTGGTGGGTTTTAGTGCTACAACATGCATTTATTTGCTCCTCTCTACAAAATTGCCAAAGCAGGTTTTTATCTTCTCTCCATAAGCCCTGTAAAGCTATACATTCTGAGAATGTGGACAGCATGTATGTGGAGCTTCTTCAGCGTTGTAAGCAGATGTTCCTCACAGAAGCAGAAACAATAGATGATCATCTGTATCAGCTACCAAGTTTCCTCCAGTCCATTGCAAGTGTGATATTCCATATAGATACAGTAAGTGGAGTATTTGAAGTACCACCCAATTCCTTTATGCAGTTGCAGATGTATGAAGAGGTAATAGCTGTGAACCTACCTATGGTAAAAGGTGTTTCATTAAGTGAAATGTGATGACATCTAGCCCCGAGGGGATGGGAAGAATCTCAGGAGAATGCTCTAGTGGATTTTATTTGAATAAAGAAAATGCATTGAATATGCTAACTAAAATGCTACAGTGCACTGAAATGAAAACCATGCTGACCAAATGTGAATATGTTTTTATTTAATTTAGATTCTTTATTTGGACATAGCTGTACCCCTTTCCATGTTTATACCACTCTGCTGCTGCTTTGTCTTTTGGTACTGATACTTAGCTTGTTCTCTGAGGCTGACACTTTGATTCTGCTATGATGTTGTGCTGTCAGTTTAAAGGAGGACTTTCTGGATCTTACCTGGAGCTGTGAGATTGGGGCATACATTTTGTATTCAGGTGGTTATGGATAAACAGATTGTAATGCTGTTATTGTTGTTTAATTAAATTGGCACTTTACTAGTAAGCTTAAAACTGGATTCACTGAAGCAGTAATCTGTTCAGGAGCTGCTTTCTGTAATGTGGTCCAGGAAACTTTTTGTATTCTGTTTGTTTAGTTTTATTTGGGGGGCATTTTGCTGTTTTTGTTTGTTTCTTTGTTTGGTGTTTTTATATGTCTGAGATGAATTCACTTGCTAAGTCTCTTCTTGTTCTCAGAGCAGATCACGTAGCAAACTCTTGTAACAAAGTAACTTGCTGAAATAATTTCACATAATTTGCATGATGGATATTTTGTTTTTCTTTATTCCAGGTTCCTGAAGTATACACTCCAGTTCTTGAACATCTAGTTGTGCTGCAGATCAACAGCTTTCCACAGTACAGTGAAAAAATGCAGCCAGTCTGTTGTAGAGCTATAATAAAGGTGTTTCTGTCCCTCTCAGGAAAAGGTCCAGTTCTCTGGAGCTTTATTAGCACTGTGGGTGAGTCTGTGATACTAACTTTGTTGGAATTTTTTTGCATCATGGTTTTTTTTCCCCTAAATTGCTTAACTGATTCTAGGAGAGAAATGTGGAATAGCTATTTAGGATCAAAAATGAAGCTTGTCCTGTTCTCTAATAATGGAGGTTGAGTGTTTTCATGGTGTTATTT
This sequence comes from Notiomystis cincta, assembly GCA_013398075.1. NCBI lineage: Eukaryota > Metazoa > Chordata > Aves > Passeriformes > Notiomystidae > Notiomystis > Notiomystis cincta. The sequence goes on from VZRX01019785.1 coordinate 10,564, forward strand.
TTCAATGTCCACTGTTAAATAACTTGTGGAATGCATTTTACAAGTGTTTTGGATAACAAAGTGGGTATGATTAAGGACAAGAGAATACATGTTTGTGATAAGACTTGCATTCCTGCTCTGAAGGATTATGGGAAGAAAACGATTTCATAGAAAGGTGTACAGAGATCTATTCAATGTCCTTTCAGTTACCCCTACTGAATAGCACAGAAAATAGGGTGAGTGTTGTCTCTATTAGAAATGCAATTTTTTCATGCTCTGGAACTTTTAAATAGTAAAATTCCAAACATGCAGTTAGACAGGTACAGTTCTGTGAATGTAATACTGAATGTATTAGCACTGGTAACTGACAGTTCTAGTAGTCTCAAGCATGCTGACATTTCTTTTTAATGATTTTCAGAAATTAGTTTTTATTTCTTTCAACTGTTCATGATGGCTTTTCTCTGTTAATGGGGCATTTTCATTTTTTCCCGTGTTCTTGAGCTGGGAAGTACCTAAGTATCATGTTGATCCTACATCCATGAAAATTACTGGGAGTTGTTGCCTTTTCGATAAGGGCAGTATGGGTGATGCCTTGGTCATCATTCATAATCAGAAAAAAGTCAAAGCAGTATTGAGAAAAGGTGGTAAGAAGCAACCTCAGAATTGGTTACCTGTGCAACATCCTAGAGTCAAAACTCTAATTTGGGCTATTTTGTCCTTAAAGGAAAAAAATCTGTGGTCTTTTGCTTCTCCCTTACCATGACAGAATATAGAAAACTGGTTTGTTTCATTGTTACTGTAATGAGTGATACAAATACTGTGCTTTTTAAAATCTATTCAGGCAATTTGGTGGTTTTTTGTTCATTTCAGTGCATCAGGGATTAATCAGAATTTTCTCCAAGCCGATCACATTTTCAAAGGTAAAATAACTGTTTAAACATACTTATTTCATTTAGATTCCTAGAGCATACATTTCAGTTCTTGACAACCTAACCCAGTAAACAAGGGAAGGCCCAAAGAAGCAGAAAGAGTACTATCCATATTGTTATTACTCCACTAGTGTTATTAGTTATTGGCTCATTTGTTCTTGTCTTTCATCCCCACCTCTGCTCACTCAGCACAATGTGTATGTGTCTCTTGTACTCAATAAGAAATTACAGGAAATAGGCTTTGTCTGGTCAGGTTGTCTGTAACAAAGTAGGCTGTAATTAAAGTCATCCACCTTTCTTCCAGGTTAACTTTTGGACATTTTAAAAGTTCTACTGAACGTTTATGTTAAGCAAGGATATTAAAGCTTTTTAATCCTGTGCAGCAGAATGAATATAGAATTTCTCAAATAACTGAGCACTAGGAGAGCAACTTTAGAGATTTTTGTTTTGAAAGGAGATGGTTGTTTTGTGCTCTTTTCAGATTGATGGAGAAAGCTAAACATTTCATGTTGCTACCTGCAACATGAATGTTACATTGTGTAGCGTGGGTCAGGTAGTTCCATAGGCACTTGTACAGGGGTTTGACCGAGATGGAGTTAATTTTTCCCATAGCAGCCCTCAGGGAGCTGTGCTTGTATTTGTAACTGGAAATGTGTTGATAACACACCAGTGTTTTGGCTACTGCTGAGCAGCACTGGCACAGCATCAGGGCTGGATCTCCACCATGAATTTTTCCCATCTTATTTTCCCCTTCCCATCCTGCTGAGGAGAGTGGTAGGGTGGCTTGGTGGGCACCTGCCATACACCCAGGGTAAAACCACCAGAGCAATGTGTCTGACAAATATTGTGTCCCTTCAGGATTTTTTTGGAAAAGAAACTTCTGGGTCAGAAGAATCCTTTGAAACTGGAGGATTTGGGACACGAAGATCAAGAGTACCAACTTACAAGGACTATCTGTACCTCTTTAGAAGTCTACTGAGCTGTGACACAATGAAGGTAAAACATAGTTAACAAAATTAAACACAATCCTGAGTCTTACTGTCTTATTGCTGCTTTTCTAACTTTAGACTTTTTACAAATGTCATGCTGTAGGAGGACTGTTTTCTGGTTTTAGTTGGATTTTATGGCTGATAAATGAATTAAACTGGGATTAATTTATGCTTTCATAGCTGAGAAACATCTAAAACCGAATTCTCTGAATCATTTAATTGTTAGTTTGTAAATTTAGTTTTCATTTATGTTTTGAAATATGAATGTTTTTGTCCTATGAAGGAATGTATTTTTGAAGATGCAGACTTTCTTGCTGAAAATGCACAGCTGCAATCCCTGAGTCGCTTGCTGTACGATGAACTTATAAAATCTGTTTTGAAGATTATTGAGAAATTGAACCTGACTGTTCAGAAACTGGATGTTAGTGAACAGGTGAGAGCTTAACTCCTGCTGTTGTAGGGGAACCAAAATCATATTCCCTGTTTTGTTTTCATAATGCCTAGATAGCACCCTTTAGTGTCCTTGAAGTAACATTTATCCTAGATAAAATTTTTTACTTACTATCTCTGAATGCTTCATTGCAGCATTAGGAGATGGTAACATAAGAATCAGTAGAAGGTCACAGAATCTGTTATTTTAGACTTTCCACTGTGGAATCTACTGGTTTTCATTTTTCGAGTGGTTTTCTCCTTAGAAGCAGGCATTTCTAATTTTTCCTTTCAAGTACTGGTGTGTCAGTTGTTAGTTCTTAGTCTGTCAGACTGCTTAGTAACAGCTAGAAAAAGACAGACTGTTAATGTGGCAAAAAAAAGTGTTAAAGCTTTCTGTGTTGTCCCAGATCCAGTGTTCTTTCTTCAATATTTATTTTCAGGATGAAAATGCAGGTGACAGTGCTTTGGCTGGGCCTTCTTCTGACCCTGCTTCCAACCTTCAGCCAACAAAGCCAATAGATTTTATTGCCTTTATAAATCTAGTGGAATTCTGCAGGTATCAATATGTTTCTATGTATTTTGAAAATTACAAAGTGGTTAGAAGAAGTTTGAGGTGAGATGTATTTAAGAAGCTTGTTTCTGAGTTAGTTTGATAGATCATGTTTCAAAATGCACAAGATGATTAGCAGAGAGACAGGAAGGGTTTTTCAAGCATCTGTGCCATAGGTAACCATAGTAACTCATCAGCTCAGGTGTTGTTAAAGAGTGCAGGAGACATTCATTAGCATTCACTTTCATTATTTGGGTGTAATTGTCTTTAAGTACTTGTTTTAACTTTTAGTGTTATCCTGACCATGTATCCTAAATACTTCAGAGACCAGAGATATATATATAGTCTTCATAGACAGTAAGGGGCATTAAGTGAAAGGTACAGCATTAGTTGCCTGTGGAGGTTCAGTAATGAAATGTGGTACATGAGGAGGTGTGTTGGTATAAATTCAGTAATGAAATATAATAAGGGATAAATGATTTGGCACTCTAAAAGAAAATGAAAATCTTCCTGTGCTTGACTCAGAAGGCAGCATGCATTTATTCTTCTTGGAGCTACTCTGTTACAGCATTTCTTTCTTGTACTGAGATGAAAGATTTTTAAAAATAAAACATTTTATTTTATTTCTTTTTTCTCCCCCTGTGTTTCCTGTGCATCTGTTTTAGAGAGATACTTCCAGAGAAACATGTGGAATACTTTCACCCTTGGGTATATTCCTTTGGTTATGAGCTTATTATACATTCAACAAGACTACCTCTTATTAGTGGATTCTACAAGCTGCTCTCAGTTACAATGAAAATTGCCAAGAGGATAAAATACTTTGAGGTGAGATCTTTTACCCAGTGGAGGGGTAACATGTTATATTAATGATTGTGCTGTTCTTTATTTATAATATTTTATTCCCTATGGGAAAGAGTTCATTGAAACTGTTACTAGGTTGTTTCAAATGTTTATAGCTTCCTATGCCTCCATAATTAGAAGCATATTAAACAACAAAATCTAGACTAGAAGCCCAGTTTCTGAAGAGACACCATCCATGTGTCATCACAGAATCTCTGAATGGTTAGGGTTGGAAGGGACCTCCAGAATTCATCCAGTCCATCCCCTCTGCCAAGATAATGTCACCTTAGAGCAGATGACACAGGGACTCATCAAGTTTGGCATTTGGAATGTCTTCAGAGAGGGAGAGTCCATGACTACCCTGGGCAGCCTGTTACAGTGCTCTGCCACCCTTTGTGCTCTTTCCAAAATCCTGAGCTGGGTGAACAGAGAGATGGGGAGGTACCCTTGCAATGCAGGTGATATAAAAGATATTTTGGCTAGAAAGAAGCTAACCAGAACAGCAGTCATGTATGGATTAATTACTCAACCTCTGGGGTATGCTCCTATCCCACTGACTGATTTCCACAGGGAATATGATGCCCTGTCAGTGGATGCACGATTTGTGGTATGGAAGCTATGGGGCTGAAACACATGGATGTGTAGCCCAGCACAGAGCCCAGAGATGTCCCTGCCACTGCTGCTGATGGCACCAAATGAAGCACATTTGGAAACTCATTGGTGTAGATGCTTGTACTGTGGACACTGTTGTAAATTGTTTTCTTATTACACCAGCATTGTTGCCACTTGGACATTCACTGTAAGGGAAGTTTGGGTTTTTATGGTTTGTTGTGTGGGCAGAGAAAATTAGACCATTGAAAAGTTACTTTGTAGTCATATATCTCTTGTTTATTTGCATGTTTAATATATTCCAAAAAGTTGACCCCTGGTAAACCATATTAGTGTTAATTTCTAACCTTGAAAGATCAAAGATACATTTCAAGTTTTCACTGGCACCAGTTTCATATTGGACAGTATGATGGATGTATTCTGAGTTGACCTTGTGCTTCATATATGTACTATGTGCTTTTTAATAGTGTTGACTTGTGGTTTCTGTTTGGTAGGGTGTCAGTCCAAGGAGCCTCAGAAGGTGTCCTGAAGACCCAGAAAAGAGTTCTTGCTTTGCACTCTTTGTAAAGTTTGGAAAAGAGGTAAGGAATTTTGCTCACTAACTTTCTTAGTCTGAATATAAACATATGTGACTCAATCAAAATTTTATCATCTGAGGAATCTTACATAAACACTAGAAGTATTCTTGCTTTTTGAGCTGTGCAACATAGTGGAGTTTTAAGATCTTTTTCTGTCTGTTTTTTACTTAGTGTCAGGAGTGTTTTGGTCACTGGTGAATGAGATTCCAGTATTTGTTTTGGCATGCTTATTTTACATGGATATTGATACAGTTAAGTCAAGATTTCAAAAAGTTTTTATTTGTTCTCAATCTATTTATCTGAATTTTAGGTTGCAGCAAAAATGAAACAGTATAAAGATGAGTTGTTGGCATCTTGTCTGATTTTTTTGCTCTCTTTACCACATGACATCATCATGCTTGATATCAAAGCATACATTCCAGCACTGCAGGTGAGTCAACGTGATGTACAGCTAACACTTTTCTTTCCCCTAAGATATGTACAAACATTCTGCAGCAAAGTCAGTAGTAAGGTAACTGTTAAGGTAACTATTAAGCTCTCTACAGTCTTCAATAAGATAGAACACAAATGACTTGGCTCCTTAGATAAACAAGGAAATTGTTGGAATTTCCTTTTGCACTAAACAGACTCTCATAGTGCCTGTGTTGCAATATAAATTTATCTCCTGTGCTGATCTTGAGTGAGATGCTAAACAGAAAAGTTATTACGAAGGGAGATGTATTGTATGCTAAATGCTTTTAAATTTGTTTCTTTTAGCATTAAGTAACACTAGTCAATAAATGTGAAAGGCTGATAGTTTTGTATTTGACACTTAGAATGCATTTAAGCTGGGCCTTAGCTGTACCCCAATGGCTGATCTGGGCCTGGATGCTTTGGAAGACTGGTCAGCTCACATCCCCAGACATATAATGCAGCCCTACTACAAGGATGTCCTGCCTCTTCTTGATGGTTATTTGAAAAGCTCTACATCTACAGGTATATACATGCAAAAAATTGCTAGTCTTAAAAAAGAGGAAAATAATTGTTTTAAGAAAATGTAGACGTGCCATACCTTTTATTTATGTTGTGCACTTTCTGTGTTTGAAACAACATAACTTCCCTTACACCCCAAAATCTACTTTTTTCTTAAACTAGGATTTCCTTGCTTCTGCTGAACAATCAGTAATTGTTGCCATTTTATGTTACTTCTCTGTGATATTTCCTTTGTTTGCTTAAATTACCTTAGTTTCCACTGAGACTTATTTTCCCTAATAAAGATTTTAAACAAAAGAAGAATTGTCAAATCTTAAAAATGAAAATGAGCAAAACCAGAGTGGGTTTTTTTTTAATGAAACTATGAGCAGGTAGGTGCATGAGATACTGGTACAATGAACTGGTGTTGATATGCTGTTTCTTTTGTTCATCAGTTGAATCCCAGAATAACTGGGAAGTAAGGAAATTTTCTCAAGCAGCCCAGAAAGGACGTACTAAAGTTGTGATACAGCGTATAAGAAAAGCAAAGACATTTTCAGTGGTAAGAACTCTCTCTCTTTTTAGAGCTAAATGTTAATCCTTCCCACTTTTCCTTTCTTGCATGCATACTTTTTTTTTTAATGAGGGCTACTTCTACCTTAGATGAGTTTAATGAACTCCATTCTACAGTGTGGGTCTTAAAGCTGTTAGATCAGCATAGCTGTAAAGATGCCATATTTCAGGGTGAGGATGGGAATTAAGCAGGGAAAGGGGACTGAAGAAATCCTGTAAGCAAGTATTGCTGCTAAAATGATATGTAATGGCAACAAAAATTTAACTTCAACACCCAAAATCAGGTCCCAGCTTAGCAACTTTACAGTGTGCAATACAGTTTTGTGAATGCATAGGTGTTTAGGGTTTTGGTTTTTTTTAAATTGTCTTGTGGATAGGATTACAGTCTTGAGAGGTCAACATATGCATTACTTTGTCCAGTGGCCTCTCAAATGTAAGTGTAGTTTTATTTATATATTCCAGTGCACAAACTAACTTGGAATAAACCTCTTTGTAGGTGTGAAATTATTAGTTACTCCTATGTATAGAAGACTTTCCAATCTGGTTGTCTTTAAACATAATACTCCTGGAGTGAGACCAGTGGAGAGCTACAAAGATGAGTAGAGGACTGGATTATCTCTTAGGAGGAAAGGCTAAAGGATCTCAGCCTATTTAACCTGGAGATGTGAAGACTGAGAGGAGACCTTATCAATATCTATCAGTATTTGAAGAGGATGGAGCCAGGCTCTTCTTGGTGGTGCCAGGCAATAGGACAAGAGGCAACAGGCAAAAACTGATGCTTAGGAAGTTCCATCTGAATGTGAGGAAGGACTTCTTTACTGTGCAGGTGACCATGGACTAGAACAGATTTCTCAGACAAGTTATGGAGTCCCCCTCACGGGAGATATTCATGAGCTGTCTGGATGCAGTCCTGTGCCATGTGCTGTAGGATGACCCTGGTTGGACCAGATGACCTCCAGCAGCCCCTTCCAACCTTAATCATTCTGTGATTCTGTGAAACAAAATTGAGCTAATTTTATTTCCCATACAGGCTATTTCTGAAAATCAGTTGCCTGAGACAGGCACTGTTTAGTCTGGAGAAAAGGAGGCTCAGAGGAGACCTTATTGCTCTTTACAATTATCTGAAAGGAGGTTGTAGCCAGGGGGGCGTTGGTCTCCCAGCTAACAAGTGACAGGACAAGAAGAAGTGGCCTCAGGTTATGCCAGGGAAAGTTTAAACTGGATATTTGGAAAAATTTCCTCACGAAAAGGGTTGTCAAGCACTGGAACAGGCTACCCAAGTAAGTGGTAGAAGTGTTCAAAGACATGTGGGTGTGGCACTTGAGGACAGGGTTAGTGATGAGCATGGTAGTGCTGGGTTAATGGTTGGACTTGACGACTTTAGAGGTTTTCCCTAATCTAAATGATTCTGTGATTCTGTATAGGTGCAGGATCTAAACTTTAAGGTCTGGAGTTAAAGCAAATGAGAAGAGCAATTTTTGCTTCAGATTCGTTTCTGCTTTTTACACCATTATATCATTCTGTAGCTATGTGTTATCTGTGCTAATAAAATTTTATTTGAGAAATGGTAATTGAAAGCTCACAAAATGTGATGAAAATGCTTTCCAGTCTTGCCCTCTCTTTTTACTAAATTGAAGCTCTTCTGTTGTTTGATGCAATTCTTCTCCTCATGTTTTCATTTTACCTTCTACATCTGTATTTAATAAGAGCCATAAAACCTTCATTTACTCTGTAAACCATATTATTGCTATACAGAAATAGCTGTTCTTACACTAATATTAATCTGTTGAATTATTTAGCATAATAGTCCCTCCTTGGAAGCAGTAAGGACTAGAGTGGCACGCCTTCTTGGATCTTTGGGAGGGCAGATTAACCACAACTTAATTACAGGTGGGTATCATGTCAAAAATATTTATATGCCTCTGCTGTCTCTCTTGAAAGTAGATTTTTCTAAGGCCTCAACATCAATTTATGAGAATGAATGCGCTTTTCAAGGATACCTATTTCTTGTTGCTCATGTTTAAACAAAATTACTTTTATTTAGTTCTGGCGTTTAGAAGAACAAAAGTGTTCACCAGCTTAATAAGGTGTACCAACTTAATATGGAGTACAGAAAGTGTCTAGGAAACTACAATTAAAAGCAAAAAACTATGCATCTGAGTATATGGTTTTATTTATTCCCCCCTTCACCCTCTGACTGCAAAGCCATTTTAAAACTGCCCCAGTTTGAAAATCCTTAGTACTTGTTTCTACCTTTTTACTACAGTTCTCACTTTTTTCAGTATTTAAGAACTGCAGTTGGGAATTGCATAAATCTCAGCAAGCTTACATTTTCCCTTGGGAGTTTAAGGTACATCATGCCTTTAGTATGTGCAGGTCATAGAGTTCCATTTGGGTGCTCCTTGAGAAAATCCACAAAAAGTTTTCTCCCTTTCTCTGTCCAGTGTATGAATAAGCTTTATCATTTAAATATTAAACATCATATAATCGAATAAAAACAAATTTGGAAAACTATAGTGTAAGCACCTAACCATGAGATTCAAGGATTAAATTCAGCACAAAACTTACTTAGTCTGAAAATTAATGTAGTTATGTAGAAATTTTTTTCCTTCCTTTTCCTGCTTACCTCTGATCTTTCAGCCTTTATAATCGATCTTCTTTCTGCCAAGTACTTCTCTGTTACTTACTTGAAAATACTGGAGGAAAGTAGCCTTATTATCTGGAAATTAAATACAAAGTGTGGTCAGACTTCATTCAAATTTACAAATATGGGAATATAGAGAGAGAAGGGAATAAATATGCCAGTTTTCCTTGGAGGCAATAGCTATAAATGGCTGTAAATGTAGTCATTTCCTGTGCAATTGCAGGAGTCAATGTTGGATCTTCTTTTTTGATTTGACCCTCAAGAATTTTCTGTAACATTTCAAGACAAAAGCATTGTACTGGATGTCTTACAGAAGTATTTTAAATCAAGTGTGATTCAATGTCTTCTGGATTTATTTGTCTCCAAACTGTATTTAAACTGGAGACTGCTGTAACTCTCACCTGAAACGTTGGCTGCACTTTTTTCAGTAGTTTAGGAAGCATTAACATTGTATGGCAATCTAACTGAAGCTGGAAGGTTACAGATTTTTTTGATTGAACTAAGTAAATACTCGCTCTTGTATATTGTATTAAGCTTGTTTTCATCTTTCAAATGCATCAGCTACATCTGCAGAAGAGATGATGAAGAAATGTGTGTCCTGGGACACTGAAAAGCGCCTGAGCTTTGCTGTACCATTTGCAGATATGAAGCCTGTCATCTACTTGGACTTGTTTTTGCCTCGTGTAACTGAACTGGCTCTTTCTGCAAGTGACAGACAAACAAAAGTATTGATTTTTTTCCTATATCTTGTTTTATGCTAACTGATAAAACTGCTTAAAATAATGTCTTCCTTATTACTAAAGATCTGTTTTAATTAATTCATAGGTAGCAATGTTCTTCTTTGGTGCTCTTTATGGTTACACTATTCAGAGAGCTTAGAAACTAAAGAGCAGAAGTTGTAAGCTCTGTCAAGACAGCATTGTGCTTGATTTAACATAAAAATGAATATTTTAAATCAGTGGTTTTTTTGGCCTCCTTCTCATGACCAGCCTATGAACTTGTGGGCTCAGTCCAGCAGAGCACTTCAGCAAATATTTTGGTGCTATGCTGGATTGGGATGTTGATACCCACAGAGAGTCCAGACCAGAAGTATCCTTGAAGACACTGTAGGTGACTTATCTGATGATGAATTTTCTCCAGCTGAAATGTGACTGCCCATGACAAAGACTAAAACATTAGGAAAAAGACTAGTTAAAATATGTGTTAATTATCTCCATGGTCATGATCTGTTCCTGGAGCAGTGATTCACCATAGATTGGAGTGATTTCTCAAGTACACCCTTTCATGTGACTCATTCTCTCCTGCCCACAATTTTGCCTTCTCTGTGAAAGTAATGGATGCATAACCAAAGGGATTTTTAAATTTCAGGTTGCAGCATGTGAGCTGCTACATGGCATAGTCACATATATGTTGGGGAAAGCCTCTCAGATGCCAGAAGGACATCAGGGTCCCCCACCCATGTATCATTTACATAAACGAGTGTTTCCGGTACTGCTCCGTCTTGCTTGTGACATAGACCAGGTAAACAGATTTATTTATATGAATTGTTCAAATGCCTTTAACTGTGGGAATTAATTAATAGTTTTACTTGGAAGTTTTCCTAAGATGCTGGTTTGTTTGGTTTTTGTTTTCTAAATGAAGAGTATTTTGTAGGCTGAAATTCTATTCTAGGGATGGATTGTCTGGATTTTGGGAGTGAGGTCAAAGCCTTTTCAAATATTGGTTTCAAATACTTCTATAATGCAGTGTAGTTCACAGTATCTCAGAGGAGTGTACAAGAGAGATTCAGGTTTCATGGTTCACTCAGAGTTTGTGGCAGTAACACTCTTTATCATCATATTTAATTTCTGTAGTTTTTCAGTAGTAAGTTAATTGGAGGTGAAGTTGATTATTTTGTACTGAATGTGTGCAAAGCTAGAATCGTAGGAAAGGCCTTTGGGAGAGAATATGTAGCTACCTCTTTGATACCTGCAGATGATATATTTAATTTAAACATTTGAATTTGGTATTTTTCCTCCTTTGCACAAGACAGAACAGACACATAGGTTCATCTCCACCGAAATTACAGGTCTTGTGCCTTTTGAGACTGCTGTTTGGACTCTGGCATCCATGTTTATTTTTAGATCAAAGGGACTGTGTTCTGTTAAAGCATAGAGGAAGGTGTGTTACCAATTTAGGTGAAACCTCTTTTGCTGGCATGTGGCTGAACATAAACCACAGGTAAATGATGTCTGGATTGGTCCAAACCATAGGCATACACACTGCATTTGAAGCATGTATACATGCATGTGTATTTAATGTTTCTTCCCTTCATGTTATATTATGACAGTACTCAATCAGGCTAATTTACAGGTAGAATTGTTGAAATCCAGGAAGTTAGAATAATGATAGATTTTTAGATCTAAATACAGATTAAGAAACAAATCTCCCTGTTTCCCTTGACTGTGTATTAGCACATCAGTCTGTGGTATTCAGTGTTCTTTGTCTCAGAGGGTGAGTAAGCTGAAAGTAAGCTTGGAGGTCATTGAGACTAGCTGAATAGAAGGCATCTAACCCATTTTAATTACTTAGAGTTTTTTGATTCTTGATATGGGAATGCAATATGAAGTTGGTTATTTGTTTTATAGACCCTTTTTCAAAGTACTGATTTTTATTCTTATATATTAATAGCAAAGTAGCATAGAAATGTATTAATCCTAGAAATGTAGTTAACATTGGCTGTTTTCAGGTGGCAAGACAGTTGTATGAGCCTTTAGTCATGCAACTCATTCACTGGTTTACCAACAACAAAAAATTTGAGAGTCAAGATACAGTGGCATTCCTGGAAGCTATTCTGGTAGGTCACAAGTATTTCCTTTCTTTTCTTCGTGCCATGTGACTTTATTTTTAAGTGGCAGCATTTTACTACTGAAGCAACCAGGAACACATGAAGATATAGAATGGCCCCTTAACTATTTGAAAGAAAGAAAATGGTTGGTTTATGTATTTATTTTCTAATAGCCATTTAATGCTTCTTAACTCCGATTTTGATGATGGATTCCTCTTTCTTTGGCATTCTCAAAATGCAGGTATATGATCTTCAGATAAATGAAACACTCTTTATCATCAGTGTAAATTAGAAACAACTGAAGCACATCCACCATTCATCCCCCTGAATGCCTTTGTTGTATGCTTAATTTTTCTCTAAGTGTCTTTGCTTTCACCAGGTGCAAAATTTTGCATTTAAAACTGGCTTTTGCACTGGACAGAAGTGGTTGGAGGCAAGATAGGTCAAGAGGATTGGAGTAGTTTTTTTCAATGAAAGCCAGTGTTGTCACACCACTTCTTAAGCAGAGGAAATTCACACATCAGAAAATTAAATTAACTCCCCCAGTGATAGCTGAGACAGGAATAGAAATCCAGATCTTTGTGGTGTAATTCAGCATTGTGAAGGCTGAAAGTTCTGCCCTTTCCTTGGACAGCAACAATTTTGAACTTTGTTAATTTCTGCTAAACTGTGAGTACAGCTTTTTAATTTGCAAATAATGCAGTGTAGATAAACTGCTATAACACTACACTGAGACAGTGGCAGGGTTTTTCTCATTCTTGAGATGAAATAACCTTGTATAATTTCAGAGTGGCATAGTGGATCCAGTCGACAGCACCCTGAGAGATTTCTGCAGTCAGTGCATACGAGAATTTTTGAAGTGGTCTATCAAGCAGACAACGCCAAGACAGCAGGAGGAAAGCCCAGCAAACACCAAGTCTCTTTTCAAACGGTTGTACAGTCTTGCTCTTCACCCCAGTGCTTTCAAGAGACTGGGTGCAGCACTCGCTTTTAACAGTATCTACAGAGAATTTAGGTGAGCAAGCAGAGATTGAAACAGTAACTAACTTGGACTAAAGGTTCAATGAGATAAAAGTTAATTGTAGGAATCAAATAGTCATCCACTGACACTCATTCTATTAATGTATATGATAGCTGTAAAATTCAGTTACTCAGCTTATTTTTAATAATTTTGTAGTTTGGGCTTTCTGCCTGTATGAAATGTATAAAAATAAATTTTCATCACGGGTTTATGGGAAGATTTTTATGCCTTTTTTCAGGATACTCAGCAAATTTCACTGCTATTTTTTTAAACTGGTTTAGAAGTACTTTTTTGTGCAAACGTGTTGCAGTTTATAGTATTTAATTTGGTTTTTAATTAAAATTAATATTTTACATTTAGTGCTTCTTCTCCTCATGTTTCTCATGAAATTTTTTCCTGATTTTTTTAAAGGGAAGAAAATTCTCTGGTGGAGCAATTTGTATTTGAAGCATTGGTTGTTTTCCTGGAAAGTCTGGCTTTAGCCCATACAGATGAGAAGTCATTAGGTGAGCTATTGTTAATTAACTATGGAACGAAGAAAAAAGTTACCTTGTTGAATTGTGGGTTAAAAAAGAAAAACCGTAACTGTAAGAAAAGTACATTCGCTGAATTTTGCAACAAAGGAAGAATTATTTTTCATTATCAGTACAGAGGTCATTTGCTATCTAGTTAGGAGCTCTTTGCAGTGTATAAAGGTGGAATATTTTTAGCCCAGAAGAAAGAGCCTTTTCATATTTATGATGATTTACAGTTTTATAATGATGCTACATTAATAATGCTAAATCACATTTGAGTTGTGGTTTTGCAGTTACATGGTGTAAAAAATGTAGCTTGATGAGAATCAGTCTATTCTTATATAATAAACAAATGCTCCTAAAATTGTCTTTTTGATATATTCTATGGAATATTTCTACCATTTTGTGATACCTTTTCCTCATTGTCTTGTCATTCATTATAACAGTATGTAGTTGTGTGAAGAATCTGTGAGCAAAAATGATTCTTGAGTAAATCTACTTTTCTCTCTCTTTTTTTTCTATACTCTTTCATCAACTAATAGTAATTAGAACATAAAGCCAAAAGTTGGTGTGACAAAACTTAATTTCTTTCAGAGAAACAGTTCAAGATATGATAGANTCTTTCACAGCACTAATGATTCTTGAGTAAATCTACTTTTCTCTCTCTTTTTTTTCTATGCTCTTTCATCAACTAGTAATAATTAGAACATAAAGCCAAAAGTTGGTGTGACAAAACTTAATTTCTTTCAGAGGAACAGTTCAAGATATGATAGAAATGTCCCCAGAAGAATTACTCACATGGGAAAATATTACAGTTTCTCTAAGCATGATCACAGAAAGTAGAATAGAGTTTTATACCAGAGGCCTCAGTCTGGTCTGAAGCGATGCTGGCCTGTCTGGTATTTTGTGATTTTATTCTGCACCTTTGAAAAATTTACTGTAGAAGCACAGAATAGTGGAGCTGGTAGACATAATCATCTAAATCTCTTGTACTATGTCTACAGTGCTAATACCTCAATTCATTTAAGCAAATTACTGGCATTTATTTATAGATACCAATTCTCTCTCTCCACCAGGTACTGCCCAGCAGTGCAGTGATGCTGTTAACCACCTGAAGCGCATTATCAAGCATAAAGCACCTTCTCTGAACAAGGAAGGAAAGCGGCGGGCACCACGGTCAGCTACTGCCATTCATTTTCATATTGCATTTTAAAAACATTGTCAGTACTTCCATTAAATGCTTGGGATTCTGAATGAGGATTTCATCCTATGACAATTGCTGATACAGACCTCCTGATATGTCTGTTGAACAGCTGGTGGGGAAACACTGGACATAAAATGAGAGGACCATGATTCTTTATTCCAGCACGGTGAACTCGATTTAGTTTAGCAAGCAGAGGCAGAAGAGAAGAGCATGTTTCCCTCACAGCAGTGTATATAATAACATTAGCACTGATGCTACAAAAGCACTTGGAGGAATCTCCTCCAAAGCCTTTCTTACTGTTGTTAAATGTCAGCAGAAGCAGGACAAGCTGCAACAGAATGACCAGCAATTAAAGAAGGGCAGCAGAAAAGGTAAAAGAAGCAAAAATGGATTCAGTGTCAGGATGAAGCTCTGAGTCACCTAGCTGACCTTTCTTTGAGCTGATGGCATAGCTGACCCTATGCAGGACCCAGAGCAGGCCATTGGACTCCTTAGTGTTCCCATTTTACCCAAATTATCATGTGATCTTAAAGAAACTGGCAAGTGGAGTTTAGATGTGGGCCACTGGTGTGGCATTTGATAATTTATGAGACTGAATAATTATGGGGACAGAGAAAAACTCTGCAGGCTTATTTAAACTTTAATTTCCATTTTTACCTCTTTGAGTTTGCGAAGAGAAGGGAGGATACCTGCCTTCTGCATTTTTAATTGTTTTCCACAAGGACTATGCTCTGGGGATTCCAATTAGAGTGAGGAGAAGGGAAAGCAGTGCCAGACATCATTGTGGAAGAACTCTTTCTTGTAGTGCAGAATGTGGTTAGATAGATAAAAGGAATTCAGAGTGCTCATGGAACATTTTGATTTTTTTTCAACTGGAAGACTATTTCTTCTTGGTAGAGGTCAAGAGGACTGTTAATCCTTCATATTTTTGTGCAGGGGATTCCCAGCTACTAAATCTGTGTGTCTTCAGGACATTGTCCTGTGGCTCTTAGTGCAGTGTGGACGACCTCAGACAGAGTGCCGGCATAAAGCCATGGAGCTCTTCTATGAATTTGTTCCTTTATTACCAGGTATTTTAAGTCACAGTGCACTGTTATCTTTGCTTTCTGTATTCTGTGCATGCCTTCCCTCTGTGTTTTCTATGCAAGGTAGTAATTACAAGTAAATATCTGTTTACTCAGTGTTATTAAAAAGAAACTGAGTAGTTGCAAATCGAGTACTGTGAGAACTTCAGGATTTGAGGGATGTTTTTGGGCATAGAAGAGGCTTTTATTGCAGACTTTCTTCCAGGCCCAAAACTGTTATTGTATCCAGCTAAAAGAACAAAATTTGTTGATGGGATAATTTTAGGAATGTGACCAAGGCTGAACCAGAACCAATATTTTCTCTGCTAGAAGACCTAGTTTAAATCACAAAGTTAGAGCATGTTAGTTCTTTTGCCTCTAGTTCCTTGCTAGTTTGAAATGTGTTTTTCCTAGACAATTTATATTCTTGTTTCTGTTTCTATTTTTGTTTCTGTTTCTATCAGGAAACAAGTCTCCATCTTCTTGGCTGGCTGATACTCTAAAAAACAGAGATGCTTCTTTCCTCATTACCAGATTTGAAGGAGGTGGCACTGATGCCAAAAGTCCATCTGGGATCCTTTCTCAACCAACTCTCCGTGCCATGCAGGAACCCTTCAGTTTACAGGCTGTCATGCAGTGGATGGACATGTTCTTAGCAGCACTGGATTGCTACAACACATTCTTTGAGCTGCAGATGATCAAACCTTATGAAGTACTGGGTGAGTGATCAACTGTTACATTAGGTTCATTCATGTGTGTTACACAAAGCCCACCCAAGATGATTTCTTAACTTGGACTTAAGGCTTTTTTTCTCAAATTTAAAATAGATGGTTTTACAAACTCTCACAAAGTTTTCTAATGACAGTTGTAATGAGATGGTTTTTTTTAATGAAGTACTATGTAACTTAAAATGTTTCCTTTAAGGCCTAGAAATACATCTTTGCATTTCTGAGTCTTCCACTTATCAGCAACTTCTTCTACTCTATTTCATCTCCAAAAATTATTTTGTACAGCTAATTTCCCAGTGCACAGAAAAGCCATAGATTTTTTTCATATTTTCTTGAAATACTTCCAAAGCTTTTTACCTCCTCTTTATTAATATCTGGAGGAAGCTATCAGAATACAATGAAAGAAGTCACCTTTTTACTTCAAGCCCTGTACATGTTATCTTTCTTCAGTTCCTGATGCATCAGCTGCTTCAGGTCCAAAAGCCCTGTGTTTGGATTT
The DNA here is from genome assembly GCA_013398075.1 of Notiomystis cincta. Taxonomy (NCBI): domain Eukaryota; kingdom Metazoa; phylum Chordata; class Aves; order Passeriformes; family Notiomystidae; genus Notiomystis; species Notiomystis cincta. The sequence goes on from VZRX01019785.1 coordinate 27,496, forward strand.
TGATCTGGTAAAATAACAACACCTTATGTAGCCATTGGGTCTCCTAAAAGGTTTTTCTTTCAATTATTGTTGCAAGTCTAAACAAAATGCTCTTGGTTCACTGATAGTACAGTTTCATAGTCTTGTACAAGTTTCAGGTGGTCTGTCCACCAGTGTTATGTCTGTCTTGGTTTAAAACAATACTGTAAGATCATTGCTGGATGCAGCTAGCATAGGGCTAAGTAATTCAAAACTAGGGATTTAAATTTTTTATCCATTTTATTACATAAGCCTAAGTCATCATCATCATTAGTAAGTGTTTGTAGTGGTCAGTTTCTGGAGTGATCACTAAGTACAACACTGCCCTGCTATTCCTTTGCCCAGAATGGTAATATTTAGAACTGGCATAGAGCTTTCAGAAAACATGGGTGTGAGCTGTGCTCCTTTCTGTTTGTCATCTCAGTTTGACTGTTTTCTTCCAAAGATGAAACAATGTATTTTTTTTTAATTGAGAGTTGCTGTATCATTTCAACTTAGCATGATTCTTTCTAGGTGTAAATGAGGGTTCCTCGTTCTTGGAAGCTGTGCAGTTCTTCCTGGACACGATTGCTTTGCATGATATCCACGCAGCAGAGCAGTGCTTTGACTGCAGCTGGAAAGGCAGCATGTTCAGCCCTCAGGAGAGGGACGTGTACAACTACAGCAAGTGCACCATCATCGTCCGGATCATGGAGTTCGTCACCGTCATCCTGGAGACGTGCCAGCAGGACTTCTGGAAGGTAGGCTCTGAAGGCTGGAGTGGATAAAAGATACAAATTTTATATGCAGTTAAATATGTGTTCTGTATATGGAGTTTGTGCAATGAATATTTCCTGTATGGTTCCTGATGGCTTTGGAGGTGGTAGCTGCTTAAAAGGCAGAAAGAATTGACAGAGTCTGCCTTTCTTGAATTCAGTATAGATATTCAGGTTTCTCTGTTTGCCTTTCTCTACTGGGCTCTCTAATTGATGCCATATAAACAATATTTAACTATATAAAGTATAGTACTTGAGTCTCTTAGGAAATTTAAACTGCCAGGTTTAGTTCTGAGACTGTGATTGTCTCTTCAGCAAGCCTCTGATGGTGTGTACAGAGGTGCACATCAGGATTTACAGTTGTATAGTCAAGACTGAAAAAGGCCTTTGTGGTTTAAAAGATCTATTTTGCAGTTTGATGGGATAGCATATATGCTATGTCTCTTTTTATAGATACCTAATTTCTGTGCATTAGCATAAATGATTGAAAGTCAGACATTTCCATAGAGAAAATCAGTGAGAATAAGTACTGTTTCATGTTTGGTTTCATTTTAGACTGGATTAATGGTAAATTATGAAGAATTAAACAGAGAAGTCTAAATGAATTTTTGTTTGTTTTCTTTCTAGCTGCTTGAGAAGGAACTGCTAAATGCAAGCTTTATGGAGCTTGTGGTGATGACAGTGTGTGATCCATCACACATAGGCTTCAACACAGCTGATGTGCAAGTCTTGAAAAACCTCCCAGATATCTCAGTAAGACTCATGAAAGCTCTGATGAAATCTCCGTATCAGGAATCTTTGAAACTGTGCATGAAAAAAAGAATCACACTACAGAGGTAAGTAGGGGCTTTCTGGTAAGCATGAGTCCAGAACAAACACTCACTAAAGAAATGGAAAGTAAATGATGTTGTCTGTGGGTGCACTAATGTAACATTATTGCTTCTCTTTCCTCTCTAGCCTTGAAGACCTTTGTTCCGTGGATCTGTTTAATTCAGAGGCATGTTTTGATCAAGTTAGGTTTAGTGCTGTCCTTTCTGCTTGCAAGCAACTCCAGAAATCTGGTCTGCTTCATTCTGTTCTTCATGGTCAGGTAATTGTTAATACAGAAAATAAAAGGGAACATTTGTATATTGTAAAGAGCTTTTCCTGTGTAAAACACCAGGTTAAAAACAGAACAGATCAGATGAAGTTGTTTAAAATGAGATTAACAGTGAAGAGCTAGTGTTGAATGGGATCAAAAATAAATGTTTTATGGTTATTCTACAAATCTGAGTAGCACAATACTGAGGCTTGAATAACCTGTATAATTATGTTAGTTTTTCTCTGGTTGGCTCCAGACTCTGGAAATGTAGATTCTCTAACTTCCTTTAAGTGAGCTTTGCAAGACTGAAAGCTCAAAAAGTCCAGATTGACTATCCTATAAAGGAGGCATTTTTTAAACAACTTTTACACAGAGACCATTCAAAGTGATGAGGGAAATTAGATCTGACTGATCAGAAGCAGTATAGTGGATCTGAATTGCAGGAAAACAGGATGGAGACCTCTGAAGTGTGAGGATGTAGACTGTATTATTCAAATTCCTTCCACTAAGTTTCTGATTGTAGTAAATTTCTACTTTGGGAAATTGAAGGAACAGGTTATGCAACATCCACAAAGAGTGAGAATTTGTGAATAAGGTTGTATCAAGGGTGAGCAAAGCCAACAAGTAACAAAATATTTAATTTCTTTGTGCTATCCATTCTCTGTATCAACAAAATCTAGACCTTTGATGGCAGTATATTGATAATCAAGGACCTGCCTGGTTTACTATTTGTCTCCCACCCATCCTGACTTAGTTGTTCATTTTACTTCTGTAGTCAAGTGAACCTGAAAAGATGGAGGAGGATCAGAATATTTGGAATGTTTTCGAGTTACTTTTAGTTTGTTCTGAACTTTGTACACAATAGGGTTGTCTCATTTAAAATCTTGTCCCTGAGATAGAAAAATGTCTTGTCATGGTATATTTGTGTTGCTTTATAAGGAAATTCTCTGTAGTTCAAGTGTTTTAATTAACTATACAGAGGGATTGGAATGCCTTTTTTCAGCTTTTATTGACTGTCACTTTGTTGGTTTCCATAGGATGAAGGGCCTCATTTCTCAGTTGGCTCCAAGCTTCTTTCAGTTGTGTATAAAGGCATTGCACCTGGGGGTGACAGGATTTCTGTTCCATCCTTAGACATCAGCAGTAAGCGATTAGCTGATAGGCTTCTGCAGCTGGCCTTTGCTATTGATGAGCAGGTAGGATGTGGTTCTCTGGTTTCAATCCTGAAAATAAAATATACAAAATTTTAAAGTTTGGGATGGGAGCTTCAAAAAAAAAAAAATCATGCTCTTTTAAGAAATTTGTAAGTGAAATGCAATGCCCTTGACATAACTCTTGTCTCTTAATTTTCGCAGTGTGAGGAGCTAGTAAGTCTGCTGTTGAACACAGCTGTGTTACCTGTGCCACTATCAGGAGCATCCCAGAACCACTTGATGAATTTCTCTCATGGACAGTATTTCTACAGCCTGTTCTCAGAAACCATCAATCAACAGCTACTGAAAAACTTGGATGTGATCATAGTCCAGCTTATGGAATCATCTGTCAGCAATCCTCAAATGGTATTTGACTTACTCTTTAAAAGGACAAAGTCAAAAGGGAATCTTAAAAGTAACAATTTTATTAGTGTCATCAGAGGTGGAGTGAGTAGTTGGGGGGAAAGTGCATTGGGTTGAATTTCAGACAGCAGTGCATTGTTTTTTTTGTCTTGACCTTCTGGTGCTACAGTCATGACCTCTGGCAACCTGACTTACTCAGTTATCTCAGATCAAATTGAGTGGAAAGTGCTTACCTATCACCTATCCTGAAATCTATGTATTTCAGGATGTCTTTGTATAGTACTTCAGATCAAAAATGTCCTTTCAAAGGAGGGACTCATTTACTGTGCTTTGCTGTTCATTGCAGAGTGGTCCTAGAGCATGTGACTTGGATTTGTTTTGGGTAAAACTAAACTGAAAAGCAAACTCCAACTACTAATGGGCATTTAGTCCACAGGACTAGGGTAGAGCTAGATCAGAGTATCAAAAAGAGAGACATACACATGCACAACCCTCTGGAGCTGAAATAAATATGGGATGCTTTATCATGTACTCAGTCTCAGCACTGCTTGTTTGGCTCAACAGACTTCTTCCTGTTTGTCTGCAGCACTTACAGAACTCAGTGCCATGAAGGAAGCTTAGAACTGAGATGTCTTCCTTCAGTGCTTCTGAAAAACAGAAGGGTCAATAAGATCAAAAGTCTGCTTTTCCTATTGATTAAAAAGATGCTCAGCAAAATAGAATCATCCTTTTAAAATATTTGGCTCTTTTATAATCCAAAATATTATGCTTAGACATGCTGCATGCTCCAAGTAGTAGTTTAAAACACTTGCAGCATCATTTTTGGTGGTACCAAAAATTGTTTAATTAGTTTGTAGAGGAATGTGTGTGATTTAATAAGGTGTTTCTGGTGATGGTTATCTAGTGTTTCCTGTGCCAAGCATGCCACAATACATTAATTCTTTTAAGTGCATCTGATAGATGATAGTGACTATTAGTTTTTGAAGAAAATAGATTTCAAGTACACTTGGTTCATACTTGCTATGCAAGGATTATTTTTCTTTTCAAAATGGATGCAAATAAGTTAGCATATGTGATATTTTTCAACTTCACACTAGAATTATCAAGTATTGATCTTCATCCTGCATTATCATTTATTTCTCCATATATACACAAAAGGTATCAGAACTAGTTGCTGCATTGTACTCTGAAACAGGAGTAAATTGGAGAGATGTCTTTTTTTTTGAGAAGAATATGCCTTTAATTTCCTGCAGAGACCTTTCTTCTGCATCCTTTTGAGATTTAAATCTAACCCTGCTTTGTAGTGCTTCTTTTTTATGACTGCAAATACCACTGAAGTGATCCTATCATCCTTTCATTTGGGATGCAAGACTCTTACCTGTTGCTCTTCCTTCCAGGTTGGGAGCATTTTGAATGGCATGTTAGATCAGAGTTTTAGGGACCGTGCTGTGCGCAAGCAGCAAGGAGCAAAACTGGTGACAGCTGTACTAAGAAACTGGGAGAAACTGGACAGCTGGTGGGCCAAAGGTTCATCAGCTGAGAGCAAAATGGCAGTCTTGACCCTGCTGGCAAAGGTTCTGCAGGTATGCACTGCTTTTTAAAATTCAGGTAACCTTTCTGGTTCTGTAGGGGTTGCAGCATGTTTTCAAGACATGCTGCTCAAGTCAAATGTTTTATGTTTAAGGGAAAAAAGAAAAAGTTGGACAATGTCAGAATCTGGGTGTTTTTATTAGCAAAGTACAAAGAAACTTGGAACAGGTGGAAATTACTAGATACTGCTCTTCTCCCCACCTCCCCTCTTTTTTTTTTCCTTTTAATTGTTCTCATGTTTTAGCTGCCTGTTTTCCTTTTGGAGAACTGGTACAAGTAAATAGAGTGAACTCTGAGTAGCCTCTGATAATATTCTTTGTCATGTTGGCATCCAGAAATTCACAGTGGAGGAGTTCTACCCATATTAACGGACTGCAGAATTATCTTTACTTTAAACACTTAATTTCTGTGACATTGAGATTTTGGTCTGGTGGGTTTTTTTTTCTCTCTATTTTGAAAACATAACTATCTACTTAACCTTTTGGAACTTGTAAAAGTAGTTGTACACAAATATACTCAAAGATCAACTGTTGAGCATACTTTTTATTTTTTATAATTAATTATTTTAAACGTGAATTGTTTTAAAGGTATGTGTTACAACACAGATTGTGAACTGTATTGCTGTATTAGCTGGCATGGAAGTGACCAGTAGGAAATTTGGCTTTCAGAAGAAGCTTAATATTTTTTTTATTTGAAAAATACCCAACATTATGATTTTGTTTGTGCTTTTATAGTTCTTCTTTTAAAACCAAAATCACTCTATATGTGCTTTCTGTTAATTCAGTGTATTTTTGGAAATAAATAATTCTGTAGCTCAGGGGCTTTTTATTATTCTTTAACACAAATTTCTTTGACTAGTTTAAAAACAGCAAACAAATTAATTTTTTAATTTCTTCTGTCTTTCCAGATAGATTCTTCGGTTTCTTTCAATACTAATCATGAAGCATTTACAGCTGTTTTTAATACCTATACCAGTCTACTTACTGATCAGACTTTGGGCTTAAATCTTAAGGTAAATTGCTTGCTTCAACAGCTTCCCTGCCCTCCCCAGATCAGAATGTTAGTTGTTCATGGAATTCTCTGTTATTTGGCTTAATTTTTGTCACAGGCTTCTGGGTTTTTCTTCTTCTGTTCAACATTCTAAAACTTTTGTTCTTCACACAGAGGGCACTATCACAGATGCCATACTTTGGTTTTAAGGTGCTCTTTTTTTTCCCTTGCTCAGAAGAAAGGAACGTAATTGTTAGGAAAAAAAATTACCCTCAGTTGCAAGTCGTCTTGAACTCCCAAGCATTGATCTGAGAAATGACAGCTAATCTGTCTTTTACCTACAGGTCAAATTTTGAACATTTGTCATGATTTTAACATCCATGTCTCTAAGTAAAAGACCAGTACTAATGGAGTAGCTGCTATATGGAGCTTGGTCAGGAGAGGGAGATGAAGCATTGCAGACTGAAAGAGGAAGTTATAAAAGGTGCTGGTTGGGCTGGAATAATAAAAAATTTTGTACTTATGAAAGTTCTGTGTAGTTGCTTCTCAGATAGCCTGCCTTAAATTAAGCAAAGTTTTGTGCTTTCCTGTGCATTCAAAATAAATGAAGTTTGGGATTTTGCTTTAGCTACGAGGTGATGGATTAAATCAGTGACTTGTGTGAGAACGAATGCTTGCTTAAAAGAGCAGTGAGGTATTATTCATAGACATGTCAACCATGAGATGTTAATTAGCTTTTAACTCTCACTCAGCAGTGACCTGAGAGTTAAAAGCTGTTTTCTGAACCAGTTGGAAAGGTGAACAGCTACATAACATATTAGTACACTGAGCCATTGAATCAGTAAAAACACCACGGCTGTTTTGTGGTCCTATTCAGCAGGCTTCTGAATAGTTAGGGAATAACTTATTTTTTCATGTGAAATTGTATCATTTTTATGTTTGTGTTTTTTTTCAGGGCCAAGCAGTGATAATTCTCCCATTCTTCACTAATTTGACAGGAGAAAAACTTAATGACCTTAAGAATGCTCTGGATCAACTTGTAGCTTTTAATTTTCCCATGGGGTCTGATGAGTTTCCCAAGGGAACCTTGAAGCACAATAACTATGTAGACTGCACCAAGAAGGTCGGTATTTTTAACTAAAACATGCAAAAGTGTTAGTTAAAGTTAGCAAAAAGTGAACTGTGTCTGGAATCAGTGTTTCACAGGATCTGGAATTAAAGAGAGAGATTTTTGGTTCACATGAGGAGGTCAGCTTCCCTGTTTATGGGTTGTGTCTTTATCCAGAAATTGAATCTACAGAAGCACATTAGATAAGCACACACTTCTGTGCATCTCTTTCTGATCAGTATTAAAACATAATTGCACCATTAGATTGAAGTGATTTGATCCAGTGTGGCTCATCCTGTTATGTGTTGCTTCTTCTTCAGTTTTTAGATGCATTAGAATTGTCTCAGAGTCCAATGTTGTTGCAACTGATGACAGAAATCCTCTGTAGGGACCAGAGACATTTCATGGAGGACTTATTTCAAGCCAGCTTTAAAAGAATTTCCAGAAGGTGGGTTTAGTCCACTGGATTTTGTGCTTGTTCTCATTGAATTTTTGCTGAAGCAAATGTACTTCTTGCATTTTATTGTCCTTATAATAGTGATGATTTACACTATAAAGTTCTACATAATAGTTTTAATTCAGATTTTGCTTTTGTCTTCAAATTTTCAAAGTATTTCCAAAGTATGAGCAAGTGACATCAGTTTCTAGATTACATTTCCAAGTGCCTGTGCAAATTTGGAAAGCCTTCTGTAAATAAGCTTGTTCTGAGATGATCCAGTTCACAATAGTAGTTTGTTATATATTTGCTATCCCTGTATAACCACATGATCACTTAAGTTGATAGTACTTAAATTGACAGTGAATTAATTTGTTCAACCCCTTTGAAAATACAACAATGCACTTTTTAAATTGAATATTTCCAGAGTGGTAAATTGTAGAATCAAACATGCTGTCTACAGAAGAGGTATTCAGTATCTCCTCCAAAACCAACATTCCAATTTTTGATGGGCTGTGAGTAGTGACTGTTCTGGAGCATGTAATTTCCTGGACAAAGTAATTTACCTTATAACCATATCCCATTTTTGAAATTTTAGCTTTAATAAAATTATTCAGAATAGCAGATTGTCTAGTAGTGGGATGCTTGATAGACACAGCTCTTTTTTTCCTTTTGTTTGTCTACATCCTTCACATGTATTGGATAATTTTCTTTTTTTTAGGTTGTTCAGTAAAAAGGAACTGAGACAGTTAATGTTTGCTTTAGGATTAAATTATTAAAAATACACAAGTTTACCCTCTCTTGCAGGCTAAGAAGTCGAGGTGGGTTTTTTTGGGGGCTGCATAATACTTGATGGTTCAACCTGATCTTGCATGTCTTGTAGGATAACCCAAGAGGGTATGAATGCAGACAATAGAAAATTTAAATGTCCTAAGGATTTGAGACGTAAGTGAAGTCTGGTAAAAAAGTTTTCATCTTGAGATTTGCATCTTGTTCAGGAGCACCACTGACAAACAAGTGATACTGTTGGACACTGTTCACAAAATGTTCCGAAGTGGAGAACTTCTTTCAAATACTGCTCGTCAAGCATTCGTGGATCGGTCCCTCCTCACTCTCCTTTGGCACTGCAGCTTGGATGCACTGAGAGAATTCTTTGGCAAGATTATAGTAGAGGCTATGGAGACACTTAATTCCAGGTTTACAAAGGTATGAATTACTTTTTTATTTTTTTTTTTTTAGGGTTAGGGAAGGTCTAAGAAAATGCTGATGGTACATACATTTTGCTTAACTTTGAATGAAACACTGATAAAAACAGTTTGCTTTCTAGTTTTCTGTATCCTGGAACAGAAGCTTGTACCAGTTATATAATTTGATTATTACTGATAAACTTTTCTTTATTCCCCAACACGCTGTTCCTTTTGAGTTATTGCATGTTTGCATATCTACTGTGTATAAAAACTGAAGTTGGAATATACCTCTAAAGGGGTCTAAAGTTCTGTCAAAAGCAAAAAACCATTGTAACACTGAAATAAAAAAGCTGTATAAAATTGTATCCTGTTATTTCACTGTTGGAGAGGTTTTCAACCTCCATAATGAAAGCTCTGAAATCAGGTACATTACTTCTGGAGAAAGAAATACATTTGTAATAATTGCAAAGATTATTCAGCAAGGGATTAGGAGCACAGCTCTTCCATTCTCTGTTTACAGCCTGTCTCCCAATTTAATAATACAATTGCATGCAATGATCTTGTTGCCAGTGGAGGACTCTGCTCTTGCTGTAGTTCTTCCCTCCCGTGGTTTTGCCACTGCAGATGTTCAAAGGCAGCAGGACGAGCACGATGCTGAAATGACCCAAGTTTAGTAATAGTTATTGAAACAGAATGCTTAAACTGAGACCTATGTAGAGTCACCCCCACCATGTTCCTGTTGCTGTAAATGTTGGCACCAAAATGAGGTGCATAAAGAAACTCATGAATGACACCAAGGATGGTGACAGGTGGGTGTTTTGCTTACATGTGTCATGAGGCTGAGCTGACAGTTAGTACTCTGCTTATTTTCCTCCAGTATCCTTACAATAATTTAGGCCAATTATAATTGAGAGCTCACCAGACAAACATGGGTTGACACAGTTTTAATAACTGTACTACACAGGAACTCAGAATCTGTCAGCCTTTTATTATCATCAGCTCTTTTCTCTGTTTTAGAAGGTAGAAGTAAGCTAAAGGCTATCTAAGAGAAACTTGAAGTAACTGTGGAACTATTTAGAAAGGACAAGATCCAGGAAATTTCCTTCCAAAATTTTACTTATTTGTTTCCAGTCCCATGAATATACTTTTGATACGCAAGTCACCAAGAAAATGGGGTATTACAAGCTGCTGGAAGTGATGTATGTGCGTCTTTCAAAAGAGGAAGTTTACTCCAAGGACTCTAAAATTAACCAAGCTTACCGTGGCTCCATGAGTGTAGAAGGAAATGAACTTACCAAGACACTAATAAAGTAAGACTATTGTTTATTTTATGTATTTTACATTTTTAATTAGGTTTTGGCCAGATATGCTTTTTTAAGTAGGCCATATGAAGCAAAAGATGGATTTTTTCCATGGGTAAATGTAATATCTTACATAGCTTTTGATTTTAAATGAAATACACAATATTGAATTTTCATTGATAGAATGATCTGTAGCATAAACTACAATCCTATGTCAGGATAACTTTTGCCTCCTGCTATTATACTTTTTAAAAAACTTGTTAAGCTTGTGCATTAATTTTACCTTTTCAGTATGATTCTTAGCCTTTAATTTGTGTTTTCACAACTTCAGTTTCAGTATACTCACACTTCTCTGTGGAGAATGGTTCTGTATTGCAAAATTGGTATTCATATGATTGATGAGAAGATGGGATGGATTTTCATTTACATTTCATAATACAGCAGCACACCCAGTAGGAGTAATTTGGCTTAATCATCATTGCAAAGGGGGACAAAAGAGAAATACTGAATATTTATGTTAATTACTATTGTTTAGTTTGTTTAATATTCAGAGAAAAACAGAAGATGCCTGGATTTCTGTTTGTTTTGTTTTGATTTTTGTTTTACAATACTATGTCCTATGAGCACTTCAAAGAAGTTCTTGGCTATGGTTTGCAGATCTGTAAATGGCTTTGTGCCAAAGACCTTTAAAAATCACGTCTGAAGTGTTTTCTTCAGCTAATCCATAGCATGCATGTCCATTCATAATTTTCTTGGCAAAGGACCACAAGAGAAATTTCTGTATGCATTAAAACATATATTCATCTTATCTGAACATTACCTGTCATCACATTTCTGACATTAAGGACTCCTGTGCAAATAGTTGGGGAAGTTTTCTTCATCACTGCTAAATGGTTCCATTTACCTGCAGAATACTTGAACAAGTCTGAGATGGTTTAATCGGATACTGCTCCCTTGAAATTCTGTTGATTCACTGGTCTCTGACTGGGACCCTTCTTGTACTGCTTAATAAAAGACTTCTGAAGGTGATGTCTTTCCTGTTTGTATTTTAAGGTCGTGCTATGATGCATTTACAGAAAACATGGCAGGAGAGAGTCAGCTGTTGGAGAAGAGGAGACAGTATCACTGTGCAGCATATAATTGTGCTATTGCTGTCATCAGTTGCGTCTTCACCGAAAGTAAATTTTATCAAGGCTTTCTTTTTTCAGAAAAATCAGAAAAGGTGAGAAGCTTCTGTTGCTGTTAGAAAGTCTCCAGAGCATGAGACACAAAGTGATTTTACCTGATGGCAATAAATCAAAGAATGATATGCAATTATACTAACAAACTACTCAGTGAGGCAATAGAAGGAGTGGTAGCTGGTGGAAGTTTTACCAACTGTTTGGGAATGGGTGAAGTAGGGATACTGTTTTCATTCCACTCCCAATCAATTTTCTAAAATATGAGGAAAAAGCCCCTATTGTTTAACTTCTCCAGTATTGGAATATACTTGAATGAGAGACCTTTTTACAGAGCACATTCTGTGCTGTGAATTCTTGAGTAGTTAAATAGCAAAATTCTTTTCAGAGTACTGAGGTAGAAGAGAAAACATGCCATACTTTCTATGTTGTACATTGATCTGCTGATTTTTTTTTTAAAGAAGAAATAAAATACATTCAAAGCAATTGTTATTGTGTGCAGCATTGTAATTCTGTTATTTTCAAATGTGCTTTGGTTTGCAGAATTTGCTGATTTTTGAAAATCTGATAGACCTGAAGCGTCAGTATACATTTCCTGTTGAAATTGAGGTGAGTGAAATTTCTGGCCTTTAGTGCTTCTAAGTAAAAATAGGGTATGGCTTTAACAGTGTAGTTACTGAAGACCAGATCAGTTCTCATATATGGAGAAAGAGGGTTTTGTAGTGGATACAAAAAATTGAGTACTTCTCTAATGATTTAAAATGTATTTTTCTAAGAGAAGTCTGGACCTGAAATTTAGAACAGACCTTCAATGCACATAACTTTTAACATAATTTTTAGTGTACTTACTCTGATAGTGAACAGCCATAGGAATAAAAAAAAATCTTTTTTTTTTCCTGTAGCATTAATAATAATCATTTACAACACGAGATTTCCATTCATGTTAAATTGTTTTAATCATATTTTGGTATCTATGTAAATAAATAAGTGTAAATAATCTGTACATTTTTAAAAATTAATTAACTATTTTTAAAATTAAGTAATTAGAACATTATTTCTTGCTGTTTAGGTGCCTCTGGAAAGGAAGAAGCGGTACATTGCTATTAGGAAGGAGGCCAGGGATGCAGGGAATAGCAGCCAGGGTATGAAAGTCATTTATGGTGATGAAAAAAATGCTTTCTTTTATACAGTGTTTATTGATGTATTCTTCCTTGGCTTCTACAGTAGCAGGAACAAGTAGAAACATTCAATGTATTTCATCTAACAATCAACTTCCACCCACTCTTAAGTTTTAGTGGGCAGTAAAGGCTCATTTCTTGTATAATGTTTCTTGATTAATGGACTGTTCTTCCTTCCTGTCTAGATGAACCCAAGTATTTAGCTTCTTCATCCTACATGATGGATAGCAGTTTGAGTGAGGAAATGAGTCAGTTTGATTTTTCTACTGGAGTCCAGGGTTTTTCTTACAGCTCCCAGGATGTTACAGCTAGCAGCACTCGTTTCAGGAGAAAGGTAATTTAGTGACTTGTGTGCTGTGAGAAAAAAAAGTTTTATGCTTTTGAGCAATTGCATACATTTATGGGGTTTGAGAAAGAGAAATTTCTAGTCTTCTATATTTGTTCTACCTGACTGAGAATGGGTTCCTCCAGAAGATGAAGGAGAGAACTTGAGCTGTTTTGTGTCGATCATTTTTCTTTTTTCCTCTCTCCACTGTCTGCAGCTGGAGAAAAACAATGCCCTATTGGGTTTCTAAAGCTGAGTAGTGTGAGTGAAGTCCAGCCCCAGTTGTAAAAAGATTGCTTGTGACTGCACTCAGGCACATCCTCTGATGGTTGTGTTTTGCTGTTAGACATCTGGTTTCCTCATTTCCCTCTTCTTTTGGTCTGTGACAGAACTGGCTGTATCAATTGCATAGAATAAATGATCAAACAATTATTTTTGGTTTTCTGTAGTGGCAACTCTTGGTCTTGAGAGATAGTAAATGCTGTTCTTTCAAGACTTGAAGTTGTGTTCCTTCTGCAATCAAAAGATACCTCACTAGCAGTAATGCTGAGAGAATAGATATCTGCTATAAAACAGCTTGTGAAAATATCATAGACACTGAAGACACAATCTGTCAAAATAACTGTTAACATTAGTGAAGATAAACTGTTTCCATGTTTTGGAGCAAGGAGGTGTCTTAGCTTCAGGGAAGTTAAGCAAGATAGAAAGTATGCTTCTAGTTTGCCTAGTAATGTTATAACTTCTACCTAAACAATTTTCTTTTTCAATTTGCTCTGTATAGCAAAAGAGAGCTGCTGCAGATGCAAGTCAGTGTGGAACAACACATCCATAAAAATAGAGGTGTTAATATATTCTTTGAGCTATGGAATGAAATAATTTCTTTGAGGTTCAGCTTAACTCCTCCTGCTTTCACATTTGCCACACCTGTCCTGGCAGGTAGTAAAGTCACAGTAACATAAAGTTGGCATCTCTTGGCACAAAAAGTAGAGGATGTACAGATCTGGTGCGTGCATTTGGGAGGCGTCTGCTTGAACAACGCATTTGATGTGTTCCCTGTTGTACACACTGAGTGTGTAGTCAAATCTAAGCACAGATAAGATCAGAATGACTCATGGCATGTTGGGATTTAAAAGAAAATAGTGTTGTTATTAATCATAGTAATGCTTTTTTTTTTTTTCAGGAGCCCACAGAATACAAGGTTTTAAACGATGAGATGGAACTGGAAATGGATGAATTCAACCAACATGAATGTATGGCTTCTATGACCACTCTGATTAAACATATGCAGAGGACCCAGATCACACCCAAAGTGGAGGAGGCCAGTATTAACTAAAAAGTTGGCATTTTTCCATTAATGCTACCAAGAAAGGAGAATCATGATTGAATCCCTTCATTTATAAATTTTCTTGGCTATATTATAGTGAAACCTATGTTTTTTAGTTTGGTAAGCATGTTTGGTGCAAGAAGTGATTTGATTTTTGCTCATCTCTTCTTAATTTCAGGGGACAGTTCCGGTAGATCTTCCTCTTTGGATGAAATTTCTTCATGGCAAATTAGGAAACCCATCAGTACCATTAAATATTCGCCTCTTCATAGCAAAACTTATTGTTAATACTGAGGATGTGAGTAATTTTTCTTCACAATACCAGATGTGTAACTCTTGCAGGATAAAATATTTCATCAGCTGAGACCTTTGGGGCATTCAGATTGAGTAGTTTGCTGTGATAAAAGGCAGTGTATTTATGGGCCAAAATTCCAGATGGTGCAGGTATTTTGAATGCATTATTAATATTTTCTCTCCCATACTCTACTTCTGTAAGTGGAGGGTGTCCACAATATGTGTCTTCTGGAAACCACAAGTAATGTATTCCTTGATACTAGGCAAGAGGTGTGGCTGATTGTACTTTCCATCTTGACAGGAGCAAATACAATGTTTTATTAATGGTTACAGATGAGCCTTACAGGAGCACTTTGAGCTAAATGGTGGTTTTGTTGCAGATACTAAGATAGCAGTAACATGTCTTTGCTTGAGAAGAAATGTTTCCTAACTCTCATTCTTTGGTAAAACGTTCTCAACCTATTTCATCGAATGATTTTAATGTGTAATGGTCCTGTCTGGAATACTCCAAATCCAAAAATGCTGAACTTCAGAATTAATTCAAGAAACTTTATACCCGTTCAGTGCTACTTTCTTAGTAAAAGTGTTTGAAATGGAAGGGTAAATGAATGGCATACTCTTTCAAATCCTTTACAGAGAGATTTCCTGTGTGAGATCCATAATATCTTGTGCCCTAGTGAAGTAATTAACTTTCTGTCATGAAAGACTTCTAACCAAAAATGAGAAATGTAGTTATGGACACTTTTTATTTTAAAATTTTTATGGTTGTTGCCTTGGGGGATGAGCAAAGTGCAAAAGAGGTTGTTATAGCAGTCTTACCTGTAATGTTTATTGAAGAACAGGTTGCTGAATAACTGGGTAATTTGTGCTTTATCATTGATTCTCCATAGGTTTTCCGGCCTTATGCGAGGCACTGGCTTGGTCCATTGCTGCAGCTTGTTGTTTCTGGAAATAATGGAGGTGAAGGAATTCATTACATGGTAGTGGAAATAGTAGCTACAATCCTTTCCTGGACAAGTGTAGCCATTCCCAAAGTAAGGAAATATGAAACAAATTTTTATTACTGTTGTGACTGTTTGGTAAAGAATTACTGAGTTTGGTTTTATGCTCTTAAATTATTTTATGCATCAATCCACTTTTCCCTTTTACAATTCTTTTACATATTAACTTCAAACATAACTTGTTTATTTACTTGATGTCATAAAACAATATAAGTCTTCTCGGAGTCACTGTGTTTATTTTTGATCCTGGTTTTTGTAGGGGAATATTAAGGATGAGATTTTAGCTAACAGATTGCTTGAATTCTTGATGAAGAATGCATTTCATCCAAAAAGAGCTGTGTTCAGACACAATCTGGAAATCATAAAGACAGTTATAGAGTGTTGGAAGAACTGTCTCTCCATACCTTATAGGTAAACATTTGGAAAATTGCTTTTTTTATCAATATTTCAAAAATATAAGTGAAGAGTATCAAAGGACATGGGAAAGTAAATTCAGCTGCAATAGTAAACTTTCTGTCCTTACAGTGGACAGTAGAACTTTAGAACCAAACTCTCCAAAGATTGTAAATTAATTTTAAAAACAGCAAGAGAGATAGGAAAACATATAAAAGATTATAGCAGCAGCAGCAGCAGCAACAAAAGGTGGAGTAATCTCTGCAGAGACATATTTTTATTTGAAGTTTGGCTATTATTACTGAATATTGGTGCACTCTTTACTAAGACTTGTGCTCCTGAATGTGTCAAGCATTTGTGTGGGCTTACAATCTCTTTTCAGTTGTTTTGGTGTGTGTTTCTTTGCAAAGACTTCTTTATTGAAGCTGAATATTAACTGCTTTTTGACAACATCCCTTTGGTGGGTTGTACGTGTGCATATATATCCTTGTATACAAAGACAGTGAGTGATTTATGGTGTGTCTGTTGGGGGTTTTCATGTATATCATTGCTTTTCTGTTTTTATCCAACAGTTTAATATTTGAAAAGTTTTCTAGTGGAGACCCTGAGACAAAGGACAATTCAGTGGGAATTCAGCTGCTGGGAATTGTTCTGGCTAACAATTTGCCACCTTTTGACCCAAAGTGTGAAATAGATCGTGTCAGGTGAGAATTGCAGATTTTTGTGAATGATCTTGAAAAAATCTAAAGCCAAAGAGAGCAAGTTTAATTTGTCAGCATGAAATATGTTAGCTTGTTCTTCGGAATCCTTTGTCCCATCATCCCTTTGCTATCATCTGTCAGATATAATACTGTTCTAGCTACAAGTTGCAGACCACATTTATTTTGGAAAACATCTAGAAGGGTATATGCTTCTTTACAGTGGGCCCCAGGGTTGCAGTTTTAGAGAAATTGATTAAGTCAGGAATTGCTAAAGCAGGGATTTGAGATACTGCAAGTGGAAAATCCATGTTGTGCTATATTCAGCTCTTCCAAAAGCATTCACTATTACTCTAGGCAGCTCAAATGAATTTTTTGCTTCAGTTTAAATTTGTGTGCTGAAGTAGTGGCTTACAGCAGGTCTGTCTTTTGTGCTAGGTATTTTCAAGCTTTGACCAGCAACATGGGTTTACTAAAGTATAGAGAAGTTTATGCAGCTGCAGCAGAGGTTTTGGGACTTGCTCTTCAATACATTGCTGAGAGAGAAAATGTAAGTGAACTGTATTTTGTGTTTGACCATTCCTTTCTTAATTTTATATTCATCTTTTATATGACTACTCAATTCAGATCCAAAAATGAATGTATTTGAAATTCAACAGTCTTTATCCAACAGATTAATTAAAAATTTAAACTACTGACTCAACAGGAAAAGAATTTGAGGGCAGACTAAGTGCAGAATTTTTGCCTTGCTCTTTTGGAGCTGGCAGTGGATGATCTCTTTCTCAGGCTTTGTTCAAGCAACACTAGCATGGTATGTTTTAAAATTGGGGGTTTTTTAAGAGGAAAAAAAGCAAGTTAGGAGGTTTGGAACTATCTTTTGAATAACTGTATCTGAATCCAATTACTTTATAGGTAGTGGATAAGGTGAATGCAAAACTGTTACTCACCAAATCCTACTAGAACTAGGGAATTGTGGTTGATGGTCACAGAAGTCAGTTTGAGACATGCTAGAAGTATTTCTTTACACAACAGCTTAGTGAACTTCTGGAGTTTGGTGCCAGAAGAGGTTCTAGGGTTAAGTAGATCAGCAGGTTCAAAAGGAAATCAGGCAAATTCATGCACAAAAATATGTCACGGACAGTTCTAAAAACAACAGACAGCAATGTACACTCAAAGATCCTTAATCTAATGACAAACACATGTTAGGTTGTATAAGAGAAAGAGAGGACAAAATGCAGCCAGGATCCTCCTAGTTCCACCTAATATAATTCTCTAACTGCTATTCAAGACAAAAATACCAAGTTGTTGGCTAAGTGGAGTATTATCCTGACTTTGTAGGTTATTCTTCCTTCTCTCCTTATTATCCTTACTTCTTTCCCCACTTAATTGCATTCTGGTTTTTCTTTCACAGTTTGTAGAGCATATTTCATAAATCTTCTTAAGTCTTTCTCTGTCTTTCAAGTTCCATTATAACCAGTATTTTGAATAAATGAGCAAGGATGGTGTAAATTTTGTCCTGAACAAGGATTATTTCTTTGATGTTAGTTACAGGTTGCTGGTTGTTTTTCACCTTTTCATTACACGTCTAATTTTATTTTACATTCATTGATTGGAAATCTATACTGAATGAGAAGCTGCTTATTAGTTATATAAGAATGCTAAGCAACTTGTATTACAAAATTAAGGTGTTGGGTCCAAACCTGTCAAAAGAAGCTCATAAATACATTTTTTTAAGCAGCAGTTGTGTTTTTGCCAGGCAGAGCTGTATGGGACCCATGAAGCACCATAAAGGTTGAGTTGATGGATCTTGCTTAGTGAAATGCACTAGAATCAAACAGTATAGCAGCAAAACAATGTGTCATTAAAGTGGTTATGAGTTTCATGGGTATCCTTGTCTTACTGTCTTTCTTGTTTTCAGATACTTGAAGATCCAGTTTATGATTGTGTTATAAAACAATTAAAACATCATCAGAACACACAACATGATAAGTTTATTCAATGCTTGAATAAAATTGTTAAGAATTTTCCACCTCTTGCTGACAGGTATGTCATGATTTATGTGGTATGTTGACTGACATGTAAATCTAGAATAATAGAGAATAACTTGCTTTTCTTTGTGGGGTTCTTTGGTTATGTTAAGGTTTATGAATGCAGTATTCTTTTTGATACCCAAACTTCATGGTGTGATGAAAACCTATTGTCTGGAAGTAATAATGTGCCGGGCTGAGGAAGTTCCTGATCTCCACTTGCAGTTAAAGAGTAAAGACTTCATGCAGATCATGAACCATAGGTAAGAGGTCATGTGATTATGATGCATAGTCCAAATTTCTTGGTAACTTTTTCTGTGCTGCCCACAACGTTTTTACATTCAGAAGCATTTATAATTCACATTCACTTTTTGGTCATTGTTCCCCTAATTTGAGCTAAAGTAATCTGGGAGTTAAGATGGTTAGCTCATTGTGAAAAACAAACAAAAGACCCTAAAACAGCCTTAGGGTGAAACACCAATGGGATGTCAATTTCTTTAGTTTGTCTTCGTTTACTTATATTCTTAGGTTGAATTCAAATTGAATTATCTAAAGCCCTTTATGCAAAACCAAATATTGTTGCTAAAATGTAAACTGATCTTCTGGTTCTGTATATAGCAGTGATGAGAAAAGCAATGTAACAGGGTTTTTTTTTTTCCTTCTTCTTTTAGGGATGATGAAAGACAAAGGGTTTGTTTGGATATAGTGTACAAGATGCTGTCTGAATTAAAACCATTAGAACTTAAAGAACTTCTGCCTGGAGTGACAGGGTTCATTTCTCACCCTTCTGTAATATGTCGACAGCGCATGTACGATATCCTGATGTGGATTTATGATAATTACAGGTGTGTGTTCACTGCAGATATTGTCTTTCAGTGGTTTGTCACAGGCAGAGTGAAAGTGTTTTAACAGTCTTCCAACTTCATGTCCCTTGGTGAGGGATTTTTCCAGTTGACAGAAGAATAGAGTCTGTGATTTGCCTAAGTGGCTCTGGCCTTTGGTGGCAATTTTATCACTTCCAGTAAGGGATAAAAGGATGTTGCATCACCACAGCAGGATGGCATAAGAGGTCACCAGCTTTGATGCTCCAGCTTTTTTCTTGTTGCTAGAATTTGTAACTAGTGAAAATTATACATTAAAGAAATTTGCTTTTATGTAGAAGATATATTAAGGCACATGGGCACAATCAGGATCCCTTCAATCTGGTAGTATAAAGATGGTCTTTTTGTTTGACCTCCTAGAATTGGAAACAGGCACATACTCAGTTTGACAAGTGAGCTGCTGTTGCATTATCTAACTTAGTTGAGTTTTATGTGCCTTTTCCCAAGGTAACTATTTGAATGAACAGTTACTATGAAGAAAAAGTACAGGCAGTTTTTACTCCAGCATCACTTGTGAAAAGCCTGTTTTTTCAGATCTAACTTTGCAAACTTCGTAATAAATACCTAACATATTACTTAGTTTATTAGATTACTTCTTTTACAAGTAGTGAAGATACAAGGCATTTTTGGCAAGGAAGATCTCATGTTATACTGTCATGCCGAGTTGAGATTTTTATCAGAGGGCATATTCTTCCTTTTTGTCCCACCATCCTAATCCCCTTACTTTGATATGGATTGGTTAAAAGAAGTCACTAAGAGAGATTTTTCTCCTACCATCAGTGATCCAGAAAGCCAAGCAGATGATGATTCTCGGGAGATACTCAAAGTGGCAAAAGAAATGCTGCTTCAAGGACTGATTGATGAGAATGCTGAACTGCAGTGAGTAAAGAGTGTTGTGATAACTGTCTGAAATAAAAATACCTGCATTTCTCTTACTTTGTTCATAGCAAAAGAGTTGATCCTTAGGGTTTTTTGAGTATTTCAATATAAAAGAGTAACAATGAGATAATACCATTTCCTTTTCTTCCAATGAGTTAATTTATAAAATTGTGTCCCATGGTGTTACACCAAGTGTAAATGAAGCATTTGAATGAATTTCTGAGCCGTGGGGAGGTTGTTTCACTATATTAAACCTAATTCTGCATTAGTGTTCAGGGGTTTTTGAACAAGGAGGACCCTACTATACACAAACACACAACAGTAGATTAAATGTTGGAAGATGTCAGATTTTTAGAATTTCTTTTGTTGAAGCAAAAGATAAAAGAGAAGGTCTTGGTGCTTCTCCATCTGTAGCACTTCTCAAGAGGAAAAAGCTCGACAGAGTTTTTCAGAGCAAACCTTTTATATGAGGCACAGAACACGGTAGATGAATGAGGAATTTGGTGTAATTCAATGGAAGATTAATGGCATGGAAATGTTTGTTTAAGGCCTCAGCAGCTTATTGTTTTGGAGTTTTTTGCTGATGGGTTTGGGGTTTTTTCCCTTTTTAACTTGGCTTTTTTAGAAGTGGGGATTTTTTTTTTTTCCTGTTTGAGGATAACCAAGAATAACTTTATTCTTTACCTTTACAGGTTAATTGTTAGAAATTTCTGGAGTCATGAGACAAGGTTGCCCACAAATACTCTTGATCGCATGCTGTCACTGTTAAGTTCTTTATATTCCACCAAGATTGAAACACACTACTTGAGTCTAATCACAAATTTTCTGCTTGAAATGACTAGCAAGAGCCCAGATTATTCCAGAAAAATATTTGAGCATCCACTGTCTGAATGCAAATTTCAGGTGAATTGTACTGTGTTGTTCTGTATGTAACTATGTGACAAATTCTACTCCTTAATGTAGTTACCACTTAGAAAAGAATGGCATCATGAAGGAGATTTTTCAAAGTGTTTTGTGCTCCAAAGTTAACAGGTGCAGCAGTTGTGAGTTATGCACAGTATCAGAAATCAGAAATTATAATTATACCAATTATAGCTGATTTGTAGAGTACTGAAATACCTAAAAAGGGGATGGTGGAGAGAAGCACCTTCAACTGGAGAAATACTGTCAAGTAACAGGAATACAGGTGCAAGAGCTGTTAATCAGTCCTCAGCTAACCAGTCTAAATTAGTGAGCTTTTTTAACTGAGCTGTGGAAAACTTCTACATGTTTGTGATTTGATGGGTTTTTTTTAATATGTATTCAAGTTCTGCCCCTATACATGGGAGGGTGTTTTGGTTTCTGGACTGTAATTTCTGCTGTCCTGCTTAATGAAGAAAAGCAGAGAGCCTCCACCTTTATTGTCTCACTTGAAATCTTTCTTTGTTCATAGGACTTTGTAGTTGATGCCAGCTGGCGTTATCGAAATACTGTGCTCACACCAATGTTTATGGAGACTCAGGCTTCTCAGAATATCCACAGGAATTTGTCACAGGAAAGATCCCTTTCTCCTGGGTCTGTTGGTGGGCAAGTGAGGGCTACCCAAAAGCAATATGAATTTACACCTACACAGCATGGCAGTAAGTCCAGACCAGTGTTTTTTGAAATGTTCTTTTTGGCTGTAGGAATGATGTAATTTCTGTTGCATATGATTTTTTTAATTTAAAAGTGTAAATATGTTTAGTATTTTTTTCAAGGGCTGTTTTTTTGTGTAGTATGAAAAAAATCACATTTTTATTAGTCTCATACATATTTTATGTTCTGCCTAATGTGAAAGAAACACTGTCTTACCTAACAGCTTGAAATCTGTTCTTCTCTTAAACACTAGAAAATTATATTTTGGGAGAGAAAAAGTACCTGCCTCATAGATGTTTTCACTTTATTTATATCTGAGTGTGTTACAGCTTGTTTGCAATTTCTTTTTACAGGTGGTAGAAGTTCTTTTAATTGGCTAACTGGAAGTAGCATTGACACATTGGCAGAGTATGCAGTTCCTTCATCCTCTGAATCTTTGTCTTCATCCATGCTCTTGGTTAGCAAACGGAGTGAAAAATTTAAACAAGCAACTTTTAAACCAGTGGGACCAGATTTTGGGAAAAAAAGGTTGAGTTTGCCTGGAGATGAAGTGGACAGCAAAACTAAAGGTCTGTAAGCCTTACTGTGCAATTTCTGTGCAATTAGTACACTTTTGTAAACCATCCTTGCCAGTTATTTGGCTGGCAGTCCATTATCTTTGAGACAGTCTAATTGAGGTAACATCTTGAGAGATTTTGTTTCCAGGAGTGATGATACAAAATATGTGACAAAAAGCTAGGATTGTGCTAGGAATTGTAAAATAATTTGTTGCTTATTGAAAGAACTGACTGGACCAGAAACCAGATCTCTGCATTCCTGCCTCTCCCTAAGATGATCAGAGCACGAATGTCGGACAGTTCTGTCCCTTCTGTTTTAAATTTAACTCTTTAAAAAGAGATCTCTTTAGACATATTTTCTAGACCATTTCAGCTGTGCTGACATGATCTCCAGCATTTTGCAGTCTGTCATTAGAAATCCTCACTTTTTTCTGAGAGTATTCCTTCATCCACCCAGTCAATAAGTGAAAAATACCAGTACTGCTCTGAAGCGATGTAGGATCCTTTTCCCTCTTTAACCCTTGTCTACTTTGTCACTAAAATTTTGACCGAAAGGATGACATTAGGAATTCAGGCACAGAGCTATAAAGATCAGCCTTTTCAGTACCTGGGAAGTGTTTCAGGGCAGTTATGAATGGACTGTAGTTCATTAAGAACTACAGAAATAGAGAGGACAGTCTACCTTTCAGTTGCTCCCTGGTTTCCTACCCAGGAAAACACCAATTACAGTGGTATGTTTTTGTTTGCTCACTCTCCTTTTCTAGGAAATGGACTGAATTGACAGTCTGTTGAGTGGCCTTTCCCCATGACTGTCCTGAGGAGGAGTTGATCCAGTGGCAGTTCTGTAATCTTAACTTAAAAATTATAATACAATGTTCTTACTACCCAATATTTGAATATCTTTAGTGCCTCTTTTTTGTAGGAGTTATATACTTTCTGGAATAGTGCAAATGCCATACATGCCTTTGAGAGCTTAAAATAAATCTGGTGTATGGGGCATATTTGTTCATGAGATTTAGTGCTTTCCCAGTACAATACTCTGATCTTTATACCTCATCCATGCACTTGAAGTCTCTATATAAATGTTTATTACTTCTCCTAAGACCAACTTAATTTGTTATCATTGGCTATCTTGTCAAAAGGCCTTGCACTGAGATTTTGGCTAGGAAATTTAGGGGACTAACTGGTAAGCTAGTAAATACAAAGATGATGTTTGGGTTTACATGATGCTTTTGCCTTAAATCTGAAGTTTGCTTGGGAAAGGAAAAGCTCTGGACATGATCATATGTTCCCTAGGTATAGAAGAACGAGCAGAAATTCTAAGACTGCGGAGACGTTTCTTGAAGGACCAAGACAAACTCAGTCTGATTTATGCGAGAAAAAGTCTGGCTGAACAGAAAAGAGAAAAGGTTTGTCAATCCAAATGGGTTTAAAACTTTAAGTCTTGCTGCCATTTGCAGTCTTGTACTTCATCTCGTGGTAACTTTGTGAAGAAAGGGTAGGTGTAAGGTACTGGTTGCTACTTTAAGAGCCTTAGAAGGTTTAATTTGGAAATAATGCTATTTATGGCCTTAAAGCTAAATGACATTACTTAACATGGGTGAGGAAAGAGCTGGATGATAATGCTTCCAGTCTACCACTTAAAGTGCATGAAGTGATTTTATGTGATGGGGTCCCTAATAGCTATTGGGAAGTCCTTTACAGTTGTCATTCTGGAAACTAGGAGCCTTGGAGCTACAATACTTTGCAGAGATAGTTGAAGAACGTTATCCAGTGTCTGAAGGTGAACTCAAAAATGTGGTACAACTGATGTAGCCAGAACTGGTTTGAACTTTTAACCTGAAGGAATGTCAGTAATAATCATTTGCTGAGTGTTTATCAAAGCCAGAAACTATTTTGTGGGTTTCCTGGTTGTGTTATGTACTTACAATAAATCTAAGTATTTTTAAGCTCTGTAGCAGTTTTTCAGAGGTTCTTGTTACTAAAAATAACCTACATTATTGTCAAAAAATGATAGCATTTAGTCCCAAGAGCAAAGGAACCCAGGACTGAGAGCTACCCGTTTGAGATGCTCCTGTAATACTGTACAGATGCAGACAACTGTGTAAACAGAACTTATGACTGGGAGAACCACACAAACACCTATTTTAGCCCATTTATGTTTACTTGCAGGCTAAAGCTACCATTTCCTCCCCCCCTACAAGAGATAACCTGTAAATGGGTTCTGTATGGCAGTTCCAATTTACAACCAACAAAATCCCCTCTTTTAAACACTTCCAGTGATGGTGTTTCTACCACTTCTGTGGGAGGCTTTTTCCAATGCCTGACCACACCTTCAGTGAAAAGTTCTTCATAATGTCTGATTCAAACTTCTCCTGGCATAGCTTGAGGCCATTTCCTAGCTATTTTTAACATGATTAATGTATTTCAGGAGATGAAATCCGAGCTGCAGCTGAAGTATGATGCCCAGGTTACTTTGTACAGAAGTTACCGAGTGGGAGACCTTCCTGACATCCAGATTGAATACTGCAGTCTCATTGCCCCTCTGCAGGGCCTTGCCCAGGTCTGTCTGCTTTTCAGAGGTTATTTGTGAAGTTTTCTGGTCCTGTAGGGAAAATGTCAATGTAGCTCAGCAACCACTTTGAAAATTGATTTGTTGTTTTGCAGTCAACCACTGTGATACACATTTAGACTCGGTTTTGTGGGAGTGTTTCTCCTACCCTTGTGCTGGTGCAGTGTTAAGAGAAGAGGCTTTGTTGAGAACTGGATACAGCTGTTGTCCATTTCCTGCAGGTTCCTCTGCTCGAAAAACAGTTGGTGGTCTTTGCAGACATTATTGCAAAGGACATCTCATTGTACAGTGACAAAACAGCCATTTCTCTACTATTGTATGTTTGTAACAGACTTTACTGTTTTTTACAAATACGACTTTATATTTGTAAAAATACAAATGAACTCAGTGTGACTAAGACTGGACTCAGTCTGCTCAGTAAAGCTGACCTAATATTCCTTTTCCTACATGAGAGTGGTAGGAACAATAGACTGAACTGAACAGTAGACTGAATCCCATTTTACAGTCTTTGGGAAGTCACAGACTTCCTGATTACCTTTGTATTTCATTACTTTTGATAGTCCCTTATCTCTCTGGAAAGGGTGGAAGTAGCACACTCATGAGTTATCTGAATATCAGTAGATAAAGAGACCAAATTCCAGACCCATGATAGACCAAGAGGCATAGGATTATGTTACATACACAAATATGTTTCTGGATTAATAAAAAAGCCTTTAAATCTCAGATGACACTGTCTGTCTGTGCAGACAGTCTCTCTCTGTTAGCTGCCTCAAATTTTGGGACCAAGTCTACTCACATTGATGTCTTCTTCTTTTCCTGGAACTCGCATCATGGACCATAGTGTCCCTAACATGATATTGGGTGTCTGGTTCCTGTAATGGGAGTTGTGAGTATGTGAAAATTGTAAATTCCACCCTCTCCACTGACATTCTGGCCTGAAACCTACATTGCCTTGGAGATTCTTTCTTTAAGCAGAAGAATAAAAATGAGATTTCAAGGGTAATCCCATCACAGGTGAGATGCATGCCAGACTAAACAGTCCACTCCCAAAGAGTCTCTAGGGATTAGGTACAGAGTGGGTCATATCTTTTAATTTTATTTACTAGTCTGTTGTGTCAAAGCAAAATTCAGTGACCTTACCATTTTTCTTGTAATTTACAGAAAGATCCGACATTTGCCAAGCAACTTTTCAGCAGTTTGTTTAGTGGAATTTTTCATGAGGTGAAAAAATCTAAAAAACCTTCTGAGAAAAACACCATTGTCCAGAAGCTGCTGAACGACTTCAATAATTTCCTCAGTATGAGCCTGTCATACTTTCCACCGTTCATTGCGTGTATCCAGGTAAATCCTGATATATGGCATGAAAGTAACTGGATATAATGTTTCTGTCTGAATGTGTGATAAACCCAGTGGTAGTGAAGGTCAAATACTGTCAATGAAGTTTAGACAGAGACAGAAAGAGATTTGTTAACCAACCGAATATTTCAAGTGACACTTCTTAAGGTGAACAAGGTAGTTCATACCTCTGAACTGATTTTTCAAGGTTTCTACGTTTTCTGATCTCTAGAGTTTGAGTCACCTTTTAATGTTTTAATTGCATCAGTAACAAGAAGAGGTTTGATTACAAATGAAAGCTATTTCAATTGAGGTGGGAATTGCGAACAATTGAAAGGGCTATATGGGTGTTGTGCTTATCTTCCTGTTTCTGGGAAGTGCTTACTGAGGAATTCTTTGATGTCTTGAGGATATCAGTAGCTGTCAGACCTTTTGTTGTTAGCCTCTCTTGTTTATTTTTTCAAATTAGTCCCGTGAAGTAGTTGTCTGGGGATTTTCAGTAATGAGGGAAGGGCTCACCAAAGGATGAATGAATGCACCACAGTTGTTTCACTGGAAAGGAAACACAAGCCTTTCTGTTATGAGAATATACTGACCTGGAATAGATTGTGAATTTCATCTTTTAACCCAATTTTCAGGGAGATAAAGAAGCCTTGTCCCAGCACCTGTTACATACCTATTGTCACTGTATTTAATGATTCTTATCAGCTCTATTGATGTGTGTCTGATCCGTAGCACTAAAAGAATCTTTTTTTGAGTGGCAGCTAATGGCTTCTTTTTTGTTATGGAAATTTATATACTCTGGGACAGTAGGTGTCATTCCAAATACGGGAGAACCATCTAGTTTGGACTAGCTTCGTAAACAGTGACAAACTTTGCTTCTTAGTACTTGTAATTACACATCTGAAAAAATGTAATTTCTTGTTTACTTTTTTCTGTGCAGCTGCATAAAAGGTCAAATACTATGGGGATTTTTCTGGGCTGTCTTGGTATTTTTTGAGCCAACGTCTCACAATAGCTATGTGTTAATATTCCCTCTTGACACTGCATTTGTTGGTTCTCTGTCTTAATGATATTGAATTATGTTGTCTAGACCCTGCTTAATAATACTGTTGCATTAGGCTTTTTTTTTTTCTGAATAGACAAAAAATGAAGACTCAAGAAGTAGGTAAATTCAACTTCATCAAAAATACAGACTTTGTAAGAGCAATAAGAGCATCTCCTTGCCATCCTCATCAATAACAGATGCACAAGAGCATGAAATACAAACAGCCTGCAAGCGGTGAGGGGAAGTTTTTTCCCAGTCGGGAATTGAGTTCACATTGATCAGGAGAGTGTGAGCAAGAGCACAGCAGTGTCAAGGCATTTGGCTCACAAAGACTGCCCCAGTGTCTTGGCCATTTGTAAATACAACTTCTTTTTCCTGTATACCATAATAAATACCAGCATGATAAATACTGGCTGGTTTCAGAAAGGCTTCCTATTTTACTGCTGTTTCCTTCTGGTTGTTTGGCTTTTTATTCTTCTACAAGCTCACGCCTCATCAGGAGAGTAACTCGATGGGTAAAAAGAGATGGTTTTTGTCTACACATATAATCTTAAAATTGACTATGAAGCTCTGGGATTCACTTTCAGGGCAGATTAAGAATCAGGTGAAATACTAAAAGAGGTTAACTCCATGACAAAAATTTACATAGCCTCCAAAGAGATCCTTGGCCTCTGAAGAACATATAATTGCCTTAGAAATATTTTAGCTGCTAGGCCAGCTTGGATGCCATTCTCCCTGATCTTTCAACATATGGTGCAAGTAAAGACAGTGCTCATTGCATATGGAGCAGGAAACATTCCCTCTGCTTTGGGAAGATAAGTGACCAAATAGTCACCAAAATGCACTGAATAGAATATTACCTCCTTTGATGTGGGATGGTGTCTGTAAATTTTAACTTTGGGAGAGTATTCATTCTTTGGACATCCTATTACATTTTCACAGTTCTTACAATTTTTCCTGTGCTATGAGAAAGGGCTTTTGGTCTTACCTTAGCAAAGTTGTTCTTAAGGTTTTAGATTGTGCAGTTGTCATTGTGTTCCTGATGTAACCCTGAAGAGCTGACAGTCAAGGAATATGTCTGGGGCATGTGTGCAGCTACCTGAAATTGTCTTAACAGCAGTTGAAATATATATGCTATCCCCCTCATTGGGATGTGCCTGGTCTGTAACTCAGGAAGCTACAAGAGGCTGTGGTTTTTTCCCTCTTTACAAATTTGGTAGTGTGGGAGTCACAACTCTACAAAACGTGTTGTGAGTTTGCTTATGCCAGGTGCCTCTTCTGTAGTTTTTGTGGTGGTTGTCATTTATCAAAGAAGTGTAACTTGGTTGTACTCAGTCTCCTGTTGCAATTTCTAAACAGTGGTTTCTTTTCACATAGTATTCTTGAACATACTGTATTGCAAGAATTAGATTTTAGTTTTTGTTCTAAAACATGGGGCTGTTTCTCGTAATGAAAGTTATACTGCACCTCTTC
Organism: Notiomystis cincta; assembly: GCA_013398075.1. Taxonomy (NCBI): domain Eukaryota; kingdom Metazoa; phylum Chordata; class Aves; order Passeriformes; family Notiomystidae; genus Notiomystis; species Notiomystis cincta. Next base: position 56,295 of record VZRX01019785.1, read on the forward strand.
CACGTTGTGAATTTTTTTCTTCTGTTTGTTTAAGATACTATTGTGACTTTTCTTTAGTGGAAAAGAAAACAAAGGAAAAACCTAATACTGGATTTAATAAACGTGCTGCTTTCTTGAATTATTTATCTGTATTTAGAATAGTGATTTAAATACTAAAAAAAACCTTCAACTAAACAAGAATATTTATCCCTGAAGAAGAGGTTATTCTGTAGTTGGACTAATGTTAAATATGGTAAAGAGAAATATTGTCATGTCTTTAAATCAGGCAGGAGTAGATGAGTACAATATAGAAGAGTCTAACAGGAAGCTGTGATGTGCTGAAATTGGCTGAGTGTGTGGACAGAAAGCCTCCAGCTCAGACAAGACATCATGGCAAATCATGCCTTTGGCTTATGGCAGGAATGCACCACAGAATAGGTTAAGTGAAGCACAGCTGCTGTGGAGCAGGCAAAATCCGGCCAACAAACAGAAGGAAAAGATCAGGCTGTCACTGTGTCCATCTACCTCTCCCCCACTTTCCTGGTGATTCTGTCCAGAGAGTTGTCCCGAGTCCTGGAGCCAAAGTATATGGGGTTATTCTGTACTGTTCTCTGTCCAAAAAGCAAGAGCACAGAAGGAAAAATTCCAGTTTTCCCCGAGTTGGGAACTTCTGGAGACCTAATGGCTCATTTCCAAAGCTTGCACTATAAGAAAAACGTTACCAAATAAGTGATCTGTGTAGTTTTACACCAAGTAGACGCCTGTTGTTTTGTTCTATTTTGCAGGAAATGAGTTGTGAGCACAGAGAGCTACTGGAACTGGACTCAGCTAACGTGAGCACGAGCTGCCTTGCAAGTTTGCAGCAGCCAGTGGGCATCCTGCTTCTGGAGCGTGCCCTGATGGCTCTGTGCCCTGGGGAGGAGCCCCCCTCCAAAAGGATGCGTGGCAGGACAGAGCTGCCCCCAGATGTGATCAGATGGATTGAACTTGCTAAGTAAATTCTTGTTTGAGACAATTTGCTCCCACTTAGGTTTGCCTGGTGAAGAACTCTGCTTTTATGGCTTGTGGGATTTCTTTTTTTAGTCTTTCGGTCTTTTGGAATTGGATATGCTTTTAATTTCTTCTCAGTTAATACTGTCAGTGAGAGCAGTTAGACTTTAAAACTGTGCACTCTTATGGTGCTGTCAGATTGCTGAAAAACCTCTTGTTCATAGCTTTTCAACTGCAGGAGCTTCCATAGTTCAGGTATTACCCTCCAAGATGAAGTTCATGTAGTTTAGTATATATTTCTGATCTTATATAAGAAATACTTCCTAAAAATCTAGTTTTAAAAGCCAGTAGTATTGCTACTTGTTGATTTTTTTTTTTAAATAGTTTCTGTTTGCATTGATATACATCTGCTGAGCTATTTAAAAGATTTCTGTTTTCAATTTTACTAGGCTCTACAGATCCCTTGGGGATTATGATGCCCTCCGTGGCATTTTCAGTGGTAAGATCGGGACTAAGGAAATTACACAAAAAGCTTTGTTGGCAGAAGCAAGGAATGATTATGCTGAAGCAGCTCAGTATTATGATAAGGTAAAATGACAACAAGATATTTTTGTTTCATAAATCTCTCATGACTCAAAACTAATAAAATTAAAATTAAAAAGAAAAATTTAAATTTGGAGAAGCACCATATTGTCTGAAATGTCCTTGTGCTTTCATGTTTCATTGTGTAGACACTGGAAACAGATGAGCAGTCACAACAGAGCAGTAAGAGTGATGCTTTTCTTACTGTTTGCAAAGCTTCACAAGTGCAATTATCTAGGCAGATAAGTACAAACACATGGGCACACTGCAGCCCTGAGAGAGGAAATTGCATGTGTTCATGGCATGAGTTACAGTGGGCAAAAATGAAGAAGGATCTCTAACCTTCTTGTAAAATGTTCACTCTTCAATTGAAAACTGCAGGTTTACTGATGATTGCTACCTGAAATTAATTTATGCATAAACACTGCCAAGCTTGAATTTTCTGTATTTAATGTTGTTACCACACTCTGGTAAATGGATAGATATTTATATGACACAATGAATTACAGTTAAGTGGCTGGTAGCTTAGAATTGAAACAGGTTCTTGGCTGTGATCTGGCACTGTTCTCTCCTCCAAATTCATTCCCTAGGCACTCTCTCAAGAAGACTGGCAAGATGGAGAGCCAACAGAAGCAGAGAAGGACTTCTGGGAACTTGCCTCCCTGGAATGCTATGACCACCTCACAATGTGGAAGTCTCTGGAGTATTGTGCTACTGTTAATATAGATAGTGGAAAACCTCCAGACCTAAGCAAAACATGGAATGATCCATTTTTTCAGGTTTGTAGAAATTATTTCATTGATACTGCACCATTTTTTATCTCTGTAGGGACGTCCTACAGTATTGAGATTATGGGTGAAGATCAGTTTGGGTTACTTTATTATGGAAATTAGTGGAGAATCCGATATTCTTAAAAAATTGAAACAATTACTTCTGGTTGTTCTTTTTGATGTTTAATTTTTACCTCAAGACTATGGCAGATGGCTTGGACCAGCTTTATCCTCTCATTCTTCCTTTTGCAAGTCTTTTTTGTTGCTTTTCTCGCTTTTATTTATTTCCTGTTTTAAGAATTATCAAACCATGGATTTTGAAACTGGTAGAATTCACTAACAGCTTCTTGAGCTATAGGAAAAGGCTGCTGTGCTTTGTTACCAAATAGGAATTTGTCTAAGGGAAAATATTTTTTAAAACATTCAAAATGCTTTTTATCTTTATTTGGTCTGCCACTGATAACAAAAAATTTGACCATCTAATATTCTATTCCTAGAAATAAAGACCATGTTTTCACCTTGTAGGAGACATATCTGCCCTATATAATACGCAGTAAGTTGAAGTTACTGCTCAGTGGGGAGAATGACCAGACTTTGCTAACCTTTATTGATGAGGCAATGAAGACAGAACAGAAGAAAGCCATTATAGAAATGCACTACAGCCAAGAACTTAGTCTCCTGTACATCCTGCAAGATGATTTTGACAGAGCCAAATATTACATTAGCAATGGCATGCAGATCTTCATGCAGGTAATAATGTCTTCTATCTCTGGTATGGCTTTTCTTGTGTAAACTGCTGGAACAATGAAACTGCTGTTGCTGTTACTGCTGCTAGGTTATACTCTTAAGAGAAACACTCCCTCAAATACAATGAAATTGAGGTGCCTTACATGTCATATGACAAAACTTTTTGAATTCACTGCTTGCAATGATGAAAGGTGAGTGAGCCAGTGGAGTGCTTTCTCCTGATTTAGTTTTTGTTTTGCTGGTTTAATCTTTTATACATTTTTCAGAGTAATTGTTTGTGCAGACAATAAAAATCAGGGGACTCCAGAACAAGCTTGCAAAGAGTATTGCATTGAGAAGTTACAAATTCTATCCATTATCAAGTTTTGATTAGACTGTAGGACTTGGCTAAAACCTAGCATAGGAATTGCAGCTAAAATACGCCTCTGTGCTTGTCCAAAGCAGAGTTGCTCTCTGATTATGGGCTATTAAATTACTTGTGAGAGGTTGAGCTCTAAAGCATAACATACAGCAGCATCAGATCAATAGTTTGTAGAGCACTGAACAGAACCATGCTTTAAATTCTGTCTTTGATTCTCTCCCTTTCTTTTCAGAGCTACTCCAGTATTGATTCCCTGTTATATCAAAGTCGAATGACCAAACTGCAGTCTGTACAAGCTTTGACAGAAATACAGGATTTCGTCAATTTTATGACCAAGAGAAGTAAAGATTTTTTTTTCTTCTCAAGCAATTTTCCTTTTGTATTCAGTAGTCATGGTTTCCTGAACTTTGAATTTCTGAACTGCTGTTTGAAGGAGCATGTCTGGAATTACTTCTTACTGTCTTCTTGACAGTAAGACCTATTCCAGTTTTATAAGATAGGATTGAACATAACTTTGTGTTCTATTGCAATGTTTAATTAGCATAACTCTTGAGATAAGAGCTAAAGATCTCTTTTGAAAGTGTCAGTTAAAGTTTTAAACTAAGCTTTTTTTTTCTGTTGGAGTAACTTTTGGTAGTAAATAGCAGTTAGGAGAGAGAAAAAAATGGATGTGGTATATAAGTTGTACCTACTCACAGGCCTGAAGTACAAATTCATGTACATAAACCAAATTAGATATTAAATTTAGTTAACAGTCCCACTGTATTCCAGCATGTTCCCATATGGAAAGGAAACTGCCCAGTGGTGATCCACAGTGGCAGTTGACACAGATGTCCTTATGGAATCCCCTGTGCTTCAGCAATAAACAAAAGTAATACGATGATCACTAAGAAGCATTTTTAGTGCAAGCCCAAAAATGCAAGTGGGTTGCTTAATTGCAGTTTTCTGGTTTGAATGTTAGACTATGTTTTGTTTAGCCCATTTTCATGCTCTTTGGCTTCAGATGCATTTAAAATGTTCTTGATTGATTTCTAGGTAACTTAGCTTCAGAGGCTTCCCTTAAGAGACTTCTCAGAACTTGGACAAGCAGATATCCAGATGCTAAAATGGATCCTATGAACATCTGGGATGATATCATTACAAACCGGTAAAATTGCGTTCTTGGGTTAGCTTAAGTTCTGTCTGCCTGTTGAGTTCCAGGAAGTGCTTTTTCTAATGCTGCTTGTTTTCATGTTGGAGGGTTTTGATCCAATGTATGACTGACTTTTTTTTTTTTTTTTTTTTTTTTAACNCAGGAAGTGCTTTTTCTAATGCTGCTTGTTTTCATGTTGGAGGGTTTTGATCCAATGTATGACTGACTTTTTTTTTTTTTTTTTCTTTTTTAACTGTGGTGGTAGCTTTCTCAATATAACTGAGGAGTTTGTGTGACTAACTTGTGGTAAGGAGCAAAAGGAGGTTGAGAAATGGCCAGGAATAAACTGTATTTTGATAGGGTAACATAGATGTTAGTTTATTCATTTTCTTGCATTAGTGACTACATGCACTGTGTAAGCTGGCCCATTTCAGCAGCCCTTAAACATATTCACTTGCAATTAAGTAAATTAGCTGCATTTAGCTCAATGAAACATCACCCAAAAGGCCAATCAGTTATGAATAAAAATACTTGCCTACTTTGTAGGCAGTTCCAAAATGAGGGAGCATACAAAACAAGCCTAGCCCTGTCACTCTCAGTGCTTCACCTGTTTATGGGCAAGTTAATGACCACTGCTTTAATTGGAGACTTCTGTTGTGCAACTGTTGCTAGAAAGAACAAAGGCCCTCTGGAGACTCCTTTGGATTAGCTCTGAAGAAGTTGGAATGCTTTTTCAAATTTGAAAGTTTTCTGTCCTTGCCATGGTATCTGTCTTCATCCGAATTCATTCTTCCAGTGAAAATCTAGATTAGTCCTTCTTTCCTGGGCAATAACTTCTTCAGTACCTCTGCTGATACATAGTGTGCTCTCTGATTTATTTTGTTATCTCTTGGTGTCAGGAAAGCATAGCTACAGAAGAGCTTATTGCAGTTCAGTATTAGGCAGAATACATAGCATGGCTTACTTTTGAAAAAAGTCTTGAAACATTTATGACTTGAAGGGTTGTCAGGGTCTTAAACACTTCATGTGCTTTTAGAAAACCTTTGTCTCATCTTAAATTAGTAACAAAGGATGTGCTAAGTGCCACTTCAGAGTGTAGTGCTGTCCAGTGCTTTGAGTAGCAGTCCACATAATGAGATGTGCTATTAAACAGGACTAGTTGTGAAGTGACAAGATTCAGCACTGATTCATGGCAATTCCCTTTCAAATGGTGAGTGTGGTTGCTGATTTGTTCTGTACCATAGATTTCAATGTTGGCAGTGTGATAAACATTTGAATAGCAGGTTGGCCTGGCACTCACACTAAATAATTGAGACTCCTGTTTGTTTGCACTTCTGTGAAGCTGGAATGAGAGTTATGGCTTGGTGAACTTAGGGACTGTAGTTTGCATAAAGGAACTAACTAGCAAAAAATCCCACTCTATAATGAGCATTTTCTAATGCTAATCTTGTCAGTTCAAGATCCTGAATGCTCTCAGGGTCAATCTGGTCCCTGTTAGGAGTGTCCAGACTGAGGACTGTCTTTAGCCCTGCTAAAGGTGATAGCTGTAGTTAGACATTTTTTATTAGCTTTTTTTGCTGTTAGGCAGATCAACTCTTTTGAACATTCATTTCCTTAAATGTGTACCAGAGTGATCTATCCCCCTGTTGTTGTTGTGCAGGTGTTTCTTTCTTGACAAACTGCAGGAGAAGCTTCCCTCTGATCAGGCCAATGACAGTATGGAGGTGGATGGAGAATACAGTGACCAAATGGAAGTGGATCAACAGAGCGAAAACATTTACTCAATGATTAAAAGCTGCAAATTTAATATGAAAATGAAGATGATAGAAAGTGCCAGGAAACAGGTGAATATAGTGTCTGATAGCTTCCAATTTGGTGAGAAAATACATTGAAAAAGCTGGAAAAGCCTTTTAGGTGGTCTTTGGTACCCTTTTGCCAGGGCAAACCTTGTCTCTTTCTGACCCTGCTGTCCAGAACATTTTGAAAGCTCAGACAAGTCAGTTCCACAATGAAAGAAAACAAAAGGATAAGTGTTATTTACAAAGTTGATGATAATCTATCATTACTGGAAATGTGCCTAAAGTCCCCTTTGATCCACATATGGTTTTGGACACTCTAAAGGGCAGATAAAGTATCTGAAACATTTCAGTCTTTTATGGAAGGGAGACTTGCAATCAAGCATTATGCTTACTTATTTACAAATAATCTCTTCTATACAAGAAAATAAATTGAATTTTGATTAAATTAGTATAATTTACTTCAGTCAGCAATGCTGAATTTCTTTTTTTTCAGTTTTCATTACTGCTGTTAGTTAACACTAACAAAGAACTGAAGTCACTTAGAAATTTTAGGTTGAATCTGACTGTTGAAATGACTGGAGCAGCCTTTTTGATGATGAGCCTTTGGTGTTTCAAACTTGAGACAAGATGAATAATTAAGTCAAGGTCTCCCATCTTCTGAGATGCTGCAGAAATCTGCAATCTGATAAGAAAATACAACCTTATTGTTTTGTTGACTATACACTCTTGAAGGAGTAAGTGAAAAATAGTATTTCCTTTAATGTTACTTCTAGGAAACTTCTTATTGAAACACAAACATAAGAGATTTTCTTAATGATGCCTTAAATCAAGTTGTGTTTCCCTTATGTGTTTGTACTACAGAGCATGTAAATGCTTGTTGAGTCATGCAGCTGGAATTATTTTCTCAGTTTTTTAAACTTCTGTTCTTCTCTTTTGCTATTCAAACTTCTCCATTAGCACAAATCTGATTCTGAATATGAAACCCGGCAAGCAGCAAACATCTCTTTGCCTTAATATAACTTTTGTTACTTAAATCTTCTCATCCTTAATTTGGCTGTAGGCAGGTTTTCGTTCCTCTTCAGATATATGGTCTGCACATTCTCTTAATCCAAATACAGAACAGCTTTGCAGTTGCCAAGAAGCTCCTGAAAGACCTGCGCAAAGAAGCCAGAGCGAGGGAGGACTGGCTGGTGAGGTGGAATTACGCCTATTGCCGCTTCACTCACAGTAGCAGCCGCACCCTGAGCTGTCCTGAACGCCTGCTCTCAGTGTTGAAAACCGTCTCCCTGCTCGGTAACAGCCTTCTCTTTGCTTCTCCTTTGCTTACAAAGTTGCTTTGTTGTCCAGTTACCAACTTTTGTTTTTGAATTCCAACAGAAGATACCAAACCTGACTATCTCAGCAAGAACGTAATGGCCTTCCGAAACCAGAATCTTCTTCTGGGTACTACATATCACATCATGGCCACTGCTCTTAGACAAGATCCAGGATGTCTTGAGCAAATTGAGAAAGAAAAGGCTGGAAAGATAGCACTAATATCAGGAGAAAGTCTTGAGAATCCTAAAAAGGTAAATGAGTGAGCAAAATCTTTCAGTTATTTCAGTATCATAATTACTACAAATTGCTACTTCATTAGGTAGTGATGGCTATGGATAGATACAGAGCATGTGAAACCTGTCTGCTATTAGCAGTGAGTAGTCCAGCAACACCAGATAGAGGAAGAAGTAGGGGGAAAAGGCAAAAAAAAAAAAAAGGCTGTGGTTGCTGTTTTTTCCAGGTTTTGCTCCCTGGGAGTTCTGCATTACTCTAGCCTTTCTAAATAGGAGAATATTCTTGTGTTTCTCTGTACTTGCTTTTGAGTGGAGGGTAAAGACATAGTCAGAGCATCTGCAAGCACAGTGACCAGACAAGGCTTGGGATCCTCAAAGAACACCTTGATTTCAGCTGGGCATTTGTGTCCTGCTTCATGCTCCCCAGACTGTTCTCTTTAATAAAGAGATATTTATAATACTGATAAACTTACTTTATCTAAGTAATTTTAATGGAAGAGAGAAGAGGGATTTTTAAGGCAGAGCACATGCAGATTGTCCTTGCCTGTTTTGGGTAGGTGTGCATTTGAAGAATACTGTGCTGCAACTAAAGTTAATTTGCTGTCAATTGTCCCAGGTGCTGTGGCATTGATTCCTTGTTTGTCAAATTAATTAAGAATTTGACGTACCACTACTGGCTTATTTCTACTAATTTCTAAAGCCACCATGAAGATCCTTACATATAGAATCATAGAATGGTTTGGATTGAAAGGAACCTTAAAAATCATCTAGTTCCAACCCAATTGCCATTGGCAGGGACACTTTTCACTAGACCAGTTGCTCAGAGCTCCATCCATTCAGGGATGGCATATTCACAGCTTCTCTGGGCAACCTATTCCAGTGTCTCAGCACCCTCACAGCAAAGAGCTTCCTTCTAATATCCAATCTAAACCTACTCTCTCTCAGTTTGAAGTAATTGCTCCTTGTCCTGTCACTACATGCTCTTGTAAAAAGTCCCTCTCCATCTTTCTTGCAGGATTCCTTCAGGGAATATGAACCATATTGGTATAAAACAAAAAAAAAAGTATTCTTAATTTGTGTTCTATGGTTGTTACAAGTAAAGCAGATCAAGAAGAAATTCCTGCAAAAAAAAATGTTTTAAATTTTCAGATGTGTCGAAACTTAAGCAAAAGCTTGAGCCTCATTTATTAGCTAATTCTTAAGAGTGTTCTTCTTTAGGCAATCTAAAGGACAAACATAAAAGTTGTTCTGTGTCAGATGAGTAAGATTGCCATACCAGGTATTTCTGTAAGATTAAGACACTTAGCCTTATTTTAGCTTAGTATTAAGCAGTACTCTGACCCTGCTAGTCTCCTTCTACCTACCTGGCTATTTAATTTCATTTACAGTGTTTAGTGTGGCCAGAAGGGCCAGGGAAGTGATTGTTCTGCTGTCTTGGCAGTGGTGAGACTGCACCTCAAATCCTGTGTTCTGTTCTGGGCTCCTCACTACAAGAAAGACATTGAGGTGCTGAGGTGTGTCCAGAGAAAGGCAGTGGAGCTGGGGGATGGTCTGGAGCACAAGTCCTGTGAGGAGCAGCTGAGGGAACTGAGATTTTTTAGCCGGGAGAAAAGGAGGCTCAGGGAAGACCTCATTGCTTTCTACAGCTACCTGAGAGGAGATTTCAGTGAGATGAGGGTTGGTCTCTTCTGCCATGTCCCAAGTGAGAGAGTGAGATGAAATGGCCTTAAGTTGTGCTAGTTAGGTTCAGATTGGATATTAGATTTTTTTTTTTTAATGGAAGAGTGGCCAGGCATTGGACTAAATTGTCCAGGGTGGTGGTGGACTCACCATCTCTGGAAGTGTTCAAGAGGTATCTGGATATGGCACTTCTGGATATGGTTTAGGGGTGATTGTGGTGGTGCTGGGTTGGCAGTTGACACATGATCTTGAAGGTCTCTTTTGACCTTCATGCTTCTGTGATTCTGTAAAGAATCCCATCAAGTCTCCCACTGCATGAGCTGCAATTAGAAATGTATGATGAATATTGCTATATTTATAATAGGGAAAAAGGCATCAGATTCAAAATAGTTTGATGCATGTTTTTTTAAACACAAATTCCAAGTGTAACTGTTATGCAGATGTTGCAGATATGTCTATATAGGAAAAAACCCGCAAGTTTTATTATATTCTCTGTTAACTGTTTCCAAAAACTCTAGTAATGTTAACTTTTTTGCAATGACAAAAATTCTGCTTAGCATGTCCAAAGACTAATTTCAGTTTATATATTTCCACTGAAAACTGTGGAAACTAAAGTTCCCTGCTAGAAATAACATCCCCATTTTTTTCCTTTATATCAGCTGCCCAGAACATCTTAAAACAGTTAAAATTTTATCTACTCAAGACTTGCAGCAAAGCTCCAGTTTTAGAAAGGATTGTTTAATGCTACTTGCACTAATGTGTGTGTTTTTTCTCTTGTGGTTGGATTTCAGGTGCTGGCGGGTCTGAACGAGAAGGCTTTTCAGTGTTTCAGCTGTGCTGTGAGGAGGTCTGAAGAGGAGGTGCAGTCCCACTCCATGGACCACACGGATGTGGGGGGAGTTGTTGATGCATACATGACTTTGATCAGCTTCTGTGACCAGTATCTGCGCAGGGAAGAGGAAGGCTTGCTTGGTTAGTCAGGATTTCTCCTAAGCTTGTGAGGGGTATTTCTCTGTGATCCGTGAGCTTTTGCCTAACCCAGGAGATCTCCATGAGCAGCACAGCTTGGGTTTAAATGGAGCAGTTTGACCTCCAGTTCAGCAGTATTTGTATGCCTTTTTTCACCTCCACTGTTACTGCTAGCTTTGGTATTAGTGGATCACTTGTAGTCTCACTCTTACTTGTGAGAAATATATTATATCCAGCAGATGCTTCCCTTGCTCCTTCCCAGACCACAGCAGCCTGGTATTTAAAGCAGGCAAGATACCAGCAGTGATGCAGCTTCCTGATAAAGCTAATCCTTACAGTCCCCAAGTACATGTGTTGCAGATGTGTGCAGTTCAAACAGATGGGAAGGAGAACAAAGTAAAAATACAAAATACACTTGAAAAAAAATACCAAATGGTAAAGATGAATGTTTCAGATGATCAAAGGCATGGAACGAGTGATGGTGTTTCTGATAATTCTTGTTTAATGTCTCTTGGCAGAAATTAACACTGTGGATCTGCAGCAGTTCCCAGCTATTGTGGTGGAGAAAATGATAAAAGCTTTAAAACTGAATTCCAGAGAAGCCAGGCTGAGATTTCCTAGACTGCTCCAAATAATTGAAAGATATCCAGCAGAGACATTGGGTCTAGTGACACGAGAGGTTAGTTGCTTCAATTTTTCTGGCAGCAAATGTTGCTGTAAATCAAATTTTAAAGATGGGGGTGGAGGTTGGATACATAGAGGTTAGACTGGTAAGTTTTGCTTCAGGGAAATCAGATAAATTTTATCCCATCATTGTTCTTTGTCTTTTCTGTAACTTACTAATTCATGTGGACAGAAAATTTTTCTTAGAAATTTAACTTTTTATCATTATTCTAATTCCAAATGTTAGTTTGAGAGTTGTTGGAGAGCAATTGTGGTATGCTTTGTCTTTTTCTTTTTTTTCCTTCAGAACAATCTAAGTGTTAACACAAAGGTGGTTAGTATTAGGGTGAGGAATGTATCTTATTCCTGTAGACTGAGTTTCCTGTATGCAGGAAGCTAGCAGCTTTTCCAGACTCATTCCATGTCTCCCACCTTTCTCTGTCCTTCTTCACTTCAGAGGTTACTACAGCTTTGTCTTCCTTTGTGTTTCCCACTTCCTTCCTTCTACAACCTGTCTTTCCATTGCCATTCCATGACAGGATACCACGAGCATTCCCTGCTGCCATGGCACAGATAAGCCAAGACCTTCTCTGTGACTCATGCCTGTTCCTGCCTTGGCCTGCCTGCCTGCCTCTTCAAGCCCATGTCATTGTGCTGCTGCTTCCAGAGCAACAGGCCCTTTCAGAGAAGGAACTCAAGTGAGGCAGAAACTCGGATTAGTTATCCCAAGGAACTGAGAAAATAGCAAAAATGGCTGAGGTGCACAAGGTGTGGCCACAGAGGAACACCAACAGTTCAAACAGTACTTGACACCAGCTGACAAATCTCACCCAGAAAGGGAGTTCACCAGTCATTTATTTATCCTATCCTCTGTCTTTCTGTGAGATAAATACTGGCAATCTAATCTTAAATTCTATTAGAAATGCTTAAAGCTGAACAAAGGACAAAACTGTGATAGGAGTTTCAGTGTTCCACTTCCTGGGATTTTTTACTCAAATCAGGACTTCAACCCAATGGTGTTGGAACTGCATTCCTTCAGAGTTTTAAGTTGTTTATATTTGATGATCCAAATTTATTGTATTGCATCCAAAGACAAAAGCCACAATTTTGAGTGTAAAGCCTCATATTGATCCACAGCTGCAAATCTTTATAGTAAAAACCTATTAAGCAGCAGTGGGGGTGGTGGTAGTAGTGATAGTAATAATGAAATCTGTGCTTCATTGGGGGATGTTTTGCACACCTGGTTGACATTCTCTGTTTCCTTTTCACATTTCTCTCTGTCAGGCTGTGCCACGGAGCAGTTTCATTTGTTTGCTGTGTTTGGTATTTTTGAGGAGGACCAAAGCTGAAAGCAGTGTCTGTTTTTGCAGCTTTCTTCAGTTCCTTGCTGGCAGTTCATTGGTTGGATCAGCCAGATGATGGCACTACTTGACAAGGATGAAGCAGTAGCTGTACAACATACTGTTGAAGAGATTGCAAATACCTATCCCCAGGCACTCATCTACCCTTTCATGATCAGCAGTGAAAGTTACTGCTTCAAAGATACTGCAGCTGGCTGCAAGAACAAGGAGTTTGTAGAAAGGTGAATTTGCAATTGGAGTAGCTCTTTTGTATGTTTTTTATTCAGGAGTGGACAGATTCATTTATTTTTCCTACGCAAACTCTTTTCTTTAGTGAGCATGAGAAATATTAGAAGGTAGTCTTGGTTTTTTGTTTTTCACTTAAAGGCACAGAGAAATGCAATACATCAGCTCTGTCAGTTCCAGACATACTCAGGTTGGTGGAATGAATACTTTATGAAGTGTTGGATACATATAGTCCCCAGGCTGTTGGAAGTTAAAAGTTTTCCAAAGTAAAGTAAAAACACCACAGAGAGGCAACCCCTTTTTCCTTGTAATTCTGTGAATTGTAATTCTGAAATTGAATATTTACATTTTTTCTAATACCAAGAAGAAGTAACTACATTTCAATAAAATGGATGCTCATACCAGACTTCAGAGAGGGTAGTGGAATGGATGCATGTTATCTTGGGGAATGACAGCTCATGGCTGTGGTGTTCTCTGCTTTTTCAGTGTGCAACATGCAGCTTCTCCTACAAGCCTTCCATTATCCCTTTTGCCATGCAGTAACACTTGAGTAAATCCCCAGGCAAAAATCAGTTTCTATCACACCATGCTGTAGAACCATTATTAAAATTTTGGGTGTCCTTCTACCTTTTTCTCAAATTTGATACCTTTACTGAATAAATTTTTGCTTAAAATAAAAATGTAAAGTCTTGTATTTCACAGACAGTATCATCCTTCAGTATCACCCAGTCATGACAGGGTGTATAGTCTGGTCAATGTCTGTGCCTGTTTCAAGCATGCTTTCCACTCACTCACCAAGTTCCTATTTTCATAGTGGGACATATAATTAAAAAACTGGGAGCTGTGTGGCATGTTTAGTCAAATAAACAGTAATGCAGCCCAAGAGGGAATTCTGAGGAAGTCTTACCTACTTACACCTGAATTATTTCACCAGGTTCTTGTATATAGCAGTCTAGATCATTGCTTATCTGCAGGGGAGGTGGTGATGGTAGTTCCTGTTGCATTGTGATGCATTCTTCCCTTCTTTTAAAGGATCAAGAAAAAGCTGGATAGAGGAGGAGTAGTCCAAGATTTTGTTCGCTCCCTGGAGCAGCTCTCTAATCCCGTAATGATTTTCAAGGTAAAGCATATTTTTCTCCCCTTCCCCTTCATTCCTCTCCCTCTGTTCAGAGGAGCAAGTGCTGGGCGGAGCCTGGCACAGTTCAGTTGACACCACAGCCACAGGAAGTGGTTCAACCCAGCACCAACTCATGATGGTGATATTGGGGTGCTGTCAGCAGCTTTCACTGCTGATAGACTCCCTCCCTTGTGCCAGCTGGATGTTCTGCTCCAGCCCTTTTCAGCTTTCCCCTTCAGGGTCTGTGCCCTGCCCTGCAGTCAGTCTTCCTTCATCATTCTGAAACACAGAATTACCATTTGTGGTCATCTTTATAATTTTGGACTACTTGTATTCAACTACTTGTGTTCTTATGTTCTTTCCCTGCTGGGCATCCCTGTCTATATTCTGACTTGTTTGTCCAAAGGTTTCTTGTCCTGTGTTTGGTGCCACTCCTGGTCCTAGAGAGGCTTTTTTAGTTAACATTAAACACTATGGCAGTAAACATAATTATCATAATAAAGTAGAAATATTTTATCAAGACACAGAATGAAAGGAAAATATTTTCATAGTCTTTCAGTTGCTTTTTTTGTTGTCAAAAGACACATAATAGTTGACTGTTAGTAAATACAGTAACCCCAGTGCAATCTGAGTAGCCTACTGAAGAGCAAGGGTCAGCAAGTAAATCTTTTCTCAGTACTCATCTGTTTTCTTCTCTTTTCAGGATTGGGCTGAGGATGTCAAAAATGAGTTGTCAAAACCTCAGAGAAACAAAAAGAAGCTGAAGGAAATGTATGAAGGAATGTACAGGAATTTGGGAAATTTGGAGGCTCCTGGCCTTGGACTGATGAGGAGAAGGTTTATTCAGGTATATGTGGTTACAGAGTAGTGTCGGCATTGTGTGCTTTTCTAGAAGGCAATAGAAGGTCAAAAGAGGGAAGCAGATCACAGCTTTTACAGGTGCTGCAGGACTTGATGAGACTTGATCCAGTCAGGAGTACAAGACAGGGATTTCTTTGCTAGAAGCCATAGACTTCACATAGTTCACTTTCCACTTCTAACTGCCCTGCAGGGATAAATGTTCCGTCTTACACAGCTTCTGCCTCTCCTGTCCTGCATGCTGCCAGGTTCTTAGGACCTGAGCCTCTAATCATCCATGGGAATCTGGCCTTGGTTTTTGTTTCATGCTGCCAAGGATTTATGAGCACCTTAGGGAGTTTTGCTGTATTGTTCTATTCAAACCTGCTGCTGATACAAAGTTACTTTGCGTTTTACAGAAGAGTTACAACTATGAGGAATTAAAGAAAAAAACTCTACAAAACTGGCTGAGTTCCAAAGTGGTGAAAATCAGTGTAGAGAATGAAGTGACACATGTGGCAAGAAAACATAATTCCCCTAGTATCATACAGAAATTCTGTGTGTTTTAGCTTACTATTGCAGTTCAAGAACAAAATCTTGATTTGTGATGGTTTTTTCAAAACATCAGCTGTGAATACTCAAGGGCAGTCAAGAAAGAAAAGCAAATGTTCTTCATTATTAAGAGTAGAGAACTAAACATGGATTTGTACATTTGCATAGCAGCCTTCTCTGACTCTTGAACATTATAGTCCTCATCTGCAGTATTCTCAACACAGGTATAGTAAAATTGGATGAGGTTCAAAGTGGCAAGAATAATCAGAGGTACAGAGTAACCACTGCACAAGCAATTTTAGCATTCCTCCGATTGGAAAAGATGCAGTGATGCCAGATACAGTAAAGCTCTTAACATCAGTCCCATGGTTGGACTTGGTGAACTCGAAGGTGTTTTCCAACCCTAACAATTCTATGATTCTGTCAGGAGTGTCAAACATGAAGTAAATACTCTATGGAAGTGGCCAGTCCAGACCAGTGAGAAGTGTTTCCTCATTCAGTACACACTTAAGTGCTGAGCTCCTGCTGCAGGGTGTTACTGGTGCTTTCATGGGTTCAGATAGCAAGCAGGGAGAGGGGGCAATGCTTTGAGAGCCTTTACATGCAAATGCACCCTCACCGGTCCAGAAATCCCTGAGCTGCAAATTGCTGAGGCCAGGAGAGTGATACTCCTGCAGAAGGAGCATCCTGACTGTATGCTTGTACTGTATGTGCATAGCCCCGTGGCCAGGGCGGGGTGCATCCAGCTCTCTGCCATGTGGCCATCCTTATGTCACATTAGCATTAGATAAACTACCCGGGCTGTCTGCAGGGAGATTCCTTCCCCATGAGCGGGAAAGGTGGAGGATGAGAGTAAGGTGGAGTCCGGAGGAGGTGAGGTGATAATGAAGCAGAAGCAGAAAGGGTAATTGGGAGTTTAGGGGCATACTGGCCCTTTGAATGTGTTGCTGTGAGATAAGATGGGTCTTTGATGATAATGACTTTAAACTTAAGAGTAGGGGATAAGAATGTGCAGGATGTGCCGGTGTCAGGGGTGGGGGTAGGGAGAGCTATACAGGGTAAATGCACAACAAGGGCCACAGCATAAGCACAAGGCTGTTTGGATGATTTGTGTGCCCACACAAGGAAAATCCCTGTCTCTTTAAAACGCTGAAATGTGCATTATTAATGGATACGGAGAGAAGAGCAAGGGAGATGTTGGAGAGGGATATCAGGGTTGTTCCCCTCTGCTAAAGGGAAGAGGGAGAGCAGTATTCCTGCAGAGAGTAGCTGCAGGAGGGAAGTTGAGGTGATGGTGCACAGGCTCTGAAATCTTGGCTTTCACGATGCATTATTATGAAGAAACAAAGTGTGCTGTGAGAATAACTGTATCGTTTTTACTTGCTGGGGAAAAAACAAGTTGTCTCTCTTGACTGACACATAAAATTGCTCTACTATGTGGAGTACTTCAGACTCCTAATCTGGAAAAAGATTTAGTGATAAAGATGTTGTTGACTGTAGCAGTCTCCTCAAAAGGATAATACTTTTTGTATTTTCATTTACTTCAGTGAAATACCTATTTCTTCATAGCTGGGGAGAAAAATGATCAGGCATTAAAAAAACGTATCTTTCCAAGCCATTAATACCAGGTCCAAGAAGGAACATTTGGTTTTTCTAGAACCTTGAATTATGAACACAGGAAGTCAACTAAGTTAACTATTTCTAGATAATTCTTTCTTTATTTATTAAATGGATCCATGTGAAATGACTTTGCACTTTATCAAAATATTTAAAATACTTTAAATATGGGTTTATACATTTTATGTCCAAAATTATTGCCAGGCAGTAACAAATCCACAAATAATAAATCCAGTGGTAAATAAAACCTGTAAAACATTTCATAGAATCACAGAGAGATTTGGATTGGAAGGGACCCTAAAGATCATCTGGTTCCAACACCCCTGCCATGGGCAGGGGCACCTCCCACTAAACCTGGTTGCTCAGGGCCCCATCCAACTTGGCCTTGAACACTTCCAGGGATGGGGCATCCACAGCTTCTCTGGGCAGCCTGTTCTGGTTTATGTTAAGAATTCTTTCCTAATATCTAAACAAGCTGTGTGTGTAGATAGGAAGGTACCATTTTGGTGCTCTTGGGTAGTTTCTAGCACTGTGTAAACAGGATTCTTTTCTATAAATTATTATTAGGCTTTTGGTAAGGACCTGGATGATCATTTTGGCAGAGGTGGTTCAGAACTGTTGGATATGAAGACTAGTGACTTCGATGCAATTGCAACTTCTCTCCACTCAAAAATGAACAAAACCCATAAAGAACCTGGGAACCTCAAAGAATGTTCACCCTGGATGAGTGAATTCAAAGCTGAGTTCTTGAGGAATGAACTAGAGGTTCCTGGTAAGTTCCCCTTCAGTGTCAATAGTGTCACTTACAAGAAAGTTGCTACTCTTGAGCTTTATTTCTTATATTGGCTATATGGCCCTTCTGTCTGGCCTTGAGCCTTATCTGGCCTTACTTAAAATGATTCTATTCACTCATTATCTCTTAAATCTGTTCTTAAGCTGTAGTCCTGATTTTTAAAATTGTATCTAAACTTGTATCTCTTACCAAAGAATTTAGTATTTTTCTAAAGGCCTGACTCCAGGAAATCCAATATATAAATCTCATACATGTTTAAATCTAGTTCAGAAAAGGTTGTGTCTTCTGAAACCATCATGAGCTTGATTGTAACAGCTAAACAAGGAAAGGATATCAGTAAATCACGATTAAATCATACTATGTTTATGTTGGATCTTTTTTACGCATTTAAAAGTATTTTCTTCATAGCTGTCATTCTACCAATTTGACAAAACATTTGGATGTGTGTTCTGATGTTAAACACACTTTAAAATAACATCAGGCTATGTGCTAATTTTTTTTTCTACTACCACTTCAGGTCAGTATGATGGAAAAGGGAAACCACTGCCAGAGTACCACGCAAAAATCTCTGGATTTGATGAAAGGGTATGTTTTTAAGATTGAGTCAAAATCCTGTGTGGTATAAATCTGTGTCCATATTCCATCTGAAGAATTGGGCAGTATCAGGGCCATTGCTTGTTTACACATCTTGCAGCATGCAAAGGAAGGGTTGCAAGTGGGCATTTGTTTTTCTATTATAATTGAGCAACTTGATTATGGCATCTAGGAATGACAGATACGCTTAATTCCAGTGATGATTCTGAAAGACCAAGTCTTCTGTCACAAATATTTTTCTTTTTCCTGCCTTTTTCCAAGATAAGTGTAATGGAGTCCTTGAGGAAGCCAAAGCGTATAACAATCCGAGGCAGCGATGAGCGGGAGTATCCTTTTCTTGTCAAAGGTGGTGAAGACCTGCGACAAGACCAACGCATTGAGCAGCTGTTTGATGTAATGAACATTATCCTTTCCCAAGATGCTACATGTAGCCAAAGAAATTTGCAGTTAAAAACTTACCAGGTCATCCCCATGACAACAAGGTAGGTGTTTATCTTGTAGGGACAGAAATCCTTATGTTAACATCTACTACTTTGGGGATGTTGAAAAGTGAGAATTTTGTGTGCCAGATTCAGGTTGAGAGTGTTTTGTGCCTTGGCTTAGTTTTTTTTTTCCTTTTCCTTTTAAACAACATTGAAATTGCTTTGTCTGGAAACTATTTTTCAGAGTATATTTAAATTGGTAGCTTTTAACCTTCTTTTAACAGGCACTAGAATGTGTTGCTTTGTGGTGTTCCTTTAAAGTTCAGCTCTGAGCTACTTGTTCTTATCTCTGACTTTCTCTGTTCCAGACTGGGACTCATCAGGTGGCTGGAAAATACTTGTACCTTAAAAGAATTCCTTAAAAATAGCATGTCTGAAGAGGAAGATACCAGCTATTACAGGTGATGCCTGGTTTAGCTATCTGCTGTAATAGAGACCACTACTAATGGTATTTTGGATAACTGACAGTCTTGTGGCAGAATTTTCTTTTTGCATTTTCTTTTTTTTTTCCCCTTAAGAATGAAATAAAAGCACTTCTAAGCAAGGAGGCATTCTGTACTTCCTGACCCAAATTAGTAATTGGCAACTGTTTGTTTAACAAGTGCCATTGTACCTGGAATATCCTCCACCCAGCTTGTTTAAACAAGAGGCTTATAATTATAATCACTTGTGACGTCACTATCATCACCATTTCCTTATCAGCAGATTGATTTTACAAGCAGAGGATTTTGATCTCTTGATTTGATCAGGCAGGAAATGGACTTAGGTCAGTGGGGAGCAGGGGAAGGGAGTAGAGACAGAGCTATTCAGAACCTGAGTTCAGCAGTGAGTCAGTGATGGCGGGTGGAAATTGGCAGCAAATGCACAGAACACAACTGTAAAAGAGCACTCTCTCTGACTTGGTTCAAATGCTAGGTTTGAATAAGTTATATTGCTTTCTCGTGATTGTAATTGAAGGTTGAATATTTGTAAAATTGATTTAATTCTAGCATTTCAGCCTAGTTCTGTCCTGGAATTTAGAAATGTGGTTTATTTTACAAATGTGGTTCTTAGTTACATAATCTCTGTTTGGGTTTGTCTGAGTGTTGTTGTCACCATTTATTTTTGCTAGTTAACATTTATGGGGCAGGTTGGAGTAAACTCCAGCGTGGAGGTTGGACTCCAAAGAGTGTTTATTTCTATGGTTATTTGACTTGTGAGCAGTTTAGGAACTGCTAGAGTTCCTGCATTGCTGCTGATGCAGTTGTGAACAGCAGTGGTGTTATGTTGATCTCAGTTCACTGAGTGGGAAAGTGAAAGAAGACTCACATGGAACCATCTCATGAGGGGAGGAAATTTATAATCTGCTCAATGTAAAAGATCAGTGTCTTTCTAAAAGCAGGTCATAATGTATTTTAAAAAAAACACCTTGCTTTATATATATAGACTTTAATGTTTTCCTGTATGTTATTCAGTCAAGGCAATTAAGACATTTTATATTGAACTGTGGTCAAGTGACAGCACTCACAAAGAAAAATTTTGATTGGGGTGGAGGGAACAACTTTTCTGAATTTTTTTAATCCTTTTCTTTATCCCAAAGTCATGGGCTGCAGTCTATGACTGATAAATGCTTCTTAAATGGAAATGGCATTCTCTATCTCAAAACATGCTTTGGAAGGAAGAGAGAAGGTGGATGCTCTGCTAAATTGCTGCCTCTCTGAAATAGAAGTTTAATGCCTGATATATTTAGTTAAGACAGGAGAAAAATACCAAATTGTTCCATAAGTAGTGCAACTAAAGAATACTGGCTTCTTATGGATTAACACCCTAAGTTCAAGCACCCATTCCTTCTCTCTTGTGCACACTGAGGAGATACCAAACTGCTTTCCTGCATTCCCTGCCCATTTGGTGGACAAAGGGCAGCATGTGCTGTGATGGACTACATAATGCTTCTCAAAGGCTACAAGACTGTGTCAAAAATACCTTTCCCTCCTTGGAGAAATTATTTTGGATCCTTCTGGAGGCAGCATCTAATTTTCACAATGCCTATTGGCAAATTAACACCTTTGAGACATCTAATCTTCTGTCATATATGACTGAAATGTGTTCAGAGCTGGGGGGAAGGAGATGAATGATCAGCCTATACTCTGACTGCATAAACTTCATTTCCATAGCAAAGCTAAATTTAATGTAGGCTGTAGCTTCCTGACTCTTCCTTTGCATAAAAATCTCATGGGTCAGAACAGCACACAGCCTGTGGATAATCAAAGAGTGGTAAGATCACACAGGGAAATCATCAGTGCTTTTCTTCTTTTTTTGTCCCTAGCCCAAAAGGACCTCGTGCTGCCTACTCTGAGTGGCTGTCCAGGATGGGTGGGAAAGCACAGGGCATCTCTCGGTACCATGCTATGTACAGGTAGGCTCCAAAGGAGAGCTGCACGTGAAATATAGAGGCTGGAGTGTACATACATGCAGAGTTGTAGAAATTCCAGGAAAAAAATATGATCTGCATTATTATAATATGATGGCTAGATCTGATTTTTGCTCATTTTACTGCTTTGTCTTACTGGAGATGTTCTGCAAAATTCCTCTTGCCAAAAATCCTACCAGAGCACAGGAATGCTTCCAGAAGCTTGCTCACTTCCTTTAGAAAGCGTCTAGAAGCAGATGCTGCTCTTCAACTTTATTTGCTAGGCGTCTTCTTCCTGATTATGCAGTTAGGTAGGCTGCCTCAGAGCCTGAGCATCTGCTGGAGTTGGACAGAGGAAATCACTGATTCACTGAGAATTTTAAGAATATTTGATTTGAAAGTTGGTTTAGATCCCAACTTGAGCATCCTCTCAGAGGAATTTCCACACCTACCTAGATCTAGCGCTGTGGGTGGTGAAGTGTCCAGAGGAGCATTTCCAATAAGCTCATAACTTGCTTAAGCAAGTATCTTGCTTTTTAAAGGAAAACTTTGACTTGTTTAACTGAATTAATACTTGTATTCAGATCCAGAATGTGCTTTTGAAGTAATTCCTAATCACCTCCACTCATCTTCTCTCTGCTGCTTCAAAGAGCTGTCCTCTAATTCTCAATTCTGCTCCTTTCAGAGGGAAGTAGACTGGAAGGAAAGCACCCAGCACATTTCAGCTCTCACAAGCATTTAGAACAGGATGTGGGCTAGGACAAGTCCTTGCCCAAATCTGTATGGCATGAGTGCCCTCAGCACCAGTTCTTTAGTTCTGTTGCTTCCCCTGTGCTGCACTACTTTCTAGTGTCAGTATAGCCTCAGCCAGCTGCTGGGAGGTTTAACTGGGGCCTTAATTCCTCTGCTTGGGAGAGACAGTCCAACCAGAAAGAACATGATTATATTGCTGTGTTAAAACTTAACCCATCTACCTAATTTGGGGGAAAATACACACAACTACATACTCTTTTGTATTTAGAAATCTCAGTCTAGGAAATAACTGCTGGGAGAAAGAGGGAGGACGGGGCACTTCTAATACCACATAGAATTTGGGGGATGATCTCTTTGTGGCTTGCTGTACTGTTTACTGGAGCTGCCATGGTCATGTGCAGATCTTGGCTTTCAACACCCAGCAGGCTGTTACTGCAGCAGCCACCTTTACTTCTCCGCTGCTTTGCAGAAACGCCAGCCGAACCGAAGCAGTCACGTCCTTCAAAAGCAGGGAGAGCAGCGTCCCAGAAGACCTGCTGAGGTAAGTGCTGCTGATGGCTGCACACAGTGAAACAAAAGTTGGTGTTTCTCTGCATTCAACAAGTGAGTTCTGTTTTGTTAAGGCGAGCCTTTGTGAAAATGAGCACATCTCCCGAGGCCTTCCTGGCCCTGCGCTCCCATTTCGCCAGCTCGCACGCACTGATGTGCATCAGCCACTGGATCCTCGGGATTGGAGACAGGCATCTGTCCAACTTCATGATTAGCAAGGAGACAGGTGGCATGGTGGGAATAGACTTTGGATATGCTTTTGGTGCAGCCACACAGGTATTTGTTTTCAACTAATTTGTTACAGCTTTTGCATTTGTTATGTGTGATTACTCGTGTGTTCTCGGTATTAAATTTAATATTCTTCAGTTGCCATTGTCCTGGGGCCAAACAATCTTTACAAGTTATTTCTAGCTAATTGAATAGAATATCTGAGTCCAGATATTCTCAGACACACAGAGATCTGTATAACTCCACAGAGCCAGAATGGTGGTGTTTTACATAACTCAACCATGCTTTCAGCCCCTGTCACTGAATACTCATGACTAGAGCTCTGATGTCACAGCTTGGTTCAGTTCTACTTTTGCACGTTATTTTCAGTTAAGTGACAAAGAGGGTTTTGAAGCTTAAAAAGAACAAAATATTCCAGTCTAATCCTTCTGTTCCAAGGCTTCTTACTTCTTGTTTTCTTTTGACTGTCCTTCCCCTTGGCTAGTTTTTGAGTGTGCCAGAGTTGATGCCCTTTCGCCTGACACGGCAGTTCGTTAATCTGATGATGCCAGTGAAGGAGTGGGGACTCATTTACAGTGTGATGGTGCATGCCCTGAGGGCTTTTCGTTCAGATCCAGACCTCCTCATCAGCACCATGGATGTATTTGTAAAAGAGCCTTCTTTGGACTGGAAGGTGGGGTTTTGTCCTCTTTCCTTTTTCTTCATATGAAAGTTCGTCAACTGTAATAAGAATAAAACTGATGAAAAAGGAAGTATTCCTTGAGGCTCACTCTCAGTACTCCTTTTATCTTTCTTAGTTTTATTAAGTTCTCAGAGAAACTGAACTTAAAAGTATTTAAAATGACAACATTCTATACTGATGCACGAAAAATGGTGGCATGTGTCTGTGTTATCAGTGTACTGTTCTTTATCTTTCATGATAATCCTAAAGACGTGGGTAATTGTTGATCATGTTATGTCACTTATGGCACCACCATAAATATTTTCATCTTTTTGCATTCAACCTCTTAAATTTACGTAAGAGTACTCTGTATATCATACTAATAGTTACAAGGGAAAAAAGTCTGAAACTAGTTGCACTTCAGTTGT
Organism: Notiomystis cincta; assembly: GCA_013398075.1. Lineage (NCBI taxonomy): Eukaryota > Metazoa > Chordata > Aves > Passeriformes > Notiomystidae > Notiomystis > Notiomystis cincta. The sequence goes on from VZRX01019785.1 coordinate 80,103, forward strand.
AAATTAAAGTCATAGGCAAGTTAGATATTATCTCACTGCTGTGTCCTCCGCTGCATCTGCAGATAAGATATTGGCTTAAAAGCCTTTTATTTTAAGTGTGTGATTTATGATAAATAGGGCAAATCTGTTTTCTCCTCAGAACTTTGAACAAAGACTGCTGAAAAAAGGAGGCACGTGGATTAAGGAAATAAACACATCGGAAGTAAACTGGTACCCTTTGCAAAAAGTCAGCTATGTCAGAAGAAAGCTTACAGGTGCCAATCCAGCAGTAATCACTTGGTAAGATGCTCTCCTTTTGCTGTAAACTGTTCCACTAAGAGCTTTGGAAGGCTCCCTTTGGATAGAATGGTGGCAAGGAAAAGAGAAGAGACAGACAGGGCAAAATTTCAACGAACCTTCTGTCAGAATCATTTTGGTCCACATACAAGCTCTCTGAATCACCCTGCCAGCCAAAACACCAGATATCTCCCTGTGAGTTTTCCTGCTCCAGCTCAGGCCTTCTGAGCAGTTTTACTGCTCCTGGCAACACATGCTTCCCCTCCCTGTCAGGCTGCTTAATCTCATACTCCTCAGTCCCACTGTTCTTTGTCTTTACTGCTTTTAGGGTAGGTATAATATTTTAATTAATGTGTGCTTCTGATAGAGGATTGCTTGAAATGGAACCTAAATCAGATGTAGGGGAGGCATGGAGGAAAGCTCCACAAGAAACATCAAATCTGGTGACATTCTCAGGTTATTTATGTCAGTCTAGTCAGGTCTGGCTCAAGCCAGAATGTCTTCTAAGTTCAGTTAAAAGTACAATTAATCCCTTCCATCCTCTCTTAAAAAGTCATTTTGGATTAATCAGGGGAAAGACAGAAAAGCAAAGAAAGCAAGGCTGTTTTAAAACCATACAAATATTGAAAAGTGCAGGACTTGGGAGGAGTCCTTTTTGCGGTCAGGGCTGAACTGGAAAAGGCAGCAAAATACTTGTTATAGGCATAAATCAAGAGGGCAGGTAAAGAGATCAACAGCTTGGATGTGAACTGCTGCATCCTTCTTTCAGTTTTCATGCCTTCTTTGACAAGATTGGCTTATTCATGGTAAACACTCACTTGTAAAGGACCCCTGAAATCACCAGTCTTCACTGGCCAAGCCTTCCACAGCTCCTGAGCAACCTCCACTTCTTGATCGCAATTCAAGCTTTATTTTTCAAGTTCTGTTCTGTATTTAAAAATCCATCTCAGATTTTTTGCTTGTTTCTTTCAGTAAGAGTTTATTTTCGTGTTCTCAATTTCAGCGAGGAGCTGCGCCTGGGCCATGAGAAGTCGCCTGCTTATAATGATTTTGCAGCTGTGGCTCGTGGTAGCTCTAACCATGATATCAGAGCCAAAGAGCCAGAGGATGGACTTTCAGAGGAGACACAAGTGAGATGCCTCATCAATCAAGCCACAGACCCCAATATTCTTGGCAGAGTCTGGGAAGGATGGGAGCCCTGGATGTGAGGAACTGCCATCTACAACCCTTTCTGCCAAGAGACCTGTACCCTAAAACACAGCTGCAACCAGATCAGAATTTTAAGGCCAAAAAGGAAAAAAAAAACTCTTAACTACTTTTTTCACCAGTTAACTTGACTAATAGAGAAAATAAACTTTTTGTATTAAAGTTGTAATCAAACAGTGACTTTTGGGGTTTTTTAAAATTATTTTTCTTTTGTGTGGTTCTGTAACAAAGCATCTTTATTGTCTTTGTGTTAAAATCAATGTAGAAAGAACTGGAGAGGCTATAGAGCTTAAAGATTTATTTGAAAAGCACTGAGATCCCTCAGTGGAAAGCACAAATTCATACCCTGCAAACATGTGGGCATCAGTGTAGTGATGTAGTGAGTCTGTGCTTTTCTTTTGCAGAGACCTTGATGACAATCAGCTGAAACATTCTGCAGCCACATATTATTTGTAGTTAAAACGAGAAGATTTTCTTATCAATAGTATCAGTGAACCACATGGTGAAATTAAACAGAAAACGCCTCTTAGCTCTAGATAACACCTAAAGTATCTGAACAACTTTTTCATTACTGGATAATGAGATAGTAATGATGAGACTGGTTTTAGCAATTAGAGGTTATACCCTGTTGTCTTTGTCCTTTGGAAGTCTGCACTCCTCACACTGTGTTATTTCCAAATTACTGTTTGGCCCAAGCCAGAAGTAGTCACTGCCAGCAGAGCTGAGCACTGTAAGCTTCTTGCCATAACTGCAGCACAGGAATGGCTGCTGCACTTTGGAATTTCCTTATGCCAGCCTGTGGAGGTTGTGCCAGATGTGGCTCTTGGTCTCCAGCAGCCCGTTCTCAGGTGTGCTGGGTTTGACTGGGACTGAATTCATTTTCTTCAGAGGAGCTGGAGTGGGGCTGGGGTTTGGATTTGTGCTGGAAACTGTTGGTAACACAGGGATGTTTCATTACTGGGGAGCAGGGCTTGCACAGAGAATGCCTCACTCCGTGAGGAGTCCAGGGGAGCGTGTGGAGCTGGGAGGGGGCGCAGCCAGGAGAGATGACTCCAGCTGCCCCAAAGAGATGTCACATACCAAATACACTGTAGGGTGTCATGCTCAGCAGGTGGAGCTGGGGCTAGAAGGAGAAAGAGGGGGAGATGTTCAGAGTGACCGTGTTTTCCTTCCCAAGTCACTGTTATCCCAGCTTTCCTGGGGAGGGCTGACCACCAGCCTGCCCATGGGAAGTGGTGAATGAATTCCTTGCTTTGCTTTGCTTGTGTGCACAGCTTTTGCTTTAACCTATTACCCTGTCTTTATCTCAGCCCCCGAGTTGTCTCACTTTCCAGTTCTCTTGGTGGGGAGGGGGGCTCAGCTCTGTGGGGCTGAGCTCCCAGTGGGGTTAAACTGCATCATGGGCGGTGAGAGTGAAAGAGAATTCCCTCAACGCTGCTGTTGCTCATTACCCAGATTCACTGTAGGCTATAGATTCCATTGAGGCTTTTAATAATTATCATAAAGGGTGTAATAAAAGTGAGTCTTTGCCCTTTCACTGCCTACAAGATTTCCCTCCTGCCTCTGTGGCAGTGGTCTTGCTAAAGGCCACATCTGCTGCTGGCACCAGTCTCAAATGAAGGGGTCAGCTGGAGAGTAGAGAAATCTGTCTTCTGGATACAACTCCATGAAAAACTCATAATGAGGAAGATTGCTGAGGCCTAAAGAATGGAGAGGGAGTTTTTCTGTTTTAAATACCTTCCAGAAACAATTACTATTTTCTTACCTTTCTTGTTAATAAACATACTCAATAGTTTGTGTCAATAGTGTCACAAATCAAGGAATTCAGAACATTTTAATCAGACTTTACTAGTTAAAATATTGTTCAGATGTATTTTTGTAGAGGAAACATTTAAAAATAAAAATAAACTTTCATCTGAATACATAATTTCAGAAGTTAATTTAGGGCACTTTAATCACAGAAAGCTTACACGTTTATCCATTTATAGAGATGACAGTGGACAGTAAGGTGAGAGTTTTTGTAATAAAAGTGTTTGATATAGTCTGTTTTTATATACACTACAGTAAGATGTCATGGTGTTTCATTCTTTTGATCTTTGCTAACAATTAGGACTGCAATCTTATGACTAAAACTTGGTCAGGTGAGGTACCCTAGCTTTCAGGCTGTCACTCTACAAATATAAGAAAGTTTAAAGCACAATAAAAAAGGCAACATGAAAAGGCAGGGGACATTTAGAAATCAAGTGGCTGGGTGTACGAGGTGTTTAATGGCACTTGTGGCACATACCTCAGATAGTTACTGGGTACTTTGACCTGCACTGCCGAGGACAAAGTTTAGGTTTATACTTTAACGAGGCTCTTCTCTAGGACTTTTGATACCCTCAGCCACAGCAGAGGTTTGTGCACAGCAGGCCTCCCTCCTCGGCCTTTGGGAAGGGGAGGTAGAGCAGCCTGGCCCTTCCTGGGCAAGGGGCCTGGGGGTCACCACCAGTGCTCTCTGCTCCCCACAGTCCACAGCAAAAGGCCCTCAGGCTGGGGGTGAACTGTGAGACAGCAGCAGTGACATGGGCTCAGAACATGTTCATGACAATTTAAACAGCTCAAAGCTCCGTTTTGGCCCTGGAATAAGCACAGCAGGGGGAAGCCTCAGCTACATAGCCCTTATTGGTCATGTGCTTGCCAAGTTCATGTGTCAGCTGAGGCACAAAGCACGAGGCTGCTGGGTCTTCAACACAGACACATCCTGTGCAGAGCCTGTGGAGTTTCCCTAACTTTCTTTAGGGAGCTTTCACCATGCAGCTGAATGGTCCTGGAAATAACCTCCAGCACATTAAGTGGCAGCTGCTGTCCCCAGTCCTGGCTGCTCTCAGTAAGATGCAGCAGCTAAATGGAAAGGCTGGAGGCAGCCTGTGAAGCAGCAAGGAAGGTACTGACACAAGGCAAACCTTGAGTTGCTGGACTTAGTGCTCTACAAGGGCAGGTTTATTCCCAGAAAAGAGTAAGATGATGTGAAGATCAGAGTCAGAGACTCTGTCAGGTCTCACGATGCAAAACAAAACTTGGGAACTGTTCACAAGTATGGTGGAGTATTTCCTTCTCAGATTAAATAACCAGATGGATGGGCACTATATCTGGAAATCCATTAGTTGCATCTAAAAAGTTATGTAAAACATCAGCATATATTCTCACTAGGTCTTTCTTAGTGTATAGAATGATATGGTGTTTGAGCTAATCCTTACCATCCCTGCCAATCTTATAATTTCCCTCTGGCTAAGAATAACAGCACTGCTGAATCCAGAGGAAAGCTCTGGAGCTGCAGCCTACAGTCTCCTCTCCCAGCTGACAGAGAGGGTCCTCCATGCTGCTTCTTGGGCTCAGGATTTTCCCCCTTAGTCCCCACCACTGCCTTCAGTTTAAGTGTTATCTTGAGGTTTCTGTGGCTGTGAGGTGACACAGCACCAGCGCACATTTGGGCACAGGAAGGAAACTTTGAGCTTTCCACAAAAAACAATGAACTGGGCTCGTATTCAGACATGGAATAAGGAATTTCCTACAGCTCTTCTGGTCTCACACTTAGGGGTTTGGCCAGCTGCTTCCAAAAGTAAGCATCTATATATAGAGGCACTTCTCCCCAAAATTCTTATTTTTCAAAATCAAGGATAAGGATTTATTGCCTCTGCTTTAAAATGTGTTTTTTTTCACCGAGGCTGAGGGTCTGCTGAGTCACTTTATTAATGCTGTGCCTCATTTGGAAATTACATTTGTTTTAAAGATTTCATTTTTAAATTATGGTGCCTGTAAGAAATGGCACCTATGCAGAAAGCTCACGCCCTGGCAGACACCCACAGCACCAAATGGTGTCTCTGGTCTTGTAGCAAGACTACCAAAGAGACACACCTTATGTCAAACTAAAACATGTCCAGAACAAGGTGTTTACAGGGGGTATTTTGTTGTTGCAAAAAGGTTGGGAAGTTTTTGGGCCACAGAGATATCAGAGAGCTAAAGCACCTCTCCAGTGAAGGCAGGCTGAGAGGTTGTTCAGCCTGGGGAAGAGAAGGTTATGGGGACACCCTACAGCAGCCTTTCAGTACCTAAAGGGAGCTTGTAGGAAAAATGGAGAGGGACTTTCTATCAAGGTCTGTTGTGACAGGACAAGGAGGAATGGTTTTAAACTGAAAATGGCTATATTATATTTAATACATAATATTAATATTTATATTAGATATTAGGAGGAAATTTTTCACTGTGAAAGTGATGAGACACAGGAACAGAAAAGGTGTGGATGCTCCATCCCTGGAAGTGTTCAAGGTCAGGCTGATGGGGCTTTGAGCAACCTGGTCTAGTGGAAGGTGTCCTAGCCCATGGCAGGGGGTTGGAACTAGAGGATCTTTAAGGACCCTTCCAACCCAAACCATTCTGATAACATGATGAGGTGGCCATAAGGGACTGGAAAAGTTTTGGTTACAATTTTCACATTATTTACAGGATGGGGTCTTTTTGATGGGATAGAAGAGGATAACATTGACTCTACTTGTCCATTACACTCACAGTAGATTATACCACACAAGATTTCATTTGATCTCTCAGAAGATGTAGCTGTCAGTTTGATCACATGAATGAAAATTCTTGCAAAACCTGTATCAGGAGAAAGTTCAGAGTATCTACCAAAGAGTGTGAGGAAACAAGGGGCACAGGTTCTGAGGTGTTTTGCTGCAGTAGCACTTGGCCTTTGGGAGCCTGGGTACGTGGACAATCTTATTCAGCAGCTCAGCAGCCACAGGTGCAGCTGGACAAACCCAGCCCTGGCTTACACCACCAGGGCTTAAAGTCCTGCAGCAAGACAAAACACAGAGCTTCAACTGAATGAGCTAAAAGGAAAAATCCTTTCAATTGCCATCAAGTTCTTCAGCTGCTAAGAGCAGGGAGGCCACAGGCAGGATCAGTGCAATGATGTACAAGCACAGTTCAAGTGACAAGCAAAATGCTGTCACAGTGCTTCAGGACAAGGGAGAGGCACGAGCCCTGGCAGAGCTGGCGTGAGTGGGCAGTGAGGGGCTGTCCAGCTGTCACTGTGCTGGCTGACAAGAGCCAACATCAACCTCAGGCAGGTACTGTCCCTCCCTAGGAATGTGCAGGCAGGTTTTTTGACTCTCCCCAGACAACTTGTACTCCCTCATTTACGTGTCCCATTCCCTGGTCAGCCCCCAAGTGCTGGCTTCCAGCTGATGGATGCAAGGATATTTGCACTCCTGCTGCTTCTTGCAGGGAGGAGAAACACAGCAAACCAGTCCTCCATCTTTTTCCCCCATCAGCTTGGTCTTTAGTCATGAATCCCCCAGGACCTGATGTCCTGCTGATGCTGTCTCAAGCCCATAATATCAAGAGCAGACAAGGGCTCCTTATGCTTCCCAGGACCAGCACAGCCTCGCCAGGCTCCTAGTCCTACTGTCCCAAAAAGTCCTGCACATCTGGCTGGGTAGCTGGAGGTGAGCATGCTGAGGCATTACCCTGTTTCCTTACCTTCCCTGAGTAGCCTGTCCCCTCTTTATCAGGAAAAACTAGTCAGAAATACAGTGTGATTTAACTGCCATCCCTGAAGGGCTCAGGGTCTTGGTTCTCTGAGATTCACAGCCAGCAGTCCAGGATAAGTTAAAATTTTGTCTTTTTTCTGCTTCTTAGTAGAAAGGTTTCTTGTCCTTTCTTTGCCAGGTTTAAATACTTTCCTTGATTTGGAGCATGAACCTCAAGCAAGTTTTAAAGAATTTATTCTGAAATTCAGATGATCACCTGCTTCTTACTGCTGTTTAAAGTTACTGGATCCCAGAGACAAGCCATGACTCGATGGGTCAGGTACTCGGCAGGACAGATGAGAGAAGTCAAGGGCTTGTCTGTACTTCACTGCTCATGAAATTACATATGCAGATGGGAACAGATTCAGCTGCTGAGATGCCAGACAAATCCACCCCAGGAAACAGCAGAGCATGGATGTCATCCTGCCTTCAGAGCAGTGCTTTGGTAAGTGCCAAGTATCACTTGTTCCCATGCTCCTGGATGCTTCGCTGCAGGTGTTGTAGCACCCCAGGGCCTCACAGCCTGCATGGCACGTGGGAGAACCCCTTCAAATGTTCCCCAGAAATCACACATCCCAGGCTCAGCAACCAGCACAACCAACTCACCCTCCAGGGGATGGTTCCTGCTGCTTGGGTTTGTGGGACAGGTATTGACAGGTCCAGCCGCGAATTCTGAACACACCTCCAGGTCCTGAAGACCCTGTAGGCAATGCTGCACCCTCCGTGGTGGGGCTTAGATGTGACACAGATGGCTTATATTGAGGTTTTCACAGCGGTTCTATGCCTTTTACTGAGGGATTTGGGGAGTGTAATTGCCAGGAGGCAAGGTGCCCAGAGGGGTCGGGTGACCTGGCTGGGAATTGCGTGTCTTTTTTGGAGTAACACATGATGGGCATTAAATAGGCATGTTCAGGCTGGTGCAGTGGCATGCCAGCTCTGGCTGACCTCTGGGGTAAGGACTTCAGGGAGCTGGAAGTGTAGCACAGTTCTGCATGCAAACAGTTAAACGAGTGCTCTCCAAGACAAACCGTGATTTTATGACTACAACGGGTGAGATCTAACCCCTTGCAGCAGAGTGGGGGCAGAGACAGTGGATATCAGACTGCCTCTCCTTCTGAACTACCTTCCCATGCCTCGTGCATGCACTCCTCTACATTCCACACAGAGTCCAGGAGCACCACGTTCCCTGCTGGACAGCCAGGCCAGGGCAGGGCCAGGTGGGGCAGAGCTGTGCATCATGAATAGACTCCAGTGCTAAAAGGCAAAAATAACATGTAAAAGGGTTTGGGGGATATTATTTCTTTGAAAACGTGGAGAAAAGAAAAGCAACCATTTCTTGTGTCACTGTCAAGTTCAGTGGTTAATGCTGGTGTAGATAGAGGTGTGTAGGTAGATTGTGTGATCAATCCTCTGATGAGAAAGGAAATCAAGTTTATTTAAACATAATACACCTGGCAGTGCTAGAGTTAAAAGCAAAGCCTCTCCAAGCGAAACCTTACCTGCCAGATGTAAAACCCCACCTGCCAGGCACTGCACTCTTACCCTGATCCCACAAGCCTTCCCACGAGGAGTTTACATCCAAAGGGAGAGCATGTACCAGTCTTGTTCCCAGCTACTTATGTTAAAACACACACCCCTGTGATAAACAGCTGCGGTCCTGCAACAGCTGCGGTGGCGGCAGATGGAGCCCTGCCCGGAGAGGGGCAGAGACCCGGCATGACCGGCACGTACCCACGGTCCCCAGAAAACCACCCCGGGGCCGGGGGCCCCGCACTCCGCAGGGCACAGCTCCGTGCCAGCAGCGTCAGCTGAGTGCTGGGCTGGAAAGTCAGCGCCGGGGATAGTCCAGTCTTAAATATAGAAGGGTCTTCTGGAAGATAAACAAATATGTAAATATTTTTGAAAAGTAAATATAAGGGAGTTTTGTTGTGTGTTTCTTTAGTAATTCAGTCAGTGGAGCACCTGGGGGTGAAGTCAAGGTTTTAGAAACTCTTATGTAACCAGAAAACCTATCTTTTAGCTGGAAGTATTTCCAGTTCTCTGATACTTGCCAATTTAATAGTAGTAGTTTGTGGGATGCAAGGGGGGCGGGCGTCCACAACACGCATAATAATTTAATTTAAGGTTTTAAGAGGCAGAACTTCATGCAGACAGCGTGAGGCACCTAAAGATGCCTCAGAGACCCCTTTCCCACCGGAGTGTCCTGCCAGAAGAAATCCAAGTGCTCTCCCCGCAGTGGGGGATTTACATCCGTCTCGGGTGAAGCTGCCCGAGCTCCCGCGAAGGGAGATGAGCCTCCGGAGGGCGCTCGGGTGATACACAGAGACACGCGTGGGGCAGGCAGCATCTTCCCGGGATCGCTCCATCCGCGGCGCCGCTGGGGAAGCGCGTGGGGAGATGCAGCGTGGTGCTGGCGGCGGGGTAAAATCAGCTTTTTCAGCCAGCTTTTCCGCTGGCCCGCGCGGTAAAGGGAAAATTAACTCTCGGTCGGGGGAATGGGGTGCCGGTACCGGCGTCGGGGCAGCGCTCCCCGGGGACAGGACGGCGCGGGGAGGGCGGCAGGCGCCCGAAAGGCACCCGCACCGTCCCCTGCCCGCGCCGGGGGCGCCTCGCACGGCGGCCACCCTCCGCCGGGA
>VZRX01019785.1:90995-117705 GCA_013398075.1 Notiomystis cincta
GCGGCCGCGCTCGGAATGTGGCGGCGACGTGGAGCGATGCCTGGGTCTTTCACCACGAAACTTGCGAAAAAGGGAAAAAAAGCTAAATATATTATTTTTTTTTTCTTCTCTCCCCTTAAATTATTTTTGTAATGGTAGTTTTCGTCTTTTCTACATTTTACTCATACCGATGCAGCTATGGTACATCTGTTAAAATGATTCAAAATCCCATGTATTTTAGACAGTAGGATGGAAAAAAAGACTGAGCATGCTCAACCTTTTATATCAATTTTTACAGCATTTCTAAGAATAAAGAAAAGCATTTTAAATCAACCCTGCTCTCGTTTGCTCTGTGTCGTGACAGCAACGGGCTGGCGGTGGGGAAAGCTGCGCTGCCCGGGAGGGGGCTGACACGGGCGGGGAACACGGCCAGAGGGTCCCAGGGGCCGAGAGGGGAGGTGAGGGGCAAGCCTGGGGCGAGGGGCGCTGCGTTACTTCCCAAAGCATCCAGAGAGCCACGCAGGGGTGGGAACAACCCTGGGACCCCTCGGCCGCGGCGGTTGCGGAGTCTGCTCCCCCCGGAGCCGCATCGCTGAGCAGGAGTGCTGAGTCAGGGGTTGCCGTGGCGCTGGTGGGACCGAGCAGCTGCTCAGAGGAGAGACTGCTCTGCGGCCAGGACTCTGCCAGAAACACCGTGTTCTGTATCTTTTCTTTTTAAAAAACGACATAGGACTACAAGAACACCATTAAAAGAGTACCATTGGTTAAAATTCCTGTTAAAAAACTTCCAAGGGGTTTCCATTCCAGAAAATGCAAAGCTGCACCTACACTAACACGTTCCAGAGCTGGGACCAGCTGCAGTGAGTCCCAGAGGTGCTCATGCACCCTCAGGCTTCAGCCCACTGCGGGCTGTCGAACTGCAGGGGCTGGGCACTTTCACTGATCCTGGCTGGTGAAAGTGAGAGTGGGCAGCCTCTGTTCGTCACAGAGTGAGCAGCCACAGAGAATTTCACTGATCCTGGCTGGTGAAAGTGAGAGTGGGCAGCCTCTGTTCGTCACAGAGTGAGCGGCCACAGAGACTTTCACTGATCCCTGCTAGCGACAGTGAGAGAGCGGCAAGGCTGCTGCTCATCGCTGAGCGAGGGAACAGCTCACAAGATCGGGCAACTTGTCTAAATTTCGGTAGTGCACTGTTAGAGCACCTACAGCACTTGTGGGGCACTGGCAGAAAGAAGGCCTGACACAAGAAGCACCTCCAGCTTTCCCAGACAATAAAGTCTTAAATGGTTTTGAAGGGGCAGCCCCAGTCTCGCACACAGACCAGGATCCTCTGCACAGGAATGGTGGTCAGCCCCTTTTGCCTTACAGGGAGGCAGGTAAGAGACCCAAATGCTTGGAGGAGAGGGGGAAAAGGGGGAATTCAAAATCCTTTAGTAATTGTGACATCCATAAGACTTCTCACTATTGGCCTGAGCCGCAGACATGACCATTGTGGTGAGTTTGCTGCTCCTTTTCTGCTGGGTAATCACAGGCGGGACCTGCACAAACCCACTCGTTCCTCCTCCGACCCGTAAGGGGCTTTTAAACACTGTGATAAAGAGTAAGGGGGGAGAAAACCATCCAGTCTCTAATTCTTGTATTAATTCTCACAGTGCACACAGGGAGGAAGAGTGTGGCATTTATCTGATCTGTATTCTGCACGGTCTGGGTGAGGGTGGTTGTGTGGCCTACAAGGCAGTTTGCTCCTTACTCGTAAAAGAAACTAATGAAAACCCCCGCTTTGTGAGAAGCTACAGATAACACACTGCCTCTGTGCTGAGAGACCAATTAGCTGTGAAACATTAACTTTGTATGTGCTTGACACTTCAAAATATAAGCTTTGTTCAAATCTCTGTCTTTGTAACAACTATTGCGAGGTGATAACAACTCAGAATCCACGCACCATCCAGCGTTTTGCAGAGGTCTGGGATGCACTGATAAAGCTCAGCTTAAACCAACACTCACTGTCCATAGCAAGGTATTTATTTCAAAAATCAGTAAAATATTTTCCATCGACACGTAATAAATACAATATTATTAAAAAAATCCCCACAACCATTCAAAACTTCCAGAACAAGATGTTTTACATTACATAACAGCGAACACAACAAAGAACTGTATCCTTAGATTCTGCACTGATCAGAAAACGAAGAGTTCAGAAAGTTGAACAATATATGGCTATTTTTTCAGTGTTAGCACAACGTGCTTTATAAATCACAGTTTTAATAAACTATCTTAATGCTTATCACACTTGCATTATACATTATCTGTGGCACTAGTTAACAGATAATCACATTACAAAGTCCACAGATACTATAATAGCTGACTAGAGTTCAACTCTCTCTTGCTGCAGCTTCCAGGAGAACAATTTCCTCCAGTGCCACACAGTTGGGGTGACTGGTGGTGGAGTGGACGTAGCAGTTCAATAACCCCACCTCCTTTCCCAGCACGCTCTGCACCTCGTAAGTCTGCAGGAATAAAAGCATGGTGACTAAAACAAACAGTGCTGGACGTTCTGTTCTAGGCAGCACTCAGCTGGGAAGATGCAGTATGCAAGATCCTCTTCCAACAGACAATTTTTTTAAAGGACTCAAAAAGTGCATTAGAACTAATGGAAAGAATGAATATATTAGATTTTCAATAATTAGATCACACGCCTGTCTCAGCTGCTGCCCTACCAGGCTTTAAAAATGATCTGTTTAAAAAAGAAAAAGTTACTGTGACTTTGAACTCAGTTTTGGTGAAGCATGACCTACACACACTCCCTTTATCCACCTCTCTGACACTTGCAGGACTTCACGCGTGCTGGCAATGCGCATATACAAACTATACATTGATTACCTGTGCTAACTGATCCACTAAAGGAAACAGCATCCTGTAACCCTTCTTACTCTCCTCCCTCTCCCCCCCTTTAGCTTTTTGTCGTCCATGCATCACCAGCACCAGCACGTACAGAGTCCCTCCCGTTTAACGCTCTGCCACTTCAGCCACGGGTTGTGCCCGAGCGGGCTGGCAGAGGCTGCACTCTGCCTGGAGGAGAGGGGGGCACGGCTGGCTCGGCTGCACTGCGAGGGGACAGCGCCTGAACACAGGCCCTGTAACACTCACAGCTGAAACTTCTCTTGAGAGGGTATCCCAGGAATCTCAGGTGGCAGGTTCACATCCCTTTCTCTCCTCAAGGGGCCTTGCCTAGGACCAGCCTGTGCCTGTGCTGCTGCCTCCATCTGTGCTGTGCTTCTGTTCAGGTGTGTGACACCCACGGTGCTGCCTGCTTCGAGGCATAAACAATCTTTTTCCTTTCTGTTTCCCCGAGATTATTTTTACCCCAGACCGGTTCTGCAGCCCACCTCACTGTGCAGATGCACAAACAACTCTACTGGTGTAACAGAAGGGCTGCCACGAGGTGAGGAACAAGTGGCCAGGGCCAGTGATGGCTAAAACCAACCTCCCTGCCCAAAGAATCGATCACAAAGCTACACCCTTTAGAAACTTCGGCAGCACTGGCAAAAAAATGCCACATCAAGTGGTATTTCTTGTGACTTATCTTTATCCCTGTGTTTCAGCCAGGGAAGAAAAAAATCTGAGTTTCCAGACTTCTAAATACTGGCATTATACACATTTAAAGATGAAAAAGAGGTTGTCTGAATTCTAATAACTCGAAAAAGAACTATGTTTTGCCAGTCTGTAACCAAATCAGACACATCCTGTAAAACTCAGCAAGACTTAACTGCTATTAAAGGAGTAAACACTTTTTGGAAATTTCTTTTATCTCTTTGCTTAAACGAAATATACACCCTCCAGCATAAGGAGAATAATTTATTATTTCAGAGTAACTTTCCACTTTAAATATTACCCATAAATCCCACTAAAACTATGGAGCATGTAATAGGAAAATGCTGGAAAACTGGTAAGACAGGGAAAGCAAACTGACCCCAACACACCACCTAACTGAAGATATTGAACTGGGATGATTAAACAAGACAACAAACTGACCTTTGCTCCCATCCACGTGCAAGGGAGGGGGAAAATCTTGGAATCCTAATTGGATTTAATGACTCTTTGAAGGTGTTGCTCCTTTGCTGCTGGCCATCCAGCAGCCAATGCCAGCCAGGCACCTACCTGGGTGCCTCCCTCACCCATGATAAATCTGGGTCACTGTGCCAAGTGTCAGGGTTCTTCTGATATCTCAGATTAAAGGAATAACTACTTCATGATTACATAAACTGTACTTTAGCCCAAGGATCTCCATGGCTGATGTGTGTTTCATTCATACAATTATAAAGTAACGCCTTGCACGCATTTTGCAAATTCTTCTACTATTTCCACCTGCCAGTACTTTCAGTGTTGTGCTGTTAAAAAGTGGTTGTGGTTTACAGGATTTAGAAGACCAGCCCCCAAAGGTGGGATGCCTGGAGGGTGTCTTTGCTGTCTTTGGATCCTCAGCCAGAGAATGGAGTGAAGTCCAACACTGCCCATGGCAGCTGAGTGCTGTCTGCAGGTAGCTCTGCAGAACCACAGCTGAGCTGAAGCTACACAGCCCATCTGCAGCATCCCCCTTCTGAAAAGGAGGGTGTGAGTCTGGTGAGATGGCAAGGCACCAGCAGCTGGAAGGTGAGATTGCCAAAGGGCACAGCCCACTCAAATCACAGCCTGGACATGAGAAAAAAAATCATTTCACTTGTAGTGAAATCTCTTACCACTCCTAGTGCAGTTCTGAAGTGAACTGCCTGGAAAGTCAGAATCTCCACCACTGGAGATTTTCAAGACCCTGCCACCAAAAGTCATGGCTGACCTGCCAACACACTGGTACTCTGCCTTTACATTAAGTTCTGTAGTTTAACTTTCTCTGGTCAGCATTTGTTATACCTACCCCATCCTCACTGGCACAGGACATCAGGAGAGAAGAGATTGTCCTTTGCAACAGCTGGAATGAGAAAATTCACAGGTTTTGTTCATGACAAAAATCTGAAGTGTGCAAAGACAGTCTGTTTGCAGTCACATAGAACAAAGATTTATCATTTTTATATCAAACAGTTTTGTTTCTCTGGCCAAGAAAGCAGAGAAGAGGTGACACAAAAGATACTTGGAATGGAAATCTAAAAATACACATTCCTTTTAGACTGTGTGGACTGAGGTTTCCAAAGGCCCAACCTGTCAAATCCCTTCACCTGGACCACAGAACAGTTTGCAAACCTCAGAGTGAACTCAATGACTGCATTATTTGAGCAAGATCTGGGAAATGGGTTCTTAGCCCATTGAAACTCAAGTTTAGTATTAGATTAAATTGTGGGATAGTCTTACATATTTTAATTTGTCTCCTGACAGAACTGTTCATAAAAGCCTGGCTTAGAACACCTGTGTGTCTACACATCTAGCCTCACTGCTCCCCATACACCAACACTTATTTCATGCCATACCTTTACTTTCACTGTGCTTTGAGATCGGGATGGACAACTCAAGAAGACTTCCAGCTGCATTTTCAACACTGGTGTTGTGACAACTTCAGAGCACTGGTTGCAGTATAGCAATTCCCTGAAACACACAAAAAAATGATGGAAAAAGAGAAATGAAAAGAAATAAAACTCCCATTAGTGTATTCTCTAAAATACTTTGCTGGTAGACTTTTAGTAGCAAAGCCATGGTAGAGATTCAGTTGATAATAGCAAATAGAGCTCTTCTCTTGGCAGTAACGCTCTTGGAGGACCTAAACTCTTCTGGCAAAAGGATCTTTCTTTTATAATTTCTGGCAGCATGGAGAGAGGCTGCTATTTTGCTATTTATAGTCACCCCACTTAAGCAAATATTAATCTCATAACCTCCTACAAGTTATGGCAGAAGAAAATTTGTAGTATAGATTTGGCGAAGTGAATTATTGACTTAGGCCCTCATTCAGCAAACGTTCAATGTTTTCAGTGCACACTTAAGTCATGCACAAAATTAAGCTCAGCTATAAGTGCTTGTTGGAAGCACTTCTTAAACAAATATTGATACTTCATTTGTTCTCCAAGTGAAGCAAAAGTGTCCTTCACAGGTGAGATACATTTTTAATTGGACTACACAACTATGTGAACACAGACACATCCTTCTGCTGCATGACAGTATAATACAGGATACCTGCTTTTGATTTTCAGCCTTTTTCCCCCCAAGGACTCTACATAACAAAGCATAAAGGGCGACTCTTTTCATATTTAGGAAAATATTATCTATTTCAATAAAATCAACCCAACTTCTCCTTATGCTTTTTGTAAGCTATTTCAGTAGAAAGAATCTTTCTTTCCTTTTTCCTTTTTCCTTTTTCCTTTTTCCTTTTTCTCCTTTCCTTTCCTTTCCTTTCCTTTCCTTTCCTTTCCTTTCCTTTCCTTTCCTTTCCTTTCCTTTCCTTTCCTTTCCTTTCCTTTCCTTTCCCTTCCAACTACTCTTATCCCTTGGGATTTTATTCCACCAGGTATCTCACACTCTGCAAGCACAAGCTGGCTGGGCAGCTGCAGGGGAGGCTTTCCAAAATTATGTCACTGTGACACAAATTCACCATTTCAGGTGGCAACAGGTCCTGGAGGATCACCCTCCACATTCAGGACAGACATACTGCCAGGATTATTCAACATCCTTTTCAGAAAGGTGACTAATTTAATAGGTCTGAAATGCAACTCTTTCATACTTAGATAATTGCAGCAGAGAGCACAGTCCAATGTAAAAATGAAGTGAATTTGGGGTACACAGATTAACAAGGCCAGACACACAAACACACGTACCTACTTTAAAAGGAACTTAAAAGCAGACCTGTGGTTTATGTATATATTTATTAAAAGTAATATTATAATGCAGTGGGCTATGAAATCTTTATAAGCAAGATTGGTTTTAAAAAAAAAAGCAATAACTGCAAAATCAAACCATTTCATATCTACTTGTATCTTTCTTAATAAATTAATGTAACCTTGCAGGTTTTATCAGTTCATCAGCAATAAAAATACTACGTCTCAGCTCTAGGAAGGAGCAAAGTGCAGCCTGTGCCTGCAGGAATCATTGCATCACCTACTGCTCTTATGGCTACATCTACAAAACACCTGGAGTGCTCTGGAGCATGCTGACTCTCACCTGTCCTGGGGACACAGTTCCAACTTTCCATTGCCACATCTGTTGCATGTAGGCCAGGAGAAAGCAGTGCTCTCATTAACTCCAACAACAGTACCTGCAGAACATGGAATTCTTACAAAATGCTAATGTTAAGCCAGCAAACACAGTCACTCTTGGCTTCACTGCAGGTTTGAGCCTTCCTGACCCACGGCTTAAGACTTGTCAGAGCAAGAATCAGCTCTTCCAACAACCTCACTCTTTTCTCCTTTGTCCCTCCAACAAGGGATGAAAGTACAGCAGAGTGTTACATTCTAAAAATACCAGCAAGTAGATAATTGACAATTAACTTTCCAAACAGGCCCAGTTCTTTTGGTTTGGATTTCATTGCTTTTCTGATTTGTTTTTGCTTGTTTGCTTTCTTTCTGGTCCTCTGATGTTTTCTTGGCAATAAACAGCTACAAAAATCATCAGATCGAATAGCTTAATATCGATATTCAGAAAATACAAACCAATAAGAAGCCCCAATCCCTTTGAAAACAACAATGCAGATTAAATTCCACTAACAGTGGAGTTATTCTTCATTTATACAGATTTAACAGAGATTAGATCTGGCCCACAGTCTTAAGTGTGTGCATAAGAAGGGAATGCCAAAGATGCTTTAGACTAATAAAAAGGGCCTCGCTAGTTTTGGCAAGAAAAAATATATTCAGAATTTTATGAGAAGCCAATAAAGAGTGTATTATATTTTATGGTAACAATATGCTGAAATTATGAGCATTATTTATAGAGAAAAATATTCACCTGTAAGAATGAAATGACACTAAAATAAAACCTCACTAGTACAACAGAACCACAGTCTTAAAAATGCAGCCTCTGTTGAGCAAGAATCTCACAGTTCTATACCACATTAAATAGAAGAAAGCCTTGGAGACTGCAGAGCATTTACAGTGTCTGGACTGTAAAACAGGGTGTTAATCCCTTACTTTTCTGGTTCTCCTGGGGCAAGGAGGGAGCTACATCTAAACAACAAAAATGTAATTTTCTTTGGGAATTCAAAGGACAGCAAGTCTGAAGATCTGGAAAGTTGCTTCTCAAATACAGCATTTATGATCCAATATCTAAGTATACAACAAAACATCAAGCATTTCACTGAAAGAATAAACAATTCTATTTAACCACTTGGACTCTCAGAGGAATAATTTTGATTCTTCAGTGCTTGTGATAAACTGTGAGTTTCCATGGGTTTCTCTTTGAATGATGTGAATGCTGAATGGAATTAAATCCAGTTGGTGGCTGGTGTTCAGTATTGGGGCTAGTCCTGTTTAATATCTTTATTAATAATCTGGATCGAGTCCACCCTCAGTTCACAGATGACACCAAGTTGTGTGGAAGTGTTGATCTGCTGGAGGGCAGGGAGGCTCTGCAGAGGGATCTGGACTGGCTGGATCAATGGCAGAGGCCTGTGAGGTTCAACGAGGCCATGTGCTGGGTCCTGCACTTTGGTCACAACAACCCCAGGCAGTGCCACAGGCTGTGGGCAGAGTGGCTGGAAAGCACCATTGGAAAAGGACCTGGGATGTCAGTCAGCCAAAGAGCCAACTGGACATGAGCCAGCGTGTACCCAGGTGGCCAAGAAGGCCATTGGCACCTGGGCCTGTATCAGCCATAGTGTGGCCAGCAGGACCAAGGAAGGGATCATCACTCTGTACTCAGCACAGGTCAGGCTGCACCTCGAGTCCAGTTCTGGGACCCTCATCCCAAGAAAGACACTGAGGTGCTGGACTGGGCCCAGAGAAAGGCAATAGAGCTGATGAAGGGGAGCTGGGGTTCATTATCCTGGAGAACAGGAGGCTCAGGGGGGACCTTCTTGCTCTCTACACCTGCCTGAAAGGAGGTTGTAACCAGGCAAGTTGACCCAGTAGACCTCTCCTCCCCGGTAACAAGTAGCAGGATGAGAGGAAATGGCCTAAAGGTATGCCAAGAGAGGTTTAGATCAGATATTAGGAAGAATTTCTTCACTGAAAGGATGGTCAAGCATTTGAACAGCTGCCAGGAAATTGGTGGAGTCCCCAGCCCTGAAGGTATTTAAAAGACATGCAGATGTGGCACTTGGGGACATGGATTAGTGGCGGACTTGGCAGTGCTGGGTTAATGGTTGGACTTGATGATCTTGAAGATCCTTTTCAGCCTATGATTCTTGCTGATCGAAAAACTACCAATTAGTTTGGTGAAGAGTTTCCTTCTTCATTAAAAAATCACTTTAAAATCAAAACAAATCCCCTTTCTCTCTAAGCCTTTTCACTTTCTCCCAGTTGTGTGCCATATTCCAACTGCAAGATGCCAGTGCACAAGTAAGTACATTTAAAGAAAATCAATCAGGATCATACTGATGAGATTATGTCTAGTGGAGAAGATTGTTTTGATGATAATGTGGAGTTCCCTTGAGAACCAGACATCACTGAAGTCAGAACTACTCAAAGCAGCAATAGGTGTAATAATCTAGTGACAGTCTTGTGCACCCTGTACATGAAGCGATTTCTCAAGTTTAAGCTGCTGAACTGCCCCACATCTTTTTCAAGACTCTACATTTTGCTTGACATACACAAATCTTCTGGATATTTTCCCAAGATCCTTCTTTTAAATGAAAATGCACATAATCAAAATTTGATTTTTACCTTTAGTCTATTTTTAAGGGTTGTGGCTGGCGTCATTAAAAAGAGATTGACAATAGAACAACACCTGGAAAAGCAGATCTGCCATGTGGAACACAAAGGAACACTTTGGCTGGAACAGTAAAACATGGAGGTGTTATTTTGGATTTTTTTTTTTCCTCAATCAGTTAGCCTGATTAATGGGACAGGAAAGGCAAAAATTCAATCAGAAAAGGAAACCTAGGTAAACTGACTGACCCCATTTTAGTCCCACTATTAAGCAGAAAACTGAAAAAACCCCACATGCCTGAGTAAAGCCTCAAATATGAAAATATCCAATGTCAAAATTCAGTCACTGTTGGTAAGTCATATACTAGGCAAATAGCATCAAGTAATCAAGTAATATTCCCAAATATCATATGTGGCACAGACTAAGTAAAGTTTGCTCAAAGCATGATTGAGAGGAAAAACATTTCTGTGCCATATGAACTGGCAACATTTAAGTCATCCTGACTGCTACTACACAGCAAAAAGAGGTTAGAAATTACCTTGTAATGCACAGTGATAAGAAAATAAATCTATTAACCCTAAGATAACAGATGAAAACCACAGATTCATCCTGCAATGAAGAATAAACTTTTCATTAGAAAGCAACCACAGGTTTTCACTCATCTGTTGAAGAGCAACACACTCCATTATCCCAGAGCTGGTATGACTGGACCCCCCTGAAACAAGGATTTCTGACAAACTCATTGCATCTGCTTGGACTGGAACATTTTCTATTTTGATGGGGAAGGAACCTCTGAAGAACATCCAGTCCAGAGTTGTACTGAGTTGCTCAGGGGCCAGCTTTAAGCAGGAGCTTGGACTGAAGGAATTTCAGAGGCTCCTTCCAAAGGAGCAGGAAGGCACTCTCCTTCAAGGAGGGGTAGAGAAAGCCTTTGTAGCCTCTTTGTTAGGGGAGAGGATGCCAATGTGCAACACACACAGGTGACCAAAAGTACAGGAAGTGAGAGGATGCACAAAGGAAAAGAATGAATGAGGTAATACTGCTTCTCTTCGAAAGCCAGACTAACACTCTCTGACTTAGGAGATAAGAGACAGTGACTGAATTTTAGAGATGATATGTCTCCCTCCATGTGTTACTCCACCAAAAGGATATTCTCCCACCAAAAAAAGTAGGGTCAATGCTATTAGTTTCATTAGTTCAGCAGAAAGATGTAGGCAGTAACTAATTGAAACTCAAAACAGTGAATATATCTCTTGAATGCTATTAAATTATTTCAGTATGTACAAAAGTGAGAGTTGTCATCCATATATTGCAGCAGCATAGGTATAAAAATATATTTTATCTTCTATGTTGGTATTCAGGTGTGGGAACATACTGATAACAGCTACCCTGCACAAATTCCAGATTAAACAAGACAAGATTGTAGGATTAATTTCTCCTTTTGTCATTCTTCTGTCTGTAACACAGGACAGGCAAAGCATGACATGTCCCATGTGTGTAAAGTAAGTACTTGTTTACACAACAGATCACAAAGGTGTACTTTCTTTGCTCTGCTGGAAAAAGCAAGGACAGAGAAATGTCTCCTTTATCCTACTATGAACACTCAACAAGAAAAAAGAAGACAGGCACTTCTCATAATTACAAAATTAACAGCAGAGAAATGACAATTCTTAACATAGTTCCTGGGGAGATTAAAAACAAGTCAAAAAGCATTTCATACCCAGTGACAGAAATACTTTTCAAGTAGCTGTATCAATGCTAGATGTACATAACAACCAAGGCTTTGAGTGAAGTGCCTCTAGTTGTGCTTGGTGTTCATTATGCACTGCTCAACATTTGTCACTGCAAGGTGCCCAGTAATTAATCACAGAGGCATTGCTAAGTTGTGGCTCTACCATAGCAGCAGGTATGTTTAGTAAAGGCTTTGCTTGGTTTCAAACTGTCTTCTCAGTCCATCATATTATAGCTGAAAAATTAATTTGAAACTCATTATTTGTTGTAATTTTAAAGTCAATTTCAAATGCTCCAGTGGATACTTGAAGATGTAAATGCAAAACTGTATCAGAAATTTTCTACAAAGGCTACTAGAATAATAGGAGTTAAATTAAGGTAGGAAGTGCTCTTTAAGAGCTGTTGAGCTTTTAAGAATTTTTTTCCTTCAGGTACTGCAAAACTGGAAGGTTTAAGAATCTTGTCTGGGCAAAGCATTAGAGAACATACAGTAGAGAATGTTTCTGCATGATTTGGAAACACTAGAAAATATGTAGTAAGAAATGTTTCTGCATGGTTAGTGGTAAGACCAAGGTATTAGACAAAGCTATGGTTCAAAGTGGTTGGTGAGCAAATACTGGCCACATTATGCTAAATTACTATGGTAAAATAATAAATTGTCCTACTGCAGCAAAGCTCAAGGGAAATCAGTCACTAACCCCTACCATTCAAGAGCTGGGTAACATATCTTATCCATCTGCCTAAAAAATATTGGTATAACTCACTGTTGCCAACATCAACAAGGCTGGTGTGAACAGAAGGCTCCTGAAAGAAGACAGTGAAGGAAGGAGTATAATGAAACAGATTGTGCATTAAACATTTATTCTGGGGTATGAGTGAGTGGGAGCAGAGCTTGGCCAGCAAAAGGCAAACAGAGCCCACAAGGAAGCATAAATTCTTAAACATCCTAATGACCCACAGCGAAGCCAGGCTTTTTTCATCCCTCCACGCCGTTTGTGCAAGAAATCAATGTAAAGACACAAAAGATTAAAGTGAGCACAAATAATTAAGCGCATTCATTTCAGGCAGGGCCACACGAACCTCTGAGGGCACAGACGGAGCTGGCCTGTGTGGCAGAATCCAGCTCGTCGAGTCTGACAGGGCCAGTCAGCTCCCTGAGGTCAGCGCCGGCAGCCGAGCACAAAAGAGGCTTTTGTAATGAGAGAACAGTACGTTCAACACAAATAATCCTACCTGCCAAAAAAGACATTTCAGCTCAGTGCAGTAACAAGGAAAAAGGTGACCACGTTAATTGTCACGGCCAACGAAGACAGCAATTTCTGCCAGCTACCAAACAGATGAAGAGAATCGACTCCATCGGCTTCTCTCAATGACAAAATATTTTGCTTTCAGCGATACGTGCACCATGCTCTCGTTACACTTTGCAACTCCCAGGGAGAAAAAGGAATCTGAATTTGAAGAAGAAATTTAGAAATCTGAACATGCCAGAAGAGAGTCTGATGCCACACAGACTGCATCACATCTCGCTCCTTGCAAACAGGTTACAGTCTCTGCCTTGGTAATAAGCTTGGACGCCCCTTCAGGTGGCCCTACACTGCTTCAAAGATTACAAAGAGTAGGGGCATGCAATGCTTTATTCTCCAAAGCAGAGATTTTTGCTTCAGGACACACAGCCTTTTGCACAGCTTTGTACCTCCAGTTCACTTACATTCTGGAACTGACTGTGAGAGGTGAACTACCCCTGCAGTCAACAGACAGAACCAAGCTTCAACCTCAAAAGAGTGACTAAAAATGAAAGTAAAGTGAACAACCATAATTTTATGATCTGTATGAGAGCGAAGGCTTGCAGCTAAGATGGTTTAGGAGAGCTTGTAAAATTTCTCTTTCTAAGGACATGCAAGTATCTTAATATTGTTGAGCCTTCTTGTCAGCTCACAAATTTGATTGACATTGGCCATCAGAGTCAACAGTCATCAGAGAAGACTGACAGTAATACTGGTGGACATACAACAATATCACTAAATTTCTCACCCACTTTCTAGATCAAGCCAAAAATACAAAAAAAGGAAACCTTAGAAAAAAGTTCTAATTACAACCCCTTTCGAATTTCTCATCGCAAACTTGCAAAGTCTCCCTTCATCTGATCATGAAAGGGACCTCTCTGGAGCTCACATATTGTGGTGTCAGAGATAAGGGTGCTATTTCTGTGGGACCCCAACTGCTTCAAAACCACGTGCAAAGCTTACCATTTGCCCACAGAGCATCCTTGAAGAAGACAAGTCGTGAGCCAGCACTGAGGGCTTCTATGATTTCCATACTGAGAGCACACGACGCAGTGACTGACACAGCAACAACCTTTGGAATCCCATGAACCACATTTTGCAGTGTGGAGTCAGTCACAAACAACAAAATTTCTCTTTGATCTATGGGAACACTGTGTTTTGTCTATGATTAGGAAAAAAAAACACACACAAATTTGGAATGCATTTGTTAATTTTTTTACTAGAAGGAAGGACTAAACATCTTCATATTCGAATAACTTACAAAACTGACAGAAATTATTACATTTAGGATTTGTATAGAATAATGAGACAGAGGTTTAAAAGAATTTTTTGGTATTCCTTACTTCACATACAAACCTTGAAATCTCTACCTTAAATTAAATTTCTGAGGTTCACTCTCTGGACTCTTGGCTTTACCTCAGTCAGCCATCATGCTTTATCATCATTTTCTTGGACTATACATGGAATTTGAAAATATATATTCTAAAACAATATGTATTATGTATTTATATTATATATATGGTATATATTAAAAGTTAATTGGATGGGTTTACTATGACTTACATAATTTTTGTCTTAAAAAAAAATCAGGAAAGAGCATTTCTACTACTAATATTATTCCTCTGTGGGCACATTTACTAGGTATTGTTATCAGATTCCCAAGCACAACCAAGTTGCAAAGTGTAGCTTTTTCTTTCAGTTAAACAAATATCCCTAAATATTCAAATTATGCATAAAGTTAAAAAAATAGATAAGTCCTAAGTAAGAGATATATGAATCTGTGTAAGTTTGCTGCCCCAGACAGGTATAAAAATGCCATATCAAAGCATATTTCATATTTACTAGTGCAAGCAACTTGCAAATTTTCAGATTCTAACATTTTAAAATATCTAAGATTAAATTACTTTATTAATTTAACATGTTTTTGTTACTCTTTTTAATTAGTCTGCTGATCAAAATTACTTCTTAAAACATTTAGCTGAAAATTAAATACTATAATGCCTGGAAAGACATGCAGCATTTTATTCTCAGAGCTGCAGCAGAAGGTTAAACCAACAAACCCCCCAGTATTTTTTCTTTGGTTGAATTCTAACCTTGAAACCATCAGCCACTAAACCCTTTTGTTCATGCTCATAGCTCTTAGAGCAAATGAGGTAAATAGTGACTGGAAAAATTCACAGCTCAGATATCACAGTTATGCTTTAATACAGCACATGCTGTCTATTGCACTGATGTTGTTGTTTTGCCTAGTAACTACATACATTTGGGCACCTCCTCTGTGTAGATAACATTAGGACAGCTTCAGAGAAAGAATTTTTACATCTGTCCCTTGAGAATTACTAACACATTAAAAGCTGGCTTTCAGGAAGATCATCCAAAAAGTAAATAATAACAGCAAAAATCACAAGTTAGTATAAAATCATCATCTTGCTATGTGTGACAATTTGTTCTGAACAGAGAGGACACAACAGACAAATAGCAGCAGGACTGAGTTATAAGGAAGGACAGCTCCTTAACCACAGATGGAATATATTTTCTCATATTCCTTCTGAACCACAGTTCGGATTCTGAGTAATAATAAAAGCATATTTCCGTTACTCCTTCACACAAATTAAGCCATATTTATTTAAGTACTTAATACTGTAGCTACAGAGAGTATATAGTATTTTTTAAGGGACATCTGAATTAGCTCACATAGCAGATTATTTAATAATAATAAATCTTCAAATCAAACCAAATCATTATCCCTTCCTCACTTATTACAGCTTGGTGATTTTGCATGTGAAGGGTACATCCTCTTGGCAAAGGCAACTGCAGGAAACAAGCTGCTGTTTGTGATCTTCTGGGAGGACTAGGCAAGTGGTACACTAACAGCAGGTAAATACCTTTACATGCCTAGAGCAGTTATCCAGAAAGTTAAATATAAGAAGAATATCTTCTGTTGCTTTTCCATCACTACTTTCAAAAAAATTACAAGTGCTCCTGTTGTTCACTTATGAAAATTTAGTGCTTACAGTTTATCAAGTGAATGGCCCTTTAAAAAAAAACAACTAATAAACCTCCTAGGAGCAAGAAAAAAAAATAGCCCTTTTTTTCTGCTACACAATATTTCATTCTTCAAAATCACATCTGTTCCTGCATGCTTCACCTTTTCTTTAATTCAGTGATGAAGCACTTTTACACAGGAATACTGATAACCCACATCAGAATTTCAGATGTAGACATTCCTGAATTCAACAATGTTTGGCTAGGATGCCCCTAGTCTGCACTTTCATTTCATTTTTCGCTCGAAGAGGTTTCTTGGAAATAGGAATTTACGCATGTATGTGTCCATCTTTCTGCTGGCACACTAAAGATCCCATCCAGCTAGCCCGAATTCCATGTTTGCAAAAGCTCTGTTACATTCTCAGTTAGCATGGAGAAAACACAAGAGATACCCCTCATCTCAGCAGTTAAAAGTACTCCCTGCCTAAAAATTAAATCATAACTCATTGGCTTTTGAAGCAAAAGGTCAAGACCTAAATTAAATTTATGTCTCCAACTTGTGGGAAGCATCTCCAGCTATTTTGCTGGCCGTTCTGGAATTTCTTTGTCTTTGGTTCATATGCTTTGATTCACACTTTGTTTCTTGTGGAGCTGATGGACAATTGCAAATTATTCTCCGCTAAAATTCAGCGCTGGCTGCACTGAGGATCCAGTCGCCAGGAAAAAATAAATAAATCAGCAACAAAAAAATTCCTTTAACTACTAAGGGAGCTAGCAGCATTTTGAAAGATCATTGTAGCATCATTCAGAAACAAAGAAGACACAATTGTAAGCTTTCCGGCACAGTATGGATGGCAGATGTATTTACCTAAGAGTTCCTCCCTTTTACTGCTTACTGGACCATAAAAGCCAAATCTGCCTGAGGGGCTTCTATGGAAGTCAATGAAAATCACCCACACACTTGCATGAAAAGAGCAAAACTGTATTTTTATATAACCATCATCTGTTCCACTCTATCCTTCAACACCCAACTGACTGGGAGCTTCTTGCACTGTTCCTAAGGATAACATTTAGCTATAAATTGAGTCTCAACTAACTTCCTGCAAGCTCCCTCTCCAGGGTGCAGTATTATCTCTGGTTAGATAGCAATTTATTCAGGAATAACTCACTTTCTAGATTGAATGGCATTGAAACTGGAGATGCAGTTCGCTTTACACTTCACGAGCATTTTAGCCATGGTGATAATTCTGCCCATACAACTCCTGAAGAGAATCCTGGCATTGGGAATACCCCTGAACAAGATGAATCTTCTTCACGTAAACATTATGCTGATTTTATGCTGAATTCATTGCTAAGTGAAAAGATTACCTGCAGCCTTCGATAGAGCACTTGGGCCCAGAAGCTACACCGCTTGTTACAACCACTGATCTGAAAACAGCCCAAAAACAGGGAATGAGACAACTGTGATACCAGAAATCCAGTGGTAAAAAGTATTTGTTATCGGATTTGTAAAGCAGATTACCCGAAGAATTTCCTTTAGACCATGAACAGCTGGTGGCTGGTACAAATTAGAAATCTGTTCTTCCTCATCCACTTCCACATGTATTTCACCAGACTGAACAGTAAGAATGTAACAGAAGCTGGGAGGAGGAAGATCAGTTGTCATCTATTAAAAAATAAGAAAAAGAAATGCGACCATAAAGAAGGCACTTTAATTTAGCCAGTCAAGCTTTACAATAAGAGGCAAAATGAACAAAACAATTTACATTTTAAGATGCATGGGGAAACAAAATCATATGGTTAATAGCAAGAAGTTGAGTTAATAAACCAACATTCACAAGTGAAATCAGCTTGTGTGTATCATTCTTTCCATAATCTGACATTGATCCTCATCACAAAAACAACTCATAACTTGGCACACTTGGCAAGCACTGTGACTGTTTCGAGGTGCTTTTTGTCATTTTGCGTATTTTTATTACGTGGTAGGAGTGTGTCGATTAGTCACTTTATTTTGTTGGGGCTTTTAACATCCATAGCTTTTCTGAGATTTGGGGACTTTTGCATGTGGGTGGGTTTTTGTGATAGTAAACAGCTGCCGAACTTCTCAAGCTGCCAAATTAAATCCAGGACAGCACAAGGAGATAATGAAGAACAGGAATGCGAGAGCTGCAAGAACTGCTCTCTTTGTGGTATGCCAGATTTTTCTTTTCCCCTTAAAAAGTACCATGACGTAACAACTTTATCAATCACCACTTGGAGAGGTCCCAAGCTGGAAAGACTTCTCAGAAAAGAAACAACAATGCTAAAAGATAATTTTTTTTGCAAATATGGTAAAATATTCTTTCAGCAACGTTTGTTGTTAATAAAACATTTAATTTAATAGAAGAAATATGAATCCATTAAAGACAGTTGCCCACTCATTAAAAAGAATCTGCTTAAAGAAAAACAAAAGGAAAGGAAGCTGATACTCAAACTCTGTTTGCCTCTGACAGCATAAAGAAGGTATTTGAATGTACATATGGCTCAAAAGAAATCAGTTCCACAGATCACTTCCCAACAACATTATCATCACACTGGCAATATTACTTAGGTACCTATGTATAAAACTGCTTCCATAAAACTGTGCATAAAACTATATTATTTGTATCAAGAAAAATGCATCTCAATTTAAAGAACTCCATCCAGCCAAAAACATGGAACATCACAATGCAGGTTGTGGTTCTTTGTGGAATGAGTTTCTATTTCAAGCCCATGACAGAAGTGTAAATTTCATGATTATGGAAAGTTTCCTACATTTTTAGATTGCTAATAAAATAGAAAAAATTAAGAAATAACAACAAGAGTCATAGCAACACTAAACAACATTTAAGTGTTTTGCCTCAGCCATAGATATTCCCATTCTGTTGCCCACATTATTTCAATGCATAAACTCACCCATTCCTCTGAAACTTCCAAAATATTTCATGAAAGGGAGAGTCAAAGAGAGCACAGCTATGTCACTCAGTTTCGGTCTTGGTTTTATTTTTAATTGAGATCTGAGCTTTTTGTTCTTCAATATAAACCCCTGGACAATGCAAAGAACATTCTACATTGCAGAGAAAAGATTCTTGGACTTTGGAAATAACTAGTAATACCCATCTTCAATATGCCCTGGTTTTAAAATTTGTTTATTTCCAGCTTTCTCTTTTTTTCCCATATTTTTAATCCCACTAACTTCCTCCCAAAGAACAGCCTATACAAGAACATCAAGAAAGCCCAAACACTTGGCTACTCAGAAGCTTCTCAAATGAACTTGTATTACCAAAATGACTTGATGTGACACAACATCTTTTCAAAGTCAAAAGCTAATTGAAGTAAAACTACAGATGTGGTTTTAGCTTTGCAAATATATAGTAACATACCTTAAATCCATTTCTATACTTTCCCACCCCCTAAAATCACAGAAACGTTCATTTTCAGTTTTAGTAATTACTTTTACGTTCATCCTTCTGATCTCATATGAAAGAAGTATCAGTCAAAGTCATCCTAACTAGTAAGAGATCTGATTCCAGCAGTCACTCTGTCTTCACAGAAGTTAATCTTCAGAAAAGTGCTTTCAAACCTAAGGCTGAAATTGCTTTTAAAGAGTGAGTTAATATCCTTGTATATAGCTTTCCCAGCAGGCTCCATGATACCTAGTGTCTGTCTACTCCTGCAAGGAGAAGAGGAAGAATCTGTCTGGACATCTTATCATTCTACCTCTAGAGGATTAATAAGGGGCTAACTGCATCATTTTGGAAAGATGTTGCTGATCCAGAGGGCCTCAGGTTAGCCTGGGAGGTTGTCAGAATCAATAAAACAACACTTGGTAGGTAAAAAAAGGAGAGAATCTTAATTCCCAAGGTAAACATGATTATACCACCACCAAGAATACCAGTTGTGAGTGAAAAAATTCATATCCATAATAACAAACTTACCATTTCACAGTCTTGACTTTGTCCAGGAACTTTTACAGGCACTGCTGGAGGCCACAGACTGTCTATCAGACTGAACAGTCCTAATGCCCTTCAAAGAGATCAATAAAATCAGGTTTAAAATGTTTTCCAGTGTTACACATTATATTAAAAAGCTTAATTTGGAAATGTAATCTAAACCACTGCATGATTGAGAAAACAATTTAAAATCATATTTGTTTTCTGGAAGCTGGTTTTGATTTGGTCTAGTTAAATCTCCATCATTTCTGCTGCAGGGTGGAGAGGGAGAGAAGGGATGTATCACATCCAGCAACAAGCAATTCATGTTTAATCCTTTGCCACAAACAGCTTGCTACATGATAGAATTCAGGGGAACTGGGGTAAATGGTAGCTTGGGAAGGACACAGATATCAGTACAACTTCTTTGAAAAAATAGCTCTTAGCTATATAACTATTTAAAAGTTTTGCTTTCAACATTTTCATTTCTACTGGGTATTTTGGGGGGTGTTGTGTGTGTGGTTTCTGTTGTTGTTGACAGCTGATTGTAACTACTTTCAGGAAAGCCAGCAATTACCAGATACAGAGAAACAACAGGCAAGACTTTGTTATGTTAAGTACATGTGCAGAGAATGATCTCCTTCCTACACAGCTGCTCACTTAGTTATGATTTGTATTTATTAATTTTGCAAGTTTAACAGTTTTGATTTAAAAAAACAAACATAAAATTAACAGCCCAGCACATTAAGGTAAGATGTTGACCACACCAAGCTGTACTTTGCAGCAGTTCAGTGGCTGCCTTGTGAGTTGATGGAGCATCTTTGCTGGACAGGCAGGAGGGAGGGGAAATAGCTACAGATAACCAACTTGAAGAGACATGCATTTTTGAGCTAAAGCTCTGAGTTATCTTGTCCCAGTTTTCTGTTCTGTGCAGCTGAACAAAGATCTGGATTTTAACCCCACACTGCCTCCAAGTTATCCATTCCTCCTATTACGAAAACCACATTTATTTCTAAAACAACTCTAAAAAATGAAGCCCCAAACTTGTTAAAAGTAGTATTAGCTTCTAAACCCAACTGGTTAGAAGGAAACCACACACCCTGTTTACAGGGCTGAAGCACGTTGCAATATGCTGTTTCTCTTCAAGGGGTCATGGAAACTTTCCTTTTAAAGTTCTGCTTTTAGTTCACTTCTGCTTAAGCTTATTTATTTTTGCATTTCCTTAGTCCTTCTCTAGATCCTTAAACTTTGGGTGTCTACAGTGAGCTTCTCAGAATGTTTTTTCACTGCCTGAGATTCAGTGTTAACAGTGATGCCTTTGGACCAGCACTGTAAGAAGTTTTATGGCTGTAAATCTCAGAGGAGATCTTGAGGAATAAAACTTGAGGTTCACAATTCAGGTAACAAGCTGTCAGACTAAAAAGATGATGTTGCTACCTGGAGTTTGTTTTTGTTTTTTAACAGTGATGACATTACAACAAACAAAGCAACATTTCTTAGGTATTAAAGATACTTCACAGCAAACTGATCACTTCTTTCTTGATTGGGGCAAGATTTTCTGTGTTCTATTGCACAGAATGATATCTGACACAAGGAAGGCCAATGGCCAGAGGAACTAAGTGGTGTTGCTAACTGGGAGATGAAGAAGGAGAGCAACACAACGAGAGCAGAGCCTCCTGTACAGCTCAGGCAGTTACATAAGTGGCCTTCCTTCACAGAGGACATCAGGTTGTCCTTTCTTCTTCAGCTCACTTCTAACTTGTTACCCTGTGTCAGAACATCTAAGCCATACGGTACATTTTCTTCTTTGTGTCCTTTTGGAGAAGGCCATCTACTGCTTGAACTAGGAGCACTTAATTAATAGTAAATGAGAGTATTTGTTTGCAAGCAGGCAGAGGATCAGTGCTGTGTGGGGCAAGCCTCCTGAACAGCTTGGCCCCATCATTTCTTTGACACCAGTCAGGCCAAGGGCAGGGACAAACCAAAGGATTAGCAAGTTCCAAATCACATCCTGCTGTGATCCTTGTCTATGAGCTGGGAGGCTGTCTCCTGGAGCTCTCACTCCATCAGTCAGTGTCCCCAGTGGCCACTGCTCCACTCACCTACACACCTCCAGGAAAGTTAACTCTCTCTTTACACTTATGGGCTTCAACTTAGCAGAAGGGGGAATGAAGTGGGGGCACTGACAGTGGAGAAATGACATTGTGTCCTCCTCTGTAGAAAATCATTATCCTCCCAGAAAGAATAAAATTAATTCCCTTCCCTGGCCAAGTAACACTCAAACTCCAGTTCAATCTGATTTGAACAATGGGTGCAGTTTATTCAATATGTGGAGCCTTCTTAAGCTGCAGAACCAGGACAAGAGATGAACAGCTGGCTCTGTGCTACAGTGAAGGGACATGGTGCATATAGAGCCTCTCTGGATATGGAAGACAAAATAAAAACATTAAAATTCTGCTCTGTCAGTGTAATTATTAGTTACTTTAAAAAAATTGATCACAAAAGGACAGACTTTTAAGAAAGGAAAAGCAGAATAAGAAGTGAGAAGAAACAGGCTCAAGGATCAAAAAAAAAATGAACATGTAAAGTATTTTCAATAACTTTCTTTTTTCTTTTACTTCAGGGACTAGGGCTCTATTGTAGTACTCAATAACTTTGAAAAAAAGACTGAATCTATAACAGAAGAAGGACAGAAATCATCAATCAGATTCTAAATGACAGACTCAACTCTCTACTTTCCATGCCAGGCTCAACTCTGTGTTTGGTAAAACAAATTTTGTCCCATCCCAAATAAGTATATTTCCATTGTTTAACACCAACACAATAACACTAGCAGTAACTCCACTGGGGTGTTACAGTAAAGATTTCCACAGAAATATGGACTTATGACAGGTAGGTGTGCCTTTCTTCTATGAAACTACACCTTCAAGCTTTGCTTATACAGAGATATTTTTTATATATGTGTGTGTGTGTGTGTGTGTGTACATATAATATGCAAAATAACTTTTTTGTGTCCTTAATTATTTTTATTATCCAATGTCCTCAAAAGAGGACTCTCTACACTTAAACTTTCCTTACTAAACTTCAGTGTATCTTTTCTCTGTATCCATAAATGCAAACTGCCTGTTGTGTACCCAGACATCAGGCAGAGAATTTTAAAGATATAATACTGTTAAAAAGGCTAAATGCATGACTAGTAAACCAGTAGTTACACTAACAGAACATCTCTGATCCTGTGGGAATTCCATTTATTTCATACTACAAGCTGTGTTTCAAAAGTCAAACAACTCTGATTTTTCAAAACTGCATTTCACTGATTCTGACCTAACAACTTATTTCATAGCTTAATAAGAAGATTTTGTTTGTTTCTCACAAGAATGAGTTCTGGTCCAAGAACTTTGTGTGTGCCATGCTTGATCCAACTTTTAACATACAGCTTATAGTTCAGGGGGTTTTTCAACTTTAACAATCGTAACAGGCTCAGGGGAAAATTACTAGAGGGAGAAAATACCAGCAATATCAGAGAAAAGAAGGCACATAAACAGGGGGAAAAGGAACACTGTGTAAGATTTACAGCAAGGAACAGAAAGATGCTAGGATTCTCTTCCAACATCTTGCACAGCTTTGCTCTGAGGACTCAGCACTTGGCACTTCTCTGCTTCCTCCTCTCCTACTTCTTTAAATTTTTGTCTGAACCGAAACAGTTTTCTTTGGCAGTGTCAGTCTCAATTATTAAGAACTCAAAAATAAAGCAATTCCTAGCCCTCTGTGCAAAACTAAGAAATTTCTTAATAGTCACCTAGACTGCACAAACTTCAACTGTCAAGGGACAAGCAATCCAAATATAAAGCTGATACTGTGGTCTCTCCCTCTCCCTTCAACTGACCTACTAAGATCTTGCAGTGCACAAACTATGTAACACCACATTTTCTTAGCCCTGAGTAATAAAAAAAGCAACAAAATCACAAAGTACAAATCTGAGCTGACTAAACCAGCATCTTTGTCAAAATACAAACAGGGAGGAAGGGCTGCTGACCTTTTATCCCTCAAGTTTGTTTAGATACATGGAATTATTTTGTTGAATGATTTACATGCTTTAATAATACGATTTTCTATAGTACATTAAATATTACAGGTACTACTTTAAACCACTGAAATTATAATATAAAGGTACTTCTGATTCAATAGGGATATGCCTATGTTATTCTCCAAGGCTGCTTACTAAATAGATTAATGACACAAGCACTAAGATACAAGCAGTAGTCCATGTTTATTATAAAACAGAAAACTCAGGAAATAACAAAGTTCATTTCTGATATAAAAGCAGCCATAGGAATTGAAAAAAAAAATAACACAAGTATTCAAAACTTCAGTGTGATTACTGAAATTATGCTTTAAATGAGACTCAACTTTTAACCACAGCAATTACTGAAGTGTTTCAGGACCTCAAAACCCAGAGATGTGGGTGGATCTTTTAGATGGCAGTCCCTTTGGAGGAGGGAAAACCAAAGGAAGGAAGTTATGACCTTCTTGCTCCACAGAGTGTTCTTACTATTACATTTCCTGTCGATGTCTAGCAGTTGAAACACTTACTTGTGCAGCAGTTAGCAGTGGTCCTCTCTTCTGAGGGCAAAGCAAACTGAAGAGAAAGTATACAGTGAAGAGTAAAGGGGAAAAAAGGAGAGAAATTGAGGCCAGAGAAGTATGTGGCTCAAATAAAAAGGGAAAAAAAATACAAAAGAATGAGAACCCTCAAGCACAATTGTGACCACTACAAACATACAGGGATATTTCACATTTCAGTGCCTAACATTTGAAAGTTTAAAATGACAAACAACAGAAGACAACTTTATTTGAAAATGCAGAAGTTTCTCAGAGAAACACAACACTGGTTGATGAACTCAATATTCAGGGTCTGTTTACTGCAGAGGAAAATGCAACAGATAATACAGCCTGCCATGAATTAAATGTTGGCTCAAAAGCCAAAGCTTATGAGTTGATGTATCCTTCAAAGTGTTTTAGCCTATCCAACACAAGTGTGGA
Organism: Notiomystis cincta; assembly: GCA_013398075.1. Classification (NCBI taxonomy): domain Eukaryota; kingdom Metazoa; phylum Chordata; class Aves; order Passeriformes; family Notiomystidae; genus Notiomystis; species Notiomystis cincta. Next base: position 115,741 of record VZRX01019785.1, read on the forward strand.
TTTTAGCACTCTCCATGCAGCAGTTGCCTCTTCTTTTGAAGCTTATTAACCATTTTTTCAATTTAGGGACCAAATTTGTACTGACACCCTGTGTTCTTCCTCCTCCCTCCATTTTTAAATTGCTGTCATCTTTCTGTTCTGCTGCAGATAAACTCTTCATATTTCTAACATATAAGAAAGCATAAAGAGAAGAAAAAGGTATATCTGCTATACTCAGCAGTAAAACAACTCAGTGATTGGAAAATCAAGTGAAAAGACACAAATTGTCAAAATCCAAATTATTACTCTGCATGGAACTCCAGGTAGAGCTAAAAAAAAAATAAAACCAGTATTTTTTGTAGATAAAGACGGGTATTTAACTCCAAAGATTATCTCAGCTCATTGAACTTAATTTCTGGTAGGAAGCAGGAGGCATGACAATTTATAGGTTATTTACTCCTGAGGCATTTTAGTGAGTGCTCAGTCCCTGCATCTAATTGCATTCATTTAGTTCCTGGTTATACCTGACACACCTGGAACATGCCTGGGACCTATTAAAACAGGGGGGTTGTGTGTGCTGCATATGGATTCTTAACCAGCATTCCCACCTCCAGCAGCACCCTCCCAAAATCTCACTTCCTCTTCCTCAAGGGGCTGAATTTAAGACTGACACGAGAGGGAGGGTGGGGTGAGAACATGAGCTTCTAAGGAGCCAACACCACCAGCAACTTTTCAATTCACATTTTTCAGTCTTCTCCCTTTAAACCACTGCACTTTTTTTCTTCTGTTTTTGCTGATACTAAGCATGCAGTCCAGGGAGTAGTTGTAGGAAAGGCTAGGAGACAAGGATGAATGAGAGGGTGGAGAGAAAAGCTGTCAGGAAACAGATACTGAACCACACAAGCTCAGTCAGTTGCCATACCACTGCTTCCTACTTTGTCCAACAGCCTCACAGAGTAGAAGAACTGCTGGAAATCAGGCACTGAACAAGCCATGGCAACTCTGCCATGACAGCCCTGTCCTTCTGTCTTGCCAGAAACTGGCCTGCAAAGGGAAACACCACTTCCTTTACTGGACTGCAAAGGGAAGGATTTCTTGCAGGGATGGTTTAGGGGAGTATGCTTTATGTGGGGTATGGGCCTGGCTCTGAAAACCACCTGAATTAGACCTATATGAGACCCTATTACTTGTCAAAGCATATTGAAAACCAATATTCAACATTAAAAGTGCTTCTCTCAATGTAAGCTTACTATAATTCCAATTTTTCACAGAGCTGATCTTTGTCAAGACAGGATATGATTGCATAAGTTCTTATCCCACTTTTCTCTTGGAACACAAGTGTTTTCTTATCAGAGAAGAAATGTGTTTAGTTTCTTTAGCACTCCTTAACAGCACAGGTCCATTCCAAAGATCAAGTAACATGTTCAGCCAGGTTTTCCCCTGCATGTAAAATAGCCTTTATTATAGGCTTATACGTTTTTAGCCCTTGAAATGAAACTTCACCTTACAACAGTGGTTTTAAAATTGCATTTACAGGAATGATGTCAAATAGTACTTTAAATTAAATATTTGATGATGAGGATGGATGGGTGATGGCCTGGAATATTTTTTGAACAATAACAGTGGTCCATTGATGCAAAATGCTTGAGAACCTCTTGTATCTATTAGCAAATCTCCCCTGTCTCACAGAGGGACTGAGGAAGCACTCTGTCTCTGATTACAATCCATGTGACTGTGGGACAACATGAACATATGTGATCTTATTAGCCATTTCTGGCTTTCTCCAGATCATGTGCTTCAAAGGCACACAGAAAAAGAAAGTCATTACTTTTCCCTTGTATTTCCTACATTTTCTTCCCTTTTATCCACTTCAAAAGCCACTGTCAGACTCCAGGAAACAAACAGTTTCAAAGCCATCTCCTTCCAAAAAGTAATTGGTATTCTCAAAAAAAAAAAAAAAAAAAAAAAAGAGAGAGTTTTTTTTAA